>CM052096.1:9270024-9296078 GCA_028453745.1 Agapostemon virescens | reverse complement strand
ATTCGAACTGATAAATCTCTCGCTGACATCTGACTAATACATACAATTTTCTTTGCATACTCTTTCTTCTGCAATCAAGTTACTATCAACTTCGATTCTTCAAAACCAAAAGTCATACCAAAATTGATTTCGTTATTCGAAAACCGATTTCCATGTCCCGAACGGTTTTCCAGTCAATCTAATCGGCTTAGGAGTTCTGTGTCGTCTGCAAAAGAAAACTGATCGGGTACCGATCGCGATTCTCTGTTTTGCGCGACGGTAAAAAAGAAACACAGCATTCGGCTCGATTCGACGTCCGATTTCTAAATTACCGCGTTACATGCTAGATACAGAAGAGTGCTCGATCAATACAGGTCCAGGTGAAAGTGTTCGAATCAGTGTGCTATAAGCGGCCTTTTATTCACGATACTCATCGATTTCCCTGTTTCTGCTTGTCGCGCGCGTTTTATGACCCCTGAGGACTTCTGGATGTCAGACTCGTCGGACGCTCGAGGATTGTCGTAATTGTCTTCGGCATTCCGAGATGGTCAGCCTGCGAGAGGCTACTGTCCCCACGATATACAACTGGTTTGGTAATCTCGTCTGCCTGCTCGTTTCTTTCAGTCACTTTCCCTTCTCTATACAAATATTACGAAAGCTCCGAGGCGCTGCCAAACGCTATGCCACGTCCGGAAGAAGGTGTGCATACGAGCGGTGAGAGTATCCGCGAGCCGAGTGGGACGCACTCGAAGCGCGATTGCAATTTCACAAGAGATCTACCGCTAGAGAAAGAGAGAGCGAGTTTCTATGAAAATCCGCGCGAACGACCGACTTGCTTTTGAAATTATCTTTTTAAGTTTCAATGTCCGCTTCGTTTTGCCCGTTAAATTGATCCAGTCAGTTTTAGATTTGCATGCCTGCGCCCGATAATGATAACGCCATCACTTTCCATCACTTCGCTCGCAAATAACGCGTGTACCCAATGAGAGATGGATCATGCGAGAACGGTTACGCTAGGGAAAATGGCGTTCCACGAACGGCGCAATCCATCACGCGCGACAGCTAAAAGCATCGTCTTTCACGGTAAACGTTGAGAAATTCAGGTGTACCACTGCAAAGCGTACTTTAATTTTACTTTCGTTGCTTTCTTCGCCAAGAGAAAACGGCAATGTGCTCACCTCGCTGTTTATTAATTATCGATTTTTCTTATTCTCGTTGTTCAAAGGGTGCAGCTCAACTGAAATAATTAGATTATGCTCGAAAAATTAATTTTAAGACACCACGCGCGGTGAAATGACCGTTTAGATCATTATTCTTCATTTTATAATTATTATACTTGTAAAGATGTCTTTGTACAATAGTTTAGTCTTAAACGAACGCCTTTACAATTAGAAGAGGTTAATCTATCAACGAAGATATTAACACGTTGAAGTAATGGTTATCATTTAAATGGATTTTTGTGCATTTAGTTCACTCTCAAAGAAATCCCTTTTAAACCCGTTTTATCAAATCAAGTGCAGGTGTACTCAATAAATCTCCAAACCGGATTTTCTCGAAACAAGATTCCCAACGGAAAAAGTGATATTTATAGTTTTGGCTTGTATTTACACGCGGTACAACGGCCGGGAGTTTACACTTCCTGCAACGGATCCCGGAACTAAACCAGTGCACTGTATAAAATTGTCAAGTGGATTTCCTCGATAACGAAGTCTTTGAAACAGAATCGTGCTGTACACTGCGGTTCATTTTCTTTTCAAGTGATGTTACCCTTATCCATAATCTTGTCTCCTACGTGCAGCTTGTTTATACGATACGAGGGATCGAAGCGTTGCCGCAGCTCTTTCGTGGAGCGTTGCTTGACCTTCGGATGGTCGTTTAAAAGTGTCTCCGAGGACGCGGCAAGGGATTGGCTTTGCCGGGGAAGGTTTGGCCAGGGGCGACACCTAATCAGGTCCATTGAACCCGGAGGATCGATCACGGAATTCGCAAACATTTGTCGAACAACCACGACGACGATGATGAAGCACAAGCTCGAGGGACGCGCAAGCTTTCCGCACCTTGCCCCGATTACGTTTTCTATTTCCATCGCGACGGTTTCGCGACGGCTCGCTGTCAGACGACAGCAGTGCGTCATTCCGCAAATATTCCGAGACACGCGCGAATATTTGCACACGGCTGGATGATCGCGTGAGGCCGCAACTCGCGTTCGCCTCGGCCGGGTACCGGCAATTCGTTTTTTCGGCGAGGAGAACAGGCAATCGTACACCGGCGCTAACGGTAACGCACACTTCTGCAGACTCGACCGGTTCAACGCGGATCGGTAAACGCAACCGAAAACATTTCGCGCGGTCTCGCACGTCCGTGACCCAAAACTGTCTGTCAGTGCTCTGATCCTGAGGATCGATGCTAACGAGCTGCCGGCGACTGGTGACGCCAGCTCTTTAGGTACCATTTGTCGGTTACATTAGACGAGTGAGCCTTTTTCAACCGAAGACGTCTCACAGCGTTCAAGACAATACTGAAAAATATCATTTTCGAAGCGTCACGTATAAACGCACGCATAGCGTGTAACATTAGTAATTTAACCGTTTGCACTCCAAGCAATTTTAATTCCTAACTCGAGACATCTTTGTGTCCTAGAATAATTACATTGCACGTGGTTCATTTCCTTTCTCACAGCGTTCAAGACAATACTGAAAAATATCATTTTCGAAGCATCACGTATAAACGCACGTTTAGCGGGAAACATTAGTAATTTAACCCTTTGCACTCCAAGCAATTTTAATTTCTAACTCGAGACGTCTTCCTGTCCTAGAATAATTCCATTGCACGTGGTTCATTTCCTTTCGTGCGTATCGAATTTGTTACTGTTAATCGTACGACAACACTATAATTTTTACTAACTTCTTAATTACAAACTTTGCAACGTACAAATTGTTTTGAATAATAGATAATTTTCAGAGGAGCCATTAGAGTGCTAAGGGTTAACACTAAACCTACCACAGTCGGTCAAATGACCTTTTTAGATTTTCTAGTTTACTGTTATTGAAGTTATAAAATCGCCTTTATTTTAGGTTAATCAGATTTAATAGATTCTATATTCTTCTATACTCTTGTCATTTGTATAACACAATTTAGGCTAGTCAATTTTAATGCCGGTAGGTTTGATGAAATACTATTTTCTTGAAATTCTTAACCCTTTGCACTCTGAGGCGTCACTAAATATTGACACACTATTATTTAAAACAGTTTTTACATTGCTATGTTTCTATCTAAAAGATTAATAAGAATTAATAAGAAAAACTCTATATGCATAAGAGGAAATAAATTATATAGAATGAAAATAATCTAAGTTAAAAGAAATGCCTGGGTTTTCAAGTTGAATCACTTTGAAATATTAGTGTAAGTATTGTAGAATTAATTTATTCTAATTAATATACATTGTAAATAGGTATGACTCCCTAGATTATATAGGTCAAGCCTCAAGTAAATCAGAATATATACATACAATAGTACTCAATCATTTTTATTCAAGATATTTTAAAAATATGTTAAAAATATTTTTAAGACGTCGTCACAAGAATCATATAAAAGAAAAGACACTAACATGAACTCATCTTCAACCGGTCACTTATGTGTCCATGCTCAAACGTTGTTGGTCGATCTTTCGAAAAATCTTTCGAAAAATTTGGAACAAATTCACAGTCATATTGTACCATAAGAAAAAGCAAAGCATAAGAACAGTGCTCATCCTATCACTACCACTGCGATAGCGATACTGAAACTCGTCACACAGGATTTTCTTTGGGTGTTACCAAAATTCAAATTGGTTCGAGAACACTTTTGACCAGCTTATCCAACTCTAACCTTGAAGTGTTTGTCTACAGGATGTATCTTATTTTTGTTGAATAGTAATGGGCTCCGATAGGAGTCGGGAGAGAGGGACTATTCGTAATGTTGTTTCTCAGAGTATGCAATTCAACGATGCACCGTGAACGAGGTCAGCCGCGGGAACGGAAACGCCGATTAGAATTACAAAGCGCCGGTCGTCGACGTTAGGATCATGTTCGGCGGCCCTTTCACGAAGGGCGTTCGTCGTGCTGCAGTTTCCATTACTCCATTTCCTTTCAATTGGAACTCGTTAACACGTTGAACGCTATGTCAATCCCTGGGGACTGACGGTACCAAATTTACAAATTAATATGTTATAGATAATTCATATAATATTAAGAAATATTCGCACTATTTCAATAGATTCGATTGAAATAGAAAAGCGCAAATGGGGTGAGCGAGTCTTTTGCTTATGCACAGTTGCATTATTTCCATTTAACACTTTAACTGCCCAACCAACAGCCTAAAAAATTCCACAAAATCAACTTAATTTATTTAATGAAGCTACAATTGAAAAGTTAAATTGTCTGACACATAGTTATCGTTCAACCTTCTCGTAGTCTCCAGGTATGAACTAAATTGAGTGCAACAAATATATTAGCGTACAAATTGAATTTTTAAACATGGACAAATAATTCTGTCACCCATATATGGGTAAATTGTGACGCGAAAGCTAAGCAAAATGGCACCGCATTCAACCTGTTAAATGTATCAGTGGTTTCTCGGCGTGTTAGTCGACGAGGACGTTTTCTTTTCGATAACGTCATCGAACGCTAAGACGCTCTACACGGAATGGGAATCTGAATAGCGTCGTTTGATAGATTGCGGCTGTCTTTCTCGCATCGGTCCGTTGCGCGCCGGTTCGAACAGGGGCCGGATTATGCAGAATAATCAAGGACAGGTATATAATCAATGGTCATCTCGATGATTAACTATTTAAACTGAAACAGATACGGACCTTGTTACGTTCCATGTTTCCTAATAACGGTCTCCACGATAGATGGACCGTGAATTATAAACTGATCCATGATATTTATGTGCTCGCACGAGTCTAGAACTGGGACGACGCTTCAAAGCTTATTGGAAAGCTGTCTTCGGACACCAACGGTAAACAAAAATATCGTCGTTTCACGGCGGTGAACACGCGCAAACAACTAAAGACGATTTTCATTTCGCAGAGAATCTCTCTCTCTCTCTCTCTCGGACGTAGATAGAGTTTCGCCAATCTATTTATGCTTCGCAAGATAATTAAAAAAAAAAAACCGCCAACGGAGATCGATATCGTTCCGCCCAGAGGTATCGTCCGCGGACATTTATTCTCGTCTCCGGAACGAACGTAATGGTTTTCTAAATATCCGGCTTGAGTTTTAGGGACGCTGTTCGCAGTGTCCCAGTTTATTTTCATTCCGCGAGTCCCTCATAACCGTTGAATTGAAACGGGGGAGTGAGAGAGAGAGAGAGAGGAACGAGCCTATGTTCGCGCTTTTGTTCGAACTCGATAATTAGAATCTACGAAGATAGCTGGTTTCCGACGAGCTGGTCCGTTGAATTGGCCGAGTCCAATCAATTTCTCTCTCTCTCCATTCGGTCGGTTACTTCCGACTGGCGGCGTACACAATTTATCTCGGCGATTCGGAGGATACTGATTGGACGTCTAATGATTTCTTCGTGGTTGGTTCTCGTTGCACCGCGTGAACTCGGCTGCTCGCCGAGCCGCTTTCGATAGTCTCGTGTAACGTAATAGCCATGTGATCGATTTTGCAATCGGCAGTGGAAGTATGCGAGCGACGAGATTTTGCTCGTTATCCGGGATATAATACTGAAATTAATTGGAGTTACACCGGGAGTTATGCGTTTCTTGCGACAGCTCGCAAAAGTATTCATAAAATATGAGAATATTCGTAAACAGTTTCCCGTCGACGTGTAACGTTCCGGAATGCATCGGCTCGCCGATAAAGCACGGCAAAAATGCTCCTGTGTTGCACATGCCGTAATCCTGTGCCTCCCCCCTTCGCTGTCTCTATTTCACCCTTGTCATAATTATAACCGCGCACAGTGGAAACGATACGCACTGCTAGGCTCTTAGAAAATGAAAATGTCCACTCGAAGATTGAGACAAATGGGAGGCGTGGCTAAAAGTAATTGATAGCAGTTACAGCTTCGTATTACTTCGCGATTACTACGTCGACGTATCGTGTTTCAAACTGATTTTGTTACCGCGAACCAATTTTCATTTCAATGCAGCCGATTTTGCTCGTAAGCGAGTGTTATGAATACAGTGTTGCATAACTCTTGATATAGAACACCTCACGTGTGTTCCTATTCAGGAGGTATTTATCCGCCTATCGGTCTTTCTATATAATATTTATGGTGATTAGATAGCAATTAAAGCTAGATTTATGGAACGTTAAAGCGACTGTCTTTCGTTACTTTATAAAGGTAATGAGAATGTATTTATTCGAACCTTTAGACATTTTAAACGTTATAAAGATCGTCATATTTTGTAGGAATAATATTAATATTCCTTAATGAAAATACTTTTTCATCGGTGCAGTTGAAAAGTGTAATTGTTCTCGTTTTTTAAATGCTATTTTATGCGGTTTATTCGAGTGAACCGATTAATGGCAATTTAAATAAACAAGCGAAGAATACAGGATTTGCCTTGCGTGTCCGAAATCTGTTTATTTTTGGAATGTACAAATTAATCTCTGGCCAAGAATATTGATCAGCGTCAAGAATAATTGCTAACCAATCCGATTATTTTCTTGGGTCAGGTTTTGATTTCAAGGTTTCCGCGGTGTGAAGAAGTATATTCACTACGTCCTCTCTCCTGTATTCAAGTCTCCTCTGAAACATTCTTTTATATCATTTACAATTGTCAAATAATATTTGTCAGCGGCTGAAATGTGCGAAATAGATGGAGTAGGGAAAGGGAAAGGGAGAGTTGAAGACAATATATATAGAAATTAGTGACGGATCAGGTAGTAGCGCGAAAGGATGTCCAATTGTCCATTTGGTCTATCAGTTGCTGAGCGTAGGAGATAGTTCCTCCCTGCCTCAGACGCTTAGCTGTCTGGAGGCAGTTGAAGACGGTATAGATAGAATTAGTGACGGTTCAGGTAGTAGCGGGACAGGATGTCCAATTGTCTATCCGTTTGTTTATTAGTGAGCGTAGGAGGTATATCTGTCACGAATAAAAATTTTGTCTAGAGTGTGGGATTTTCAACGCACCGGCAATAATCGCAGGTTTCTCTTTGATATGATGCTAGAATGGATTTCGCAGATGTTATCTTATATTACACAGGTTATATTATACATCACAGGTTTAGGAACACGGATGGTAAACTAATGACTTTATTCTTGGAATGTGATAAATACGATAAATATCTGTTTGTACTCGTCGGTGTTGCCTCCACGACAGTTCACAATATTCTGGAAGGTTTTTTAATCCCCGTTAAAGAACTTCCGAAATGTTTTAAACGAGAGGAAAATTCCTCTCTTCCAAAGTAAAAAAGAAAGTTCTTCTTGAAAAAAATATCTCGGGAAGTCCTGCTCTCAAGGACTACGTAACGAACGGGTCCCAGGTTTAGATAACGTCATGAGCAACCCTTGAGGCCCGGCCACCCACGGTACTTACTTAGAAAGGACACAGTTTTCGTGCCCTTCTCACACACCGAGGCCGCTACAGTGGGTTGAGCACACTCAATTGTATTATTGATTACCAAAGTTAAAGTATGTACATGATATTTTTAAGAATAATTATAATTTAGCCAGGGGAGAATTTAGCTGTACCTAAGAAGTTAAGGGGCACCATCAGAAATCGCGTGAAGGCAAAGTGAATGGTTGCGCTCACAACTGACTTGTACCGATATCAGGGTTTTTTCATCGGAACGGGAAACAAACCCTATGGGGCCGAGAGTCAGTAACCCTTTATCTCGCGCACCGATCTATTATCCGCGGCATCGCATCCCCTCCGCCGAGTGACTCGGATAAACAGACCGTTCCGCCGCTGTGTACGGCGGCCGCACAGTGGAATAAGCCACGCAGCGCCATTACGCACAGACAACACGCGACTATGCACTTTCACGATCGTGTGCTGATCACGTAGCTGGCCACGGATGGGGTGGATACTTATTTCAGCCAGCGAGGCGGATTCCTGGCTAGGTGCCTATCGAAAGGCGCGAATACCGTGTCACGAGTTCCGCGTTGGCCATCGTATAATTCGCGACATCGAACAAGAATCTTCAGGAAGCTAGACAAAAGGGCCCAGACTTTCTCTGTCAGTTTCAGCTATAGGGTGAATGTAGTGTCGTATCGGTCACGTAACACGAGACTTGCGAAGAATAGCTGTACAGTTAGACTCTCTCAACTGGCACATTGATCCGAATCATACAGTGGCTCACAAAAGTATTTCGACACTCTTTAAATCTAAATAACTTTTTGAAAATTATACTAAATAACTTGAATTTTCTGGAGCATTTAGAAGCATCAATTTACTAAATGATATGCACACATAATGTCGAAATAATTCTACTTGGTAGAAATTATATGAAAAATGAAAAAGATATTTTTTGAAACCTGACCTGCGTTAGTTATACATATGCTGAAAATTTCATCAACATCGATTGACGTGGTAAAAACGATACATATAGAAAGATGTAAGGATGTGTGGGTTTTAAGCAAAATCTGACTAAGTATTGTGAAGTAGTTCGTGTGTACGTCGATCAATTTCAATGAATTTTTCTGCATGTGTATAACTATCATAGGTCTACAAGATGCGTCTTTAACATTTTTAGTACATGGTTCAATTCATAGCAATTGCAACTTTTTTCAAAATCCTTTTCGCATATCATTTAGTAAATCATTGCATCTAATTGCTCAAGAAAAGTCAAAACATTTGGCGAAAACAAAAGTCGATGAAGGAAACATTGTCGGTGAAACAATTATCACTAATTGCATATCAACCCATTATTAGGTCAGTGTAGAAGTAATTGCGATTTAGACGCTTTGATTTTAACAAACTACATACGTTTCAGCTTATAGTATTATAGGTTGTATGTGTATAAATAAGAACCACTTGTATTTATACAATATCGTCAACAAGAAACAAATTTATTTTGTTTTGTTGGCGTAGAATGCCGACGGTATGGAATGATTCTAAAAATATCAAATTTTCAAAATCGTTCTAAGGTGCTTTGTGGCGCCTAGATGCAGCTTTTTCCTACAATTACTCTCGTCTAGAAAAAATGATAAATTAAGCTTCAAGCATTCGTTGTAAAACAGACACGACAATCTTAAAACATACAATTATTTCAGTCAAAAGAATAATGTTTAAATGTCTTCAACAGACATTTCAATCTGTTACAATTTGGCAAAACAGTGTCTTTAGTTTCTTAGACTCTCTACCATGCAAAAATACCGTAGTCAAAAATGAACGATGAATGGCGATAGTAAAACTATCAAGTTTAAAAAATGAGTACACATATATCTTTGTAAAATTTCGGATATAAACAATTTCTCGAGACTAGCAAAAATTTCGTGTTCGAATACTTTTCGGATCCACTATACAAATCTAAAGAAGCAATTTCATCTGATACGTTTGAAAGAGGCGGCACTCGAAATGTTAAAGAATTTGCGAGTGTTCATGCGACTAGCTGTCTGAGTCGAAGGAACAAATAAGCACTGATGAACCGTCGCTCATAGTGTTCGTTTCGTTCCCAGTCGTGTAATTTACAATCGATCGGTCGGGCAATTTCGTTTCCGGGCTGTCGACGGACTCAGCCCGACGCGTCGCCTCGTCGCGCGGAAGATTTCCTCGCCGGGAACTTTTCCACTGATGTTCGTCGTTCTCGTTTTGCGGTCGACGCGACGACTCGGCTCGAGGCGACGCGACGTTGCTTGTCACGTTGCAGACACAGAAGCCGGTTCGTGTCGCGTTCGTCCAGACTGTTTGCGACGGACCCGAGAGTTTGTCTACGCAACTTTTTCTCGTGGAACGCGAGTTTATGGTCCGCGCGTTGACCGAGGTCGCGGGAGGAGCGATAATACGGCTCCTGCCGGCATGGCAGCTGTTTCACGCTCATCGGAACGCAACAACTATTGTGGTTACGTAACCACCCTCGTACGAAAAACTCCCAGCTGAACTGAGCCGTGGTAACCGAGAGTGGTTCGATCGCGAGCCTCTCTCTCTCTCTCTCTCTCTCTCTCTCGGACACGCGAATGGTCGCATCGTTGAACACCTCCGCCAGTCGTTATTCCCTTTGAGTCACGTCAGTCACAGCCGTGCGCCGTTGATTCTGTTTATATCGCGCCGAACTAAAAGCGGCCGAGGAAAGGTGGGAAAAAAGAGGAACTAGGAAATGTTGTCCCCTTGCCCGAACATTGACCCAACGCTCTGATCCGTTCCAGGTCGGCACATTCATAGACCAGACTGTTTTTCCTTTCTTCGACCGTCGCGATTCTCTTTCCCCGGTAGCCTAACCCTGCTACCTCTCGTGTCGCATCAGCCCCCCGAGCTACTTGTCATCGTAACAAGACAATGCCCTGGAGATGAGCCAAGCTTTGCCTATAGGCTTCTCTTTCGTCCGAGTAGCTACCTATGGCGAAGACAGCCTCTTCCCCTTCTTTCGCTTTTCCGCCATCTTCGATGCTGGGCAGTTGCTGCGACACACGCGTGTCACGCTCCTTCTTCCTCCTCCGCTTTCGTCTGCTGCTGCTACTACTTCTTCGTCTTCTTCTTCTTCTTCGCCTTCTTTTTTTCTTCGTTCTCTCTCGTATCTTTCGTTTTTAGCGGACAACTCGCACCGAGGAGTCGGCTAGCGTGATTCTATCGGCCTCGGGACGGTCGTCGATCCTCTCCGTACAAAAGCGAGCATCTGCTAGCCGAGACGTACGTGTGCCAAGTCGTCCGTGCCGAAGCACTTACGAATATCTTCTCTGCTTTCCCTTCAGCCTGGCTCTCGTCAACGACGTACTCTTCTCGTCGTCGCACCAGTGGTCAAAATATCCTTCCTATCTGGACAAAGTTATTAGGTCATTACGTAGGAAACGTCCGATTTTAGAACGTTTTCGCTGTAAAGCTGTTTCATAAAAAAATACTGAGTCTACAGGTGTGTTGTGTACAATTTTAAGGTACGGAAACGATGGTCTGGGTTTTTATGGCTTCATCTCTGGTTTTGATAATAATCGTTTACACTGAGCCTACCGAACGCTGAAATCTGCTAGTTTATGCTGTCTTATAAAAATGAATAGATTTAACCCTTTGCACTTCGAGCAATTTTAATTCCAAAATCAAGACACTTCTATTACGTAGAATAATTGCATTGTACATGGTTCATTTTCTTTCTTGTATATTAAATTTATTACTGTTATTTGTAAGTACGACGGTTCAACTTTTAACGATTTATTAAATGCAATTATGGTGGTGTGATAGTTGTTTTGAATAATAGCATGGCAATTTTTTAGTGTCGTTTCAGAGGAGCCATTGGAGTATTAAGGGTTAATTTATTTAGATCTCTTCCCATTTTTATTACAATATACGATCAAATAAAGAAATGTATCGAATCAAATGCCACGAAGACAATGTCATAATTTCAATATTTAGAAAATACAGGAAATACTCAGCTTTCCCAGTTAGAGGATGAGGAATTTTGAGAGAACGATAATTTTAGATAATTTGCACAGCAGTACAATTCAAAAAGGGCTTTCTATTTGACGATTATTAACCCCTTGGCCTACAACAACCAGTCAGATTCGTGATCAAGATTTCGATCTGAATCTTCTAAACATGTATTTCCTTAATTTTCTTTAAACGGAAATAACATTTTATTTAATTGTTGATCGTGTACGGTCATTGGAGAATACCTAGGCACGTGGTAACAACCAATTTGCCTTTTCTTTTTGTCGTTTTGCGGAAGACAAAGAAAATCTAGTCACTGTTATTGTAAAATAAATCGTAGATCAAGGGTTTAATGTTACAAAATTGTCTTTATAGGAATCGATTGAATAGCTTTCTTTACGCGATCATATGTTGCAATAAGAATTGTACAAAATTCAAACAAACGAAATTTCGTCGGTTTCGTAAGAGAACATGCCAATTTTGATGTTCGGAAAGCATGAAGGTGTAGCGTTAAACGACGATGTAGGAACTATCGACGTATTTGACTAAAATGCTTCATAAGCTAGACAAATGACAGTCCGTGTCTGTAATTTGTTTCAATGTCCACGCGATCCGTCTGATTTCCCTAGCAGCCGTCCCCCTTTTGAAAAGCCAACGTCTCTCTCGTCTTCCCTTTCGTTATCGTTGACCGCGCGAGGCCTGCAGCGAGAGCCGGAAACGCTCGATCACTTTCTACGCCCGGTTCGTGCCCCACGTAGCGTCGTGGTCACTGATTCTGACGACTAGAAACTGGGTTGCGTGAGTACCGATCGGCGAGATCGTTAGCCAGGCTTCAGGGAAAGTCCGTCGACTCTGGGGCAGGGTGGTGGGGCTTCGACCATGTAGGAAGAGGGATCGTCGGATGCGATCTTTCGGGTCACGCCGGACGATAAAATCGATCACGATGGTTTTTCTTTCGGTCGCTTATAAATTCTCGCGTCCTCTCGAAGTCCTTGCGATTGACCGTGAACACAGAGCGCGCGGCATTCAGCTTTCATTGATTTTATCCGGGCGCGAGGGGGCTAGCGCTTTCTACCGTCGATAATGGTGTTGCATTATTTTCACCGCGCGCCTATCGATCGATCGTGCGACAGTCTCACACACACACACACACACACACGTGCGAGAGGATGTCCTGGAAACCGGAGAGGATATCTCTGATTCGTTTGAACCGGTGCAGAGCGCGAACGGATCTCTTTGTTTACCCCGGATGTGTAAGTATCGAAAAAAGAAGAAAAACGACGGTACATCGTTCTTCAGATCAAATAAACTGCGAGCTCCGAACCGGGTCAAGGATGAGGCTATTAGATTTCGTGAAACGAGATTTCTGTCGATTTCTTTCCTCGTGTCGTCACCGGGTTGCCCCGACGACGCTGTAACGCTATTGCTAACCCGATTACACTGCAGTTATGACGTTAAAGTCGTTCGAGAACGATGAAATTTCGCAACGAGTTCCGTTTATGCTCGCCTCCATAATCGGGAACGCGAATCCGATAATCGGCGAAGATGGCGAACCTCGACCGGATGCGGCAGCGGCGCGGCGCGCTCGATCGATCGGCCAACGCGACAGGAAATGCGTAGCGGGACAGGAAACGGGAAGCTGAAATTCCGCGGCGATATTATCCAATTTCGCCGGCAATTGTCAGTGACGGCGTTAAATAGCCGCGTTTCTAATAGCGACGTATGTCGATTTCCGGCTACCGGTGTAGCAAGGCCCTTTCTCCTCCGCGCCATTGACTCTATTATTTTCTGACGCGGCGCGACGCGGAAGTCCATTCTCGCATGCTCCTTGTCTCGACAGATTGTGCATTGTTCATCCCCCGAGAGTTCACGAATCTTTCACCGCTCTTCGGCTTCGTTAGTCGTTGTGTCACTTCACCTTTTGATGCGCAGTCCGCGGCTCAACATCCGGCAAGCGGCAAATAATCCGCGGCCTTATTGTTTTCTTCTATGCGAGCGAATTCTAATTGCGTGGGGTGAACTGCTGCGGAAAATAAGGCGCCTATGCCACTGTATGCAAATGAAGATACGCCTTGTGCCGCGTATCGTGCGTTGTCTTGAATTATCGTTTATAATATTCATTCATAATTTATTGCATATTTATTCGTGGATACATCTTCCCGAATTTAGTAATAATTAATTCAAAATATTAGAACTTCTTGGAAATGAGTTTAAAAAGATATATTGCTATCTGTATCTTCACTTCATTGCAAAAGATCTTTAGATCTTAGATCTTAGGCCTAACAGTCTCATTCTCGAGATAAAGCGTCGACGCATTCGATACTTTCCTATTTTTATTTTAAAGTCGGTGCTAAGAACATTGATTTGGTTTTGCTCTCAGGTAAAATGAGTTCATTATAGGAATCATGTATTGATATCCCAATAGTATGTATCCTTTTCAACGCCCCGTGAACTTAATGTTAAAAATAGTGTTTTATTTAAATCGTGTTCGACTATTTAGAATAGTATTTAAAATATTTCTTTTCCAAAAAATTGTATCCATGCCTTTGTGTTTACTGTTGCACATTTATTCTACCCATTTTGATTAAGAATTAATAAAATCCGCGGTCTAGCGATAATAGAATAGAAAAAGTTGCACAAGCGTGTATTGACCAGGACGCCGCGCCGCTGCGACGACATTGAAAGCACTCGGGGTTTGTTCGAGGCGCGAGCCCGTTGTCAAGGGGTTAAATGAATTCACCGGGTTCCCATTATCGATTCTTGTAAGCATCAAAGTTTCCACAGCACACGCTGAGCTCATGCACTTCTCGCGGAGATGTTCGTAATCTCGCAATCCCTCGCTTTTACGTTGTTTTATGTCGATTCCGGTTCCCGTAGCTCGCAGTCGCGACGCCCGAGAGATGCATCGGGATCTAGACGAACAAATAAACGCTCGGTCTGTAAATATTGGTTGTTGATAAAGAAAATAGAAGCGGCATTGAACGGCGAGTTCGCGGTAACGTTTCGGGGAAGATGTGGGAGTGTTTACGCGAGATACCTCTAACTGGGTCAAAATTTTAAGTAGGTCGTTTCTTTGTTCCGTGAAAGAGACGCAAGTGGTCCATGCACACCGGCTCGTCAGAATGGCGGCTTCGACCTGGCGAAATTTCGCGAGTTAATGCGGCGCAACGCCAGCAGAGGCAGTCGGAGCCTGTCCATCCTTTTAAGGACCAGGCCATGAATGCAGCACTCGGTTTTAAATAGAGCAATTAACCTTCAGGATGGAGTTTTTCTGCTTTTACCCGACTTTCTTATACACTACGCTGAACCGCGTTTATTACTTCCGAGTTCTATACAGGCTACGGTACACACAGATGTACGCCTACGTGCTCGCAAACGTTCGGATGAATCGCGCGTTGCAACGTATTTCCGTCGAACGAAAGAATTCAAATGACCACGCCATCTTTTTTCCGGTCGCAAGATCTCCGAGATATCCTTTTCAACTGCTGTTGTTCAAAGCACAGCAGAGTTGTTGAAATCTTTAGCTTTTAATACCCGCGGAATGTCCTCCTTGTTCATCGACCGCTTCTTCGCAAACATTTTCTCTTTCTCATGCATCGCATGATTAATTCATACCGGGGGATATTGAGTTTCGAACTTTTGTCATCGCCTGGGTCATTCCGAACCCCCAGACACGCGAGCAATTTCACTGGCGCTGTCTGAGTTATGCTAGCTCATTCATCAAATCGTTGCTGAATTTCCATCGGTCTTCGTGATCCGTCTAACACTTTATTTACTACGTATTAATATGCACACTCTATACGATACACACTATTAATTTTTATTTATATATAATATGCATACACAATCGGAAGTATTGATGGAAAATATTTTGTACTGATTGTTTCAACGAATGTAGTCAATGTAAAAAGTATGTGTACATCGTTTAAAAATGAATAACTTTTTTCAAACGTGGATGAAAATATTAGAATTTTTTTCAGATCTTAGAAGTACCGATTTACTAGTTTATGTGTAAATAATTGTTTCTGAAAATTGCCATTGATCTCGATTGCGAAGATAAGATAGAAATTTTCTTCATTTTTTAATATATTAATTCTTCGGTTCAATTTTAAATGAATTATTAATTTTTTAAAGTTCTAACAATATTTTTCACACTGACTGTATGCATATTTCGTGTAGTTATGATCGCAAAATATTATAATTTCGTTAAATTTATGAATCTAACCTTGATTCACGTATACATTAGTTTCCAGTTTCGATTTTAGGAATACTTCGATTATGCGTTGTACTATACTTGCATGCACGCCCGTTATCCTGTCTCCGCCAAGGATAACGTGTTAACTGCGTGTGTAGACACATACCATTCATAATTATTCGAATAATAAGCATTTTATAATTCACTCTGGCTAGAAGGATAAGTAACAATGTACCATGTTGTTGCTGGCGCACACAACTGCTTATTAAAATGATTAACATCATATTTACTGTACAGTGTCTGTCCGCAATCTAAACTTCATGCGAAGGGATTTACTTCCATTGTAAACTAGCGAGGCAAGTTAAAGGTATAAGCTGTGGCTTCTTACGCGAAGGACAGATATGCAGACAAGCAGAAACCTTGATAAAACACGTTCGACGTACGCTAAAAATAGTTCAAGATATTAATAGGAGCAGAGGCTAAGCATGTTGATAAGCATGACGAAAATAAAAGTTTGTAAATGCTTCTGTGGTGGATTTATATCTCGGCTGTACCATTCCATGTTTCGGAAGTGCAAAATTCTTCGGACAGTTCTGACAAATAGCATGTACTTTTGCTCACAAAATTTGTAAAACTAGATAAACAATATTCGTCGCTTGAAACCTGTTCACCCTGTTATAAAGGGTCACTAGAATGATATTATTATTATTTTCTCTCTTTTTCTTTTTCTCTGTTTATTTCAGCATATTGACAATTTAATTTCCCCCCTTCTGGAATTTTATGAGAAAGGGCATAACCCTATAAAGGGGTGAAATATGCACCAAAATTAAATTTATTTATATTCATAGCATTCGATAAACCCAGACTCTATCACAAGAATAATTATAATAGTAAATACTGTTCAATGAGTTATGCTCTATTTCTTCTGACTTACTCTACAAAAAATTACGAAATAAATTTGAACATTCTATCTGATAGCAGATTTGATTTATTTTAATTTTATTTTTATTTGATTTATTAAAAATCTCAGAAAATCCCTCGAAATTGTTTATTTTGAAATAAATTGCTGATTCAGGGTTGATGAATGAATTAACCCTGTGGTCGGATGACTGTACATCATTTCGACCAAAAATTCTTGCCATATCACTCTGAAACAAGGTCGAAACTCGAATCCAAAAAATATATCGAAAGTTCGTTCTCCCACTAAGCAGCCAATGAAGCAATGATCCAAAAAGATAAAAAGAACTAGCATACTAGGCCTCAGAGGATCTACCATTGCAGCCATGAGAGACGATTCGAATTGAACCGACAGGGATTTGTTGCCAAGCGAGAATCCCTGGGAGGTATCCTTGATCCTTAACCCTTTGACTGCAGGAGTTGAGTTCGTTTTAACACCGCGTTTCATCCAAATTCTAATTTTTAATTGTATTTGTAAATGTAAAAAGAACGAGTTACTGTGTCAATATTTAAGTAGATTTAGATGCCCCCATACCAGACATTTAAGGTTTTCCTGAAATAAATCAAGAAACACAATACTTTGTTTTATTCTGCTTTATTTATGAAGTAACAATATTTAACTGTAATAATTAACTTTAATTAACGTTATACGTTGGTTATATGCTCTTAAAAAACCATGAACGGTTCCCTAGTACTGAACACAGTAAAAATTACTGATAATAATTAAATAAAGCAATCTGTAAAAATTTAATCGTTATAAGGACTGGTAATATTACAAAACCCCGTATGCATAAAACGAAGTAAATCCTATAAATTGAAAATGGCCTACGTTTAAAGAAACGCCTTGGTTTTTAAGTTAACAAAGCTTCGAGTACAAAGGTTTAATAAATGCAACAGTTTATTAACTGTTGTCAGCCACAAAATTAAATGATCTCCCCAGTTGTGTGCACATGAAAGGAACTGATTTTGTTCCTTTACAATTAACAACAGTTAAATTGTAAATATTAAAGATATAGCTGTTGTCCGGCGTTAAGTATATTATAAGTGCTTCCCTCTGCAGCTATCGTAAAATCGTCGAAAGCGAGCACCGTCCAAGGGTTAATCCTTTGATCCCCATTACCTTTAAGCTTCTCTTAACACGATTCCGATACAGCAAACCTAACCCAGACCGTATCGAAGGGGACGGTAACTGTATATCGCCTCGTCTGTCATATTATTCCGAAACCAAATCGAAAGAGAAGTTTAGAAAAAGAACGAAAGTTTGTCCTTGCACTAAAAGCGACCACCCGAAAAGGATAAAAAGAACAGGAGCGGACCATGGAGGGAGAACTACCCGTCGGAGCCAAGAGTGACTATCCGAATTCAAACGAAAGGGATTCGTTGCTAAGCGAGAATTCCCCGGATGGTATCCTTGATCCTGGCGCGGACAGGAGCATTTGCTGGGGAACGAGGCCAGCGAAAGGATACATAATTCGCGGGCGGAGGAACAAACGTGCCACGTTTTCCCATTGGTCGTTGGCCATCGGCCGACTCCGGCAGACCCGGCGTCGCTCCGCGGTTTTCTGTTACCGATTACATCACCAACGCTTGGTCCCCGATAAGTGTGGGTACACGCGCGTTTGCCTCGCCTTGCCTCGCCTCGCCTCGCCTCGCCTCGCCTCGCTTCGCGTGTATGTACGTAAAGCTCACGGTTCACGGTGATTACGTATCCGATTCGGGGCGTACGAGAGTGCACGGGACTGCACACAATGGCATATCTGTCCCACGCAAGCCCGAGCCCGCTCCCCGACGAAATATGTTTTCTCGAACTGCGTAGACCTTGAATGGTGATTGGTTTTATCGAGCGATTCGACTTTCCTCCACGCTCGCCTTTCTCGCGCAACCATTACGATCCGAATCAGATTAATCGAGCTGCCTCGCTAACGCTCCACCTGCTCCCGCGGACCTTCTAAAATGCACCGCATTTCCACCGAGTCCTTGATTGGTTCGCTTCAATTGCAACGGAATTTTGCTGGTCTCCTATGACGCATGTAAACTGTTAGATACTGTTTGCTCGAGATCCAAACGCGTACCGGTTCTGTATCGGCAGCAAACACTCGGGTACTCGAGTCATGCGTGAATTTACATAATGGTTGTACCGTAAAATTCTTCGAGAAAGGGAAATCCTTGCTTTCGTAAGTTAACGGTCGATGTAGGTTCCTCAATGTTTTTCTGGAAAACCCTGAAATGGGAGGAGCTTAAAAAACTGCCCGAACTATGTTGTGTTAACCCTTTACACTCGGAACTGTTTCAACGTGAAACCAAAGCATTTCTTTTGACCAAGGATATTTTCATTCTACACGATTTATTTCATCTCATGCTATAGGGTTGTTTACTCTCATTCGTATTTAAAGAAATTCAATTTTTAGCAATTTCAAAGATGCATGCATAACGATGTAAAAATTCCTTTAAATAATAGTCTGACAATTTTTAGTGGTGCTTCAAAGTCACCATTCGAGTGCAATGAGTTAATAGATTAGATTTGAACTCCTCGTCGCGAGTGATAGAAAACATTATGTATTTATGATGAAAATTATTATTCGAAATATTAAAGTATAGAAGACATTACAAGAATTTAAGAATATTGCTACATCCTCTTGAATTAACCCTTTGCACTCGAATGGGAGTGCTAAGGGTTAAAAGAAGAAGTACGTTTTTAATTAACCTCAGTTTCTTACAATTCATTCAGGCAGCTATTATTTATCATCTAATTATAACATACATTTCTAACATGTACTTGAGAACAAAAAGTGTATCTATGAAATGTATATTTAGTCTTGTAGATGATGTATTCAGAGAAATTCAGATGAATGACACATTCAGTTTTCTCTACAACTAAAGGTGCTACATCAGTTTCTACAATATACAGATAAGAGAATTCGTGGTAGCTCGTTGGTGAATAGACGAAAGTAGAACGTGTCTGTCAGTGAGACTTGTCTTTAAGGCTATCTGGTAGACCTTGCTTTGATGCGAGGACAGTTGGCAGCTGCATGCCGAATCAACAATGTGGTTCTAGAGCAGCAGGTATCTTTGTAAATATCGACTAATCCTCGCATCCGATGATTTTAGGTATCCAAGAAACTTTGTTTCTGCAGTGTGACGACAAAAGCCTGTAGGGTGTAATCAGTAGCGTAAAATGCAAGTAACCGAGCAGATGTTGTCCTTGTACCGAGTGGAGGGATATGCTCCGACTGGTTTGACCCACAATACCGTCGAATTAGCATAGCACTCGAGTGCGCCCCGAGGGGACAAAATACGATCCCTTTATCAACTTCTCCTGTTTACAGGGTGTCTCAAAAATGTTCGAGTTTTTTGGAAGGGAAGATTTCTGAGGTTACTCTAAGAAAGTATTTCGTTTGCAAAAATGTCATACGTGGTTTCGTTTTCGAGATATTAACGAAAACACACGGACCAATTGCAGCGTGGCTACAGCCAGTGGCTTCCGGTTCTACGGTAGACATTCCTGAGCACTGTACACTACTTTTTAAGTGGTAACACCTTATATATTTGAATTGTTTAACAAAGTGTCGTTTAGAAGTAATGATACAATCGATCTTGTGTGGTCCATATTTAATCCTTTGCATTCCAAGCAATTTTATTTCCAAAATCAAGTTATTTGTTGAGCTAGAATAATTCCATTGGACATGTTTAATTTCCTTTCATAGACAGAATGTTTATCACCGTTACTCGTACCTGCAACATTTCATTTCTACCGATTTCTAAAATGCAAACTCACCGATGTAAAAGTTGTCCCAAATAATTGCACAAGAATTTTCAGTGTCGCCTCAGAGGCGCCATTGGAGTGCAAATGATTAATGTCTATAAATGTGAAAAAGAAAATTGTGATTGTAACTTTACGGTCTCAATTTTACGCCACCGCTGGGCCTCCTGTCCTTGGAAAACCGCTCCTTAAACCTAAACACTGAAAGCCAGAGGTACTATAGTTTCGGTTGCATTTCAACATATTGTAACCGCGCTCTGAGTGGTCCGTGTTTTTCGATATCGAGAACGAAGTGTCAAATTGCAAATTGACAAAGAAAATATTGAAGACTTGGGGCTATTTAATATAACACCTTCCAACGCTTTTCAACATAACTGTGACTCTATTTTAAAAAAGCGGATAAGGCACGTGTTTATTCTTCGAAAGAAAGATTCAGAGTGAATGTTGAGAGACGAACCATCTTAACACGAGCACCCACCTTGAGTGTTGCAAGGCTGCATCCTGTAAGAATTCTACGAAAATAATTTTTGTATATCTGGAATATAAAATCCAACAGGAAAATTTTTGTTTTAATAATCCTAGGAGATGCTTGTTTGAAGATGAAATATTTTTGGGATACCCTGTATGCGTTCGATCGCTAAATAAGAATCTCTTTCGAGCGCGCGAATGTCATGGAACGAGACTCGAGGCATCAAATTTCGGGGATTCGCGATGGACGATGATATTGGCCACCATTATCGTACAATATCCGAGGTACAACGAGATTTCCTGCACGCCACAGAGCGAAAATTCTGTTAGACAGCCGCACGTAACGCCGCTGCCGTCCAATATCCGTCGGTGGAATCGCGCGAACCAACACACGCCAGACAGTCGTGCATTATTCATTCGTGTGCATGCAAAACGACTGATTTCGCTAGAAACTGTTTTCCGTTGAGCCATGTGTGCGCCTGTATGCGCATTCGGCTGTCAGTTCATCTATCGGACGTCCGTTTATTAGGTCAACGGGAATCAGGGCGTGGATTCGCCATTCGTGCTGCGTGGGAGCAACACCATCCGTTTCGCATTTATTATGAATCCTCGGATTTCTGTTTCGAAGCTTATCGCACAGAAACAACGGCCCACCGAGGAAATATATCCCTGTTAAATGAAAAAACAAAATGTCTGCATGAATTAAAACGCACAGAAAGTACGTACATTATAGAAAACAAACAATAGATTAAGGGACAAAAGGATACAAAAGATATTTTTTATTCAGCTCAGAAATGGCAATCTCTGCGGCATTCCTCCCACGCAATCGCATTGTTTCTTCACTTTTCAAAAATGCCATTCGATTAAACTATGTTTATTTATCTGCTTCTATTTTAATCGTGTTAATCATAAAATAAAGCGTGTTGCAAGCAGTTGATGAAATTTTTACTGCTCTGGTTATCAATTTGTTTAAATATATTTTTGATGCTACTTCTTGTGGGCATATTAGACTTTTGATTGGTCCTGATATTACAGGTAGTCGTTTATAATTTAATTTCTGAAAATTGAGAAATTAAATGACGAGTTTGATACTCTAAGTTAGACAGTATTAAATCCGACACTGCGTTCGGAGGATCAAAGATAAAACTATGCGATATTGAGAATTTTTTCAACTTTTTTACATTTTGCAATTGCTAACTTTTGGTGTAGGTAGGACCTCGTTGGTAGCACGAAACTGGGCCGAAAATGCGTGCTAACATCAAGGTTGTGTAACGAAAGACTGTAAAAAAAGACTCCACCACGTATTTCCCTCTACGCAGTCACCTCGTACTACCACAAACAACTTGTGGTGGGAGTTGCTAGTATGCAGCGAACGAGAATTCGGCGCAGTAGACGATGTTGCAACAAACAAGGTTCTACTCTACTGAATATATTAAAGCAAGAATTCGTTTAAAAATTTCTACACGTATCCTTTCATTCGGATTTTAACAATTCCCATGGTCCTATCGCGAAATCAAGCTCCTAAGGCTGTGTCAAAAAGATAGAACACCGTTCGTTTTTTGGGGATTCCATATGAAATCGGAAAAAATATACATTTTGTAAATCGATTGTATCGTACGCACAGCTATGAATTTCTGTACGGAAGATTATGAGCAATATCCATTTCTAGGAAACGATATGAAAATATATTGCAATTTTCAAGAGAAACAAAATGATAGTAAATCTCTCAGTTGTAAAGAAATATTAATATAACATGTCTTGAAAAGTTTCAATTTGTCAGTGCATAAAATAGTGGAAAAATACTAAATGGGAATAAAATTGAAATCATTCTAAAATTGTTTTGAGACAAGTTGTCTTCCTGCATTAAAATAATGTCAAAAACGTGAAATTTTGAAGCTGGTATCGAATTCGGAAATGTCCGTTAGATAAATAGCTAGAGATGCTGGTGTCAAAACATGTTCCGGCGACTTGTCCAGATGATGTGGTCGCAATATAAAACTGTTCTGCGGTGAACAACCCCTAAAGAAATAATAGAAGACAGGGGTTGTCATGGATCTGTTGTGCCGACAGACAATCGAAGAGAGTCTAGACCTGTCTGCCGAACTGAACAGACGGCAAATCGATAAATCAATCTGATTTGTGAGCTCGCAACAATATGTTAAAAATATACGAGTTTTGCGAAAGTCTAAGCACTTGAAACGAACAAAAATTACGAGAAAAATGGCAAAGAATTGCTCGATTGTTATTTGCAGCAGCAGAGCTATAATTAAGAGTTATAATTAAGAACGTTACAGGCTACTGTAAACAAACGAAGTTTATTAGTAGCAAAATGAATGGTCAGAAACATTTAGACATTACGAAGAGTAAATAAATCACCACGCTCCATGAATTGATAGTTCTAATTTCATATTTTAACATGAAAACTCCTCCGTTAATCTTTTTCCATACTTAAATATCTTTTACAAAAGAATAAAATTTGATTTCGTCAAACAGAAAGGTATAATATTATATTTAAT
Source organism: Agapostemon virescens (assembly GCA_028453745.1). Lineage (NCBI taxonomy): Eukaryota > Metazoa > Arthropoda > Insecta > Hymenoptera > Halictidae > Agapostemon > Agapostemon virescens. The sequence goes on along the minus strand of CM052096.1, from coordinate 9,272,694 downwards.
AGACTTTGTTTAAATTCATCATCGCGTTTGACTCGTTACAATATGACAAGGTTTTAACACAGCCAAAATAGTTGAAAGTTTTTTGCATCTAAAATAATTAAAATTCTGAACTTTCCAGCAAGATCTCCTCATGTTAACGTTATTAAAAATATCTAGTTAAACCTTGCAAATGACGCTAACTGTAACAGAAAACAATTTAAACAATTATACAAATCTCTGCCCAAACGAATAATTTTCGTGAAACAATATAAAGGAAGTTTTCAGAAATCTTGAATACTGAACAAAACCGATCAATACTCTTATCCCTTCCACTTTTGAAAATTTACATTTTTCTAGAGAAATTCATACTGAATAATATATGCACAAGAAATTGCATTCACGTTATTTACTAAGTTAAATATTGATACGGTGTCCTGTCGTTTTCGTCTCCGATTGTATCGACGGTCTCGTCGGACGGAGGATGATCAAAGTCGTTACCTTCGTCGAATTGAAACTCGAGGCGGGTTCCAAAACCGTCTGGCCGTCAATGCTGTCATTCCACTTAAATATAATTGATGACCCGCAGAAGGAACGACCGGCGACACGATGAAAGCGAGACTCTTTATTCTGCTGGCTATTCTGTCGTCCTCTCTGGTTCGTACCGACATCCGTTCGCTGTTTACCTCGCAACGTCGACGACGTTCTATTTACGTCGACGGTGTCCCGTGATACGCCATAGACGCGGTAAAAGCGGAACACACCGGCGACTGCTTTCCTGGAGAGGCGTGCTGTCGCTGTCGTTTTACATGTCGCTGCGCTCCACCAGGTCCGTCGCGACAGGGTGTGAAAGCGACGACGACCGATGTCCGCAAAATACCTTGCGAACCCGGTGCACCCTTTTCCCCCACGCTTAGGCGAACGAGAATGAGATGCGAAGATGGCTAAAGTTTCCTACTTAACCTAGACAAAAATGAGGAACGATACTTGGATCGCATTTTTCAGGTGATTGATGCTTCAAATAGACGTTACTCTAAAGATTATGTTTATCATATTCGCCATAATGTGAAATAATGTTTATCATATTAGCACTTTTCCTATCGGAGGCCTAATAATAGTCGCCAATCCTTGTACATGTTTCCACGAGAAGGGAGATAATTACATTTCTTTAGGTTCTCTTTTGGCAATCCTTTATTACTGATCATTAATTTTGAAAAGACGAAAATTGTTAAACATTGCAGTCGATATGTTTGGTTTCTTGCATCTCCTTTCATTTGGTAATTACTTGTGATAATTGATTCGAGACTGAATAATATATAGAACGATCAATAATGCAGAAGAAATCCAGTGTAGACGATGTATTATACTTAATTCATTAAACCACGATATAAATAATCGCCACGTCTGTTACAGTTATCTGACGTGCGTAAACTCGCAGTTTATTTAAAGATGGTCAGAAATTGAGTACACTTTGTTGTTGAAAGTTATAATAGATAGCGTAATATTCAGAGGTGACATGACTTTTATCCTAAAAAATTACTCGATATTTCATGAAATACATAGTTTGTGATTAACGAAAGATTTTAACATTGTAGATGATCAACTGAACAATTAATGGTAGTGTACGTGTTAATATAGAACATGATTGGTAACTCTCCAGTATTTCACAATTCATAAAAGCAAAACGGCTTATCGTAATCGACACTAAAATCTGCGATCCAAGAATGTATTCGAAGCGAGTATCAGTCTTGATTGATTAGTATTTTTTGAGAAATAACATGTGTAAAATTAGACTTTGCTAAAATAAGAAACCAATGACACAACGTCTCGGTGGAACGATAACAAGATTTCAGACACGCGCTTCCGTGGAGGATTTATCAGCAGGCTGGTTGAATTCTTTCGGCCACTTATACGATCGTTCTTAATTGATTTGTAATTTGGAGGAATAACAAGTGTAAAATTAGATTTTGAAGTAGCGCGCTGCAGCGGGCCACTGACACAACGAATGGACCAATGGAATTATACCAAGGGGCGACTCTGTTCGTTTCCATGGCGTGTTTACCGGTAAAATTGTTGAATTCTCGGGTGACGATTTATGGGGTCGGCCTTGCGCCAACAGGAGAGAGATATCGATGATTGTTGGTGGCGCGCGTGCGATCATTTCTCGTGAAAATAGCCCCGGGTCTGATTTTGCGATAACTTTAGCACTTGTTACCACGGTAAACAATCCCAAAATCGCTACCAATACTTCTGTCGAGATGTGATTCGCGGCTTGTTCAGATTCGAAGACCGACTGCGTATCGACGCGTAATTTTGGCACAACTGTCCGTGGCATACGTGACGCCCGACGATTTCACGAGTTCGTATAACGCTATTGCAACACGTACGCGATCCGTCGATCGAGTTTACGCCCCGAGCGAACGAAGTTTTCACTCTGGCAAGATTAAACTTTCATACACGGATACCGCCACTTGCCTTCATTGCCCTCCTAAACTGAAACTGATCCCCTAAAATCAATTTCGGAGATATTCACAAGAGTAATCAATTTGTTTTACTGTTACAGGTGAGAGAAATTGCATGAGTAACGCGCTGCATACCTCCTGCACAACCGAGGTGGTGAGATGAATTTCATTTTGTCAAAATAGAAAGCTAACCCAATTCAGGGGAATTTTTTCAACCCCATTTTTCCCATTT
>CM052096.1:9227704-9269524 GCA_028453745.1 Agapostemon virescens | reverse complement strand
GTTAAGATGTGGAAAATGCCAGAAGGCTGAAGGATAATTATGTCTCATACATTTTAAATTTTCAATTGTTGCTTTATTAAATAAATCACTTTGACTTTGTGGCATTTTTGAGATTGTTCGTTGAGCAGTTAAAGTGTTAAACATATTTTTTCGAGATCTACTTTTTAAATTTATTAAGGATCTCTGACATAAATTCTGTTATTGGGACAATAATCTTGGATAATAATAGTAAGTAACATTATCATAGGGATAAAATCTGATCACGCTGATCAGATTTTACTCCATATACACATGCCATATACGCTCCTTTTATTCCATATATGCATGCTATACCATAGCAGGTTTTTCCATATTGGACGTACTTTCCACGCATCAGCGTTTAATTTCGTGTATGTTTGCTTCGGTATTCGTACTAAGTTCTCAAAGAAATTGATGTTCTTTACCGTAACATGGGTAGTTCATATCTCCTCCGTACGATGGTTACCTACACTGCCGATCATGATGGAAACTGTCTCTGTTACCGACAGTAACCACAGAGTAACTTTGTCGAGAGGATTCTCGCCACAATAAACAGTTACCGGCTCAGTTACAGGAGGTGCAAGGAATCCATTCAAATACCTAAACACAACTACCACCCCCCCTCACCTCACCATACCATGCTGTCGGAGATAAGGCAATCGAAGGATCGATTGTCAGATTCTTGTCCACACACCAGAGATGAGAAAACTACCTAATATAATATAAATAATATAATGTAATATATATAATATACAATATACAATATATAATATACAATATATAATATACAATATATAATATACAATATATAATATATAATAATAATTTATTAATTATGACATATATAAATAATTATAATTATAAATTATATATATTATATATAATTAAATATAGTTATATAGTTTTTATATTTTACACGTATTTAAGATTAAAGTAATAAAATTAAAAATACAGAAATACGGTAAAGAATTAGCAACCATACTAGCAAACTTGTCACAGTGAAGGGCAGGCGTGCGCCCAAGAGAATAGCACGCACTTGTGTACATGTACAGATGTTAGTTCACTCTATAGTAAAGACACTCGTATATACTTCCATCATAGGTAGTACCACCATCTTTAGCGGATCGATAATTTCCAAATCTTCATAGCGTGGAACATGTCTTTCCACATTCTTTCCATTTGAAGATTTCAAGTACTTTTAATAGTGGCTCAAATAGAAACGAAATATTCCAATGTAATCTATAAAAACCTTTTGTTTCCATAGAACATGTTTGACTAACTACACATTCTTACTTTTAACATTTCTATATAATTGTATTACTTATCAGAAATGTTAATAATTTATGTTATAGTACAACAAGAAAACTTTCATCTGCAGCAACGTTATCAAAAGTCGTTCTAACAGAGCGATAAATTGGTGATAAAATACGTCCACAGAATATCAATGAAAAAAAAATGAAATCTATACTTACCGTGAATTATAAATTTTACATTGCTGTTAATTATATTACATTGTCATTATATTCGTGTTCCTTTACTTATTCTATAAACATAACATCACTGAGAAACGTGAAAAGTATTATTAAATTTAATTGAAAATTAATTCTACAATAAATTGTGATAATTCAAAACATTTTTAAATACACGTAAATTACATTGGTATGTATGTTACATATTCACGCGTGTAATCCAGCGAGTAACATTTAATATTTACATATGTGTACATGTATAATATGTCTCAACAAATAGAAGCAAATGTTTTTACATTTGTGTTTTTAAACTGTTTATGTTTTTAAAAATCATTCGCATACCTTTTATAGTTAGTGTAGAGAAAATGTTTTCAAGTTAAAAGTTTAAATGTTTTGCCAAAATTATACTTCTTAAGAATTAAAGATAATAAAGAAACACGACATTGAGATTTGAGTTTAACGCTTTAAAATCTGTAAGAGACCCAATTTGTTATCAAAATGTAAAATTTGTGTTTAACTGTTTAATTCATGAACATGACACGCAATAGTCACCAAATAAGTATGACAATAGATAACACAGATTTGAGAAAGTGGTTCCGCATGTAAAATAAGGCAAGAATCAAATGTGAAGAAATTATAGTTCCAGCTTTATTTTACAAATATTGAAGATTAAAAGTTTCTCTATATTATGATGATCCGCCGATCGTAGTGCCACCGACGTGCTTGAATCAGGACTGCACGAATACGGGATGGAAGATAGGAACTGCAATCGTAGGTTCGTCACTGTTAATTTTCGTTTTCTTTTTTTTTTTAGTTAGTAATAATAACTATGCACAGTTAAACATTCTGTACAACAACAATATTGCACATTCGAATAGATATATTTTTTTCATTTAAGAACTTTTAAACAAAGTTTTTATCAATGAAATATCTTCTAAATAACAAATTATATTATATTAAATTATCTCTAACAACTTATATGTAACTTTAGTTATATATGTATTGCGAGTAGCAATATATGATAACATTGTTGATACCTTTTTGTTAAATTTTTTTTATCCCCACCACCATTTTGTAGCTTTCACAATGTATCCCAACACATATAATCCGTGGTTAATAAACTAATCACGAGTTATTGTCACATCTGAAAACTATGCGATTAGATAACGATAGTTATTATGGATTCAAGTCGATCAATAATGATAATAATATGATTTTATCAGTATTTTGACCACTGAATTGACGAAAAAATATTTTTACAGTTTTTGTCGCATTTCTACAATACTACCGACAATATATGACAAGATTTTCTTGATGAAAATGTGACTAACTACGTTATTGATTGAACAACGTGTGTCAGGAGCATGCTATACATTTACTTGAATACGATTCAAATACGCTAAATCATCGAAGACTACTTTCCATAAGTTTCAATAGTTATTCACATAATATAATATTGTTCAAGTATGTTATACTATTCGGAGCTGTTCCGACAGAGAGTATTGAAAAGAGAAAAAATATTTATACCCTATTAGAATTGAATAGAATTGAAAGTACTTACAAACAATACTAAGGCTAACGAAAATTAAGAGATCATGGCAGTACGAAAATGGTTATTTTTTAATCATTACTGCGTTCTCATAGACAGTTGGACAAATTCTGATGAGCACCACTGTATGTACAAGTAAGTAAGGATTCCCCTCCTAGCTTACAGATGCCTTAGTATGTATGTTCCAACTTATGCATTAAAATACAACACACTACGCAAAATATTACAAAAACATGATAAACAAACGAAATTAATTTATTTATTTTTTATAAATTAGATACAAAAACTACATTGATAATTATAAATAAGATGCTTTTATTTCAGTTGTTTAATAAATATTTAATATTGAATGTGTGCATGTAGGTAAGTGTAACTATCTGCTTCGTTTTGGTTACTGCATGTATATTTTCCCAGAGTTGCAGTTATTGTACGGAATAATATCGTTATATTGATACATATAAAAAGGAATGAAATAAAATATTTTTATTTACACATTAGATATCTATCTTTAACTTTAACCAAAAAATGTGAAAGGGTCTTTTTGCACGTACAACTGTGAATTGGGTTTCGATGAGCGCATCAGCAGCACTGTGCCCTCCAAATCTGGGGGAGTAACGCCGTTCGCGGGAATAGCCCACCAGCGGAGCGGTACTCGCTCTGCCCGTTCTGTGCGCCAACGAAATATCTTCGTCTAGACTGAAATATTTTCCGGGCACCGAACCTACAATGTAAGTTTTCGATTATTCCTTTTCCACAGTAGTGTATCGTTTACGTTTCGGCTATTAATGTTTTCAAACCTTTCGAAAAAGTGTTCATTTGTTTCTGATTTCTTAGTTCTGTAGATTTTACGTTTTACAATCTGTTATACACATACACGCGCGCGCGCGAGCGCCCCTCCGTGTACATATGACAGGTACATATATATGTATATATATATTATATATATATATGCATTTGTGTATGTGTGCACGTATACGTACGAGTGCATATATAATGTGTATACATGTGTGCCTATGTGCTAAGAAGACCGTGTACGTATACATACATCTTCGTGTTCCGTGCAAGCGTGCGCGCGTGTGTGTATTATTGTATAAATACGTATCTATCTATATTTTATTGTTGTACTTTACACCTGGTACATATTCCTGTATGTACGTAGAACGTACAATTGTATACGTGTACGTAATGTGAAAATAAAAGTCGCTAAATAGTATATTCGATACGGTATGTATATATATGCATATATATATATATATGTATATATATATATATACACACAATACATCGATACATACGCTGATGTATATAAGCGCTCTCTCTCTCTCTCTCTCTCTCTCTCTCTCTCTCTTTCTCTCTTGTGTGCGTGCGTGCGTGCGTGTGTGCGCGTGTCGTACGTGCGTGTTATGTGTAATATGCACTAGAGAAATTTTCTTTAATTGTTTTCGCATAGCATTTTTAGTTGGAGGACACACACACACACACACACCGTGTAGGCGATAGTATATGCTTATATGTATGTGGGTGTGCAAAAATTACTTCATAAATTACAAATGACAGCTTTTTGTTCCATTTGAGATCGTGATACCATCATTTGCACAGATTTGCTCCATGACATGTTTTGGTGTTACGCAGATAATTTTAGTTTTACATTGTGTATTATTATTGTTTTAAGTAAAATTATTAAATCATTGGTGAGTCTGTTATAAAAATGATTGGTATCAATTGAAAAGATTTACATTTCAATGTTTCATGTGTTTATGATAGTTCGATAAGATTTATCACCTTGTGTGGTATCAAAAGTTTCTTATACCAACTAACATATAAAATGCATCAGTATATTTAAATATAGATTATTGCTTTAGAAAAAAATAGGTCATCTTGGGTAAATCAAATTCAGTGTATTCTTTCCAAATATTTATTAGTTCATATACCTACATATATTATTATTCAGCAATATTTTTATTGTTTAATAAGCATTCAAAATTATCATTATATTACATGATAATAAGATTTTTATATTAAACATGTATTTCAGCCATGGGAACAAACAAAATTGTAGAATCATTCTTTAATACCACAAAACTTAATGTTCTCGTGCGCTTTGATACTACAAATATGCTTATCATTTTTTATTTCTTCAAAGAAAATTTAATATTTTATCTTTTATACGTGTTACTAATATGCAAGATTCACAAGAAACCTTTAACTAATCAACAAGTTAGGAAACTGTGTATAACGTTAAGTTAAGTACATTTGTGGTTTTGAGACGTATTCAAGTACTTATTTTTTTAGATAAAAAATAATGAAATTAAAGAAAATAGTTAATAAATACTTTACCTTTTGATTTGTTCTGCAGACTGCAGCTACGTTTATCATTGTATTAATCGCAGCTCTAAACAGCTTCAAATAACTTAGAAATTTACACGGTATGTAAAAAAGTTCAACATGACTGTACATGTTTTCAATTCCATACATTGTGTAGTAGAGGTTAAGATTTTAATACAGTGGATTAATATATTTATTTTGATTGAATACAAATAGTGTAGTGTACAATATAGGCTCATGTAATTTCAGGAAACTACATTTTCATTTGTTGAATACATATTTTTAAAAACATTACAGATAATTTCCAATTAATTAGAAAAGTTACAAAAGGATGCTGTTAGTTGAAAAACTAACTTATTATAAAATGAGGAGAGAACTTATTTCAATAGTTCTGCAGCGCTTTATATTAGATGTAACAATCTATTTTGTAGCACAAAACTTTGTTACATTCGTACAAGTCGTTTGTTACATTCATATACTATTAAAATGTTACTAGAAGTCCAAAATAATAAATTGATTCAATTGTAGTTATAAAACATTCATAATAGTACACCAGATGTAAAAAATTCGTTTAAATAGTTATATAAGATATAAATAGTGTTGAAAACACAACAGAATACATAATGCAGTAGTGCACTGAAGAATCAAATGCTCAAATCATAAATAGAAATACAAGTTTACTGTTTGTTCTACCTATGTATGAAGCTGTAAATGATGTACAAAATATAACAAGAATTACTTACACTTGTACAATTATGTAAACTTTTTTGTTTTTATATTAAATAAGTTCTGTAATTCATTAGAAAAAAAACAATTTACATTTAATAACTAAATGTAAATAAATAAAAATTTCAAAATTACTTTTCAATGTCACATTTCAATGTTACAAGGTACGATTTAAAAATTGTTAGAACATTGTTTCTGATTCTTCAATCAGTCATAAAAAAACCTTCATTTCGAATAGCTGTTATGAAGAAACAAAATTTCTAACTAATATCTGTTTCGATTCCAGTTCTTATTTCATTTCATATATAGATTCTTGCATCAAATTTCCTATAATTTATATCTTGAATTATAACTGCATGTTACTATATACAGGTATATGCTTTGTAAAACATTTATAAGAACAGAAGGTATATTTACAGAAGGTGTAAATAAAGTAAATTTCAATTCTTCTTTATAGTTATTCAAAATCAAGATTCTTCGTAAACAGTTATTTTCAAAACTATTCCAAGCCCTGTTGCAAAGTATAAATCAGTCATATGTATCGTTGAAAGTTATTACAAAAAAGATTCTTATATTATTTGACTTTTACTGACATAAAATCATATTGAAATTTAAGTTTAGTATATGAATATATATATATATATATATATATTATCATAGAACGTTAAGAGAGTATTACATTAATATGTTATCGAGATGTGGTGTAAAGTACACTTAATGGAATTTTACGGTTATCATTTGCTTTAAATTATTATTATTATTATTATTATTAACAGCCATAGTGAATTAAATTTATGTATTGCAGGTATAATATAACATACTCATATAATTAAACAAAAATACATGTTTCAAATTTTATTAGAATTTAACACTAAAACTATTATAACTTATAAGAATAAGATTCGTACATTATTAAATAAAATTACCAAATTCATGTTAAAGATTAGCCATTTTCAAATTAGATTTATTTCGCTATAAAAATATTTACAAAATGATAGTCTTTAAAAAAAACTATACGTACTAAAGGGGTGTATTTAAGTAGTTGGTCTGTGATTTTTTAAGAAAAAATTATTAATGGCAAAAATCTTTGAAAGGTCACTCATGGTCAATGAATTTTGGTCCCTTTTCGTCCATATTTCAAGTAATTAATTTATTGCAATTTACTTTCAGATCTCCACTGGCATGGAGCTAGGAGCACATTGATAGTGATAGTCTACAAGGTGGGTAATGATTTTTTTTCACCTGTATATATTGTTCACGGTTTGCTTGCGCATTAGTAACCTTTTTTAAACAAATAATATCTACTAATGGGGAGTTAAGTTAATTGAAGTATATACAGGGTGTCCCGTAAAGTTTACAAAAATTTGAAATAGAAGATTCCTCAGATGATTTTAAGCACTATTTTCCTTTGCCAATTCGGGATTCCATGCTTCATTTTCTAGTTATTAACGAAAAACAGAAACCAATCAGAGCGTGACAGTGAGGGCTGGCGTATTTCAGTTCGATGCCGGATCGCGGGATGCATAGCAGCAGGTTCCAGAGAGCGTAACTTCCGTGTGCCGGCGTGGTTGAGTCGTGAACAAGAACATGAGCAGAGATTGATTTAATTTAAAGTCGATTATTTAGCTGTAAACGTAGTTGTTGTTTCGAAATGTGTGTTATTGGGCCCTTCAAACACGAAGTGCACAGCTGATCTTAGGTATACAACAGCACCAATCAGACGCATTTTTCACTAGTATCATAGCTTCGTTGTATTCGAATCCCAGTACCTAATACCATGTACTGGAGCTATATGACAAGTTAAGAAGCTGCATACATGCGACATCTTAATAGTTCAATTATGAAATTAATTCAATATTACAAGAATTATCAATTCAGAATAAGTTACGATTCCGTCTGAGCGCAAATATAATGGAAGGCGAAAAGATAAACGTCATAGTGTTTAACCTTCTCGGTATGATCGCTGATTTTAGCCATCAATCAACAAATTAATATATATCGTTACGTGTTTATTATAGTTGTAACAATAAAATAATGGTTCTCAATTGAACTTTCTAAATTCTTCTTCACTCTAAGTTTTACTCGAAATAAATTGTAAATGTTCTCAATGTTACATTAAAACATATTTGAAATATGTGCGATCCTGAAATTTCGGATCGGGTGGGGTCGGACTAAATTTTGTTTGAGTATGCTTGGGCGACATCCCGAAAGTTCATTTGATCGATGAAAGTTGAAATGAATTGAAATGAAACTATTCTCAAACTGATCTCTTAATTTGAAAGCATTTTATTTCCGTAGCACTCATTTATTGCCATAATGAATCAAATTGAAATTTAGAATAACTTCTAAATTATGAATTCTACAAAACATTTACTTCTGTACAAGTTAGTTGGTATCAAGTAACTTCTTAATAAGTGGAGTCGTTAAAGACATAGAAAGATTAAGGTGATTTTTTTCAACAGGACGTTTACATCTTCAGAATAGTTTCTGTGCACCTTTGTTATGTGGAAAATACGTTCGTTGTGCTGTGTATTAATTTTTGTACAAATTCCCGGTCAGGTGTTGTCCTTGTTTTTCCTGCGATACTACAATATACAATATACAGTGTAAAATTTAAATGAGAAATTTTTGTTACAGTACGAAAAAGTAATTAATACGTTCATTGTTTTAATTGTAGATCTTGGTTTCTATGCATTGCCTGCCAAAGAAGAACTGAGCCCAATGTTTTCACACAATTCTAGTTCACATGAGATTTCTACAGAAACAAATGCCTTCGTACAAAATTCCATGGTAAGTTTTAACTGATTTTCTTATTAGAGGATTTATCTTCGCACTATTTAGTGCCGTGAAATTGTGATATTTTTTAATTGTTCTTCTAATTTTGAAAAAGCAAGAATTCTAGTCTAGAAAAGCAGTCACTGCATCGACAAATTGGAATTATTATACCAGGAGTGGAACACCTTATGTAAGGGTTGTAAACGGCGATCGCAGCTAGAAAACAAACGGGAACAGCAATTTCTTGACCAATTAGATGGTCTTTTCGATGCCCTTTTCGATAACGAGCACGGTGACGCTTTAAAGATGATCACAATTAATGAAGATTAACTATTTCTTTTAAACCAAATAAAAAATGGACCAAAGAAAAAGAATAAAAAATGCACCAGAGCTGATCAATTTTGCAAAACAGTCCCTGCAAATGTAATCAATTAATGAGAAGGCTATCGCGAATTTGTTCAGCTTATGTTAGCATTTTTAGATAGTATCCTTCCCCGGTACCGTTTTCGAACTCCTAGAATTTGCCATCATGCTCGTTGGATGGCGAAGGGCATCTATTGTTTAAAAATCTTTTTATTTCGAAAAGAATTTGAGTTAAGCAAAGTGGAGAAAACTAACGTCCGTGATATTCGTATATTTATTGCAAAGGGTATAGCCGGATAAGGTAGTCAAAAATGCCCTTGCGCCTAATTTTTTTACTGATGCGTCAATCCATAGGACATCATGAAAAACTATTAGAATGTAAATATTTAAATTTTACTGTTATTTGCAATTCTATTAAAAAACACCATAGGAGAAATTGTACTGTTCAATAAGGCAAACATGTTGTTAAAATAAGATTTTAGAAATTTTAAAGTAATTTTCTTTTTAAGGAGGTCATATTTATTTTTCTATATTCTTATTCAAGAAAAAGAGACGAATTCAACGATATATAATAAATTATAGTTAGGGAAGTTTTTCAGATATTTTCCTTAGTAAAGGAACAATCTTGGAGAATGGCGTGCATTGTATCTCGATACAAATTTTTCTCCAAATATAACTTAAGTCCAACACACACACACACACACGGTGATACAATAATTTTTCACGTGGGTGGAGGCACAGAAATTTCAAAATGACCTTAATTCTTTTTATGGAACGCTATATGTTTTTGGTGCGATGTAATGACAAATGTTAAGGCAAATACAATGACCTATTATGAAGGTCACTCAAGATCACATATGATTGTAAAATAAACTTTTTTACGTTACAGAAGATGTTTAAACTGATGGCTGGTTGCGTTAATGCAAAGTTACAATCTTCGTATCGCTACACCCACGTACTTGTCTCATTGTTACCGAACTTACTTTAGCACATGCTGCAATTATCCGTTCCTTCATATTTTGTGGTGTAGTGGGTACTTCTTGATAAACAACATTTTTCAATGCTCCCCAGAGAAAAAATCTATTGGAGTTATGTCCGAATAACGAGATAGCCATGAAACTAATCCTACACATATCCTATTCATCGATTTGAGTAAAGTTCATTAAGTGCATCTACTTACTCTGCAAACATAGTGTGCTGTGCATCCATTGTGCTGTGCCCACATCATTTGATGAACAGTAATACATTTGGCAATAAAATTCTCAACGTATTTCGTGTAAAATGTTCATAACGTTTATTTGGTCATCAACGATTCTGCACCATACGTTTACTGATCATTGTCGTTGCCGGAATCAGTATGGATTATCGGTAGTTCAATAATGCATTTTATGCACATTAAGATTTCCATGGTTAGTAAACGTAGCTTCGCCGGTGTACAGTATTGAAGAAATAAACGTTTTATTCATACGTAACTATTTTCTGTAGAGCCCTCTAACAAAATGTGACATGTTCCATAAAAGGCGTACTGTGTATCTTTTGGTGGAGATTAATATGGTATGCATGAAAGGGTATAGCCAGGTAAGATGGTCAAAAATGCCCGTCAGCCGGTTTAAATGGCTCTTGTGCCATTCGATAGGATTGATTATAGAAACCGCTTCATGTAAAAATGTTAACCCTCTATCGTCAGCTAAAGTTTTAGGGTACATTCGGTTTAATAGGTTTTAACCGATTTTCTTCTGTTTAATTGCATACAAAAATTATGAAAAAATTCTGACATGAAATTTTATCGACTTTTTACGTTGAAAATCACGGTTATAAAAGATGAAAGTTTCGAAAAAATGCAGCTTTTTTGTACAGAAGTACAAAAATCGACTGGATATCCCGCAAACTGCAAGAAATTCTCGCCGGCTAATCCGAAGGGCCACTAGAAAATGTCGTGGAAAGTCCGCGTAAAATTTATGATCCTCAAACAGGTTGTAGCCGAGCTCGTTGTAAAAATACGGAGCGCCCGTGAGCTCGGCGACTACACAGCAGGAGCAATGTTTCATCGCATAACCTGGAAAAGAGCTCCGAGAGAGACTCGCAGAGGGAAAACTGGTATTACCAAACCTTCAGCAATTGTACTGCGCGATGCTGTTCTCCGTACACCAGAAGATCGGGAAACGGGATTTCTGCTACGTGTACAACACTGGCTTGGACTGATAAAAAGAAAACAACAATAGGAGAAACACCTACGCGAACTCTTCAAACGACTGAACATCACGGATCGTCATAAATTTGTCAAAGTGTGCATTCGGCGAACATAGTAGTCAGCCCAATTCCTGGAATATTCGGTGTATTGCAGAGGGACTCAACCACTAGAAGAGAAACGAGATAGATTAACTCTTATCGTAGGTTAACACCTAGGGAAATCAACAATATTGCAACAACTACTCAACGACCTGATAGCGGAATCAAACGATGATGCCAGGGAAGGCTTTTACGATCTTCGAGGACATTTTAGCACATGCATTGTGCCCGCACATTTTGTATCACATGCCAAGTTGGCTGTTGTGGTAAACGCATCGGATACACTATGCACCGTGGGGGCCACGCTGTAATTACGGGTTGACGACGAAAGGCAACCACTCGTCTGTTTCACGACGTGTACAACGCGTACGACCGTGAGCACTACTTTTAACAGGTTTCTTTTTGTCGCGAATGGACACCCATTTACTATTTACACAGTCCTCAAACTACTGATTTTGGCTTTCAAGCAGAAGTCAAATAAATACTCCCCGAGGCAATAATCTTCCTGATCAGAGACAGGTTTATAACGTTCCACAGTCTCCCAAGTCTGTTGTAAATCGGTGGTGAACCGAGCAATACAATCGAAATGCCGGGATTATTGCCTCGGGGAGTATTTATTTGACTTCTGATCAGGAAAATCGCGAAGGTAATGGGTTAAAAGACAATGGTGAACGCGTAGTAGGTGGACCCAGAGTTGTTCGGTAGGATGGTTGCCTACCGAAGACGGCCTTGCAAATGACAATAAGATCGCGCTTTCAGAGACCGACACGCGCGACTATACCACGTATATGACTATACCGGTGGAGAGTCCTACGGTCCTACGTTCTACAGTTCTCAGTCGTTGTTTTGCGACACGCTTCATGGTCTCAGCCATTCGAGTAATCGATCCGCAGTGAAATCGGTTACCGTATCAGTGATCAAAGGTAAAACGACGTCACGTGAACGCACTACTGGTCGATACGTTTGGAGAAACAACAGCATAATTCGAACACGTTCTCGTCGATATTGTGAAACCGCTGTCGATTTGGTGGGGATACAACAAGCATTGTCTGACTTCACGATGGCCAGAAACGTTTGCCTTGAAAGACGTGTAGAGGCAAGAGCGAAGAGGTTCCATTGGCAGCTGAAACCAGCGATAAAGTATCATTGGAGGAACACGTGGACTTAACTACACTGATTTCATGGTACACCTACATGCGATCCAACCAATACTGGCACCATCGAGACACGGCGTAAGGAGACGTTTGCATCAAGGACCAACAAACTTGCACGTCCGTCTTCCTCCTTCGCTTTCTCCTGCAATTCGTGTCAGATTTTTAAATTGAGAAACTTGTCTGTAAAAATGAGAAACCACAAAAATACAGATTTCTCATGGAAGTTCTAGAGTGACAATCTTTATATTTTTAACATTACGTTATGGTTACAATAGTTGTTCATGAATTTTTTCATATTTTTATCTCCGGTGAGCTGTTGTTAAAAAAAAATTAACTTAACATTTTCTGCAGTAAATCTAGACGTGTGTTCGAATTTTTAATACTGTCATAGAAGACGGAAAGACATTCAAGTTGTACCAATGACTCCCATCCGAAATACACAGCAATGAGATGTTACTCAAGCTGTAGTTGTTTTTTCCATTCACATTGCGCACTAGTACTTTTCAAATAGATACTTTATCTACTCATTTCGGTGTTAGAGCTTTTCGTCGCGAGTACTTAATCGACAATGAAACAGTTAGCACTGATTTTCGAAGATACATATATCCGAGATAAAAAAAGTTCAAACAATATATATCAAATAAAGTCATATTCGGGTCAGAAAAAGGTGCCATTGTGCTAGCCCTTTTCCAATTTGCACAACTAATGGCTACACCGTTGACATGTTAGGACCTTTTTACGCAAACCAAAATGATGCAGAAATAATGCGGATCGTTGTTCAACATCTGAATGGTTTACAAGCTCTTTTAAAACGGTATGATGTTTGTATTGTTGATAAACTTTTTCGGGATCGTCAATCTCACTTGCAAGAACTCGGTTTCGCAGTTTTGATTACATATTAGTAATGTTAATCAAGTTACTTGATTGTTTAATTATTTCTATGAAGTGCTAAATGTTTACCAGTGCCTAATATAATTACACAATTAATGGAATGTAATAATCTTAAAGTTAGGTTAGTTTTTCTCAGAAAAAACGTTGTAAAAATCAGGTTTTATTTTTTTCAACAACGGCGCGCCATAGTTAAAATTGTGAAAAAATTCACGACAACTATAACCGTATATAGGTACTATAAAGAAATATATAAATATTATCACTCTAGAAATCTTACAATTTCTATGTGAAATCTGTATATTTTTGAAGTTTTTGATTTCTTCAGACAGGTTTATCAACTTAAAAATCTTAAATAAATTGCAGAGTATGTTTTTGTGTGTTTATATAATATCGTAGATTATTTTTATAATTTTTAAACAGCATTAACTAAGTATGTAGGCCAAAAACGGCTTATTCGTATTTATGCCACATCTACTATTCCGATTGAGATATAAGATTGAAATTTCACGCATCATGTTTTTTTCATGTTGCCCTATCGAGTGGCATGTGGGCCAAAAGTTTCGACTCTAGGGCGACTACCTTATCCGGCTATACCCTTTTAAATAATGTATCTGATAATATCGTCTTGCCGAATTGATACCAAAAGTGTCACTTTTATACCTGCCCATTTGAAATCTGCATTTGTTCACGCTTTTCATTTTTCACAATTAGAGTTTACAATCGAAGAGTAAAAAACGCGTGTGTGAATAAGAATGCATAGCAATGGCTTGCATAACTATTTACAAGACGTAGAAATAAAGTAACGAAGAACCATAAACAACTGCATTGGCTGATTTTATCTGGTAATATCTATGTACGGCAAGCTTCCAATTTCAATTTATTAAAAAACAGATCTGGAAACGAATAAGTCCGACTTGTATTTTTAACCGTGCAGCAGTTCGGGTAATCCGACGAATATATCTTTTAATTGTATTATAATGCGTTATTATTAATGTACATATATATGTATATGTATATATTTCTGTGTCGATCGTAGTTCGTTGAAACAATTACTAAATCCAAAATCTAATACCGATTCTTCTTTATATTTCTACAGTAATCATTTCTTCTGTTTCAGGGGGATGTAGTAGTATTAGGGAAAAACAGTCCGATAGGGGTGGGGAAGGGAAGAGAATCAGAGAATGCTAGGTACTGTGATATCGAATTCATAAACAACAACACGATGGTAAAACCTATGAACCATCTCAAAAATATCGCCGCCAATGACTTTTTAACCGTCCTGTCGGGTCAAACTGGTAAGTGTACATGTGTTTTTCTATTTTATCTTTTTATTGATATATAAAATGAATATGTCACAATTGCTACTCGGCTTAATTCTTTGCGTAAACATGTCAACCTTGGGGAAATGAAAGTGATGTTAAATAAAGGGTGTAGCAAGGTTTGATGGTCGAAAAGTACATAACAGCCGATTTAAATGGCATATGTGCCATTCGATAAGGTATGGTTATAGGGTGTATTCGGATTAACAAGTTTCGATCGAGTTTCTACTATTTCATTGCACGCAAAAATTCTGTCATATCACTGCTGTCGATGTAAAATCTTTTCCCGATTTTTAATGTGAAAATCCTGGTTATAAAAAGTGAAAAGTACGAAAAAATGCAGCTTCCCTACAAATGTAGTTTTGGTACAATGACGAAATTTTGATAGAATCAAAATATTGTCTTCAGCATTTTTTCAGATTTTTGGTTTGGAGTTCAATTTGTTGTTCAACTTACAATTCCACCTTTGGTCACGATAGACGGTTAAAATTATACGCGAAGCGGTTTCTAGTTATACCATATCGAATGCCATAGGAGTCATTTAAATCGCTGGAGGGTCATTTCTGACCATCTTACTCAACTATACCATATATGCTTAAAGGAAATAATATGTATTACAGTTCTGTCAAGCGACATTTCTAGAAGAGGTATTACATTCCTTTTAATGTGCTGAATGTAGAATAGGATAACTATTAAAATAGAAAGAGGAAGTAAAGTTTGGCACTGAAGGTCTTTGCCTCTATTTTCGTTTACCGTACGCCTTCACGTCCGACACTTCTTCAGTATTATATATAATTTAATAAGAAAAACAAGACGAGTATTTAGCGCAGTCCTAGTGGTAGTAACATGTATAAGAAAATGTTGTCCACTACAATGACTATAACAATATATCTCAAGCCTATCAAAATCCACGAGGACTACTCATTTTTAGACATTTACCATTTAGTGTACAGTTCATATCGCAAACAGGAACTATTGTTTTCAATGCGATAATACTGCAATTTACTACGCGGCAGAATCTATGCAACGATTGTTTGTTATACTTTATTGAGAATCTTTAGATTAAACATAAAGTGTGTAGGCGGATAACATGATAAGAAACACTCTTGAACCGAATTATACAGGTGTCCGAAAAGTATCGTAACAGCAGGAAACGAAGGGTTCTTGAGATCATTTGAAGCAATTTTTTCCGTTGCGAAAATTCAATCTGCGGCTTTGTTTACGAGTTATTAACAAAAATCAGTGGCCAATGAGAGAAAAGCGCGCAATTAACACGTACTCGGTCGAGCGCGTTCGAACTGTCCGCCGGCCTGGCGCGCGATCACAAGTGAAAGAACAAGTCAGAGAGCGCGAATTTTCCGAATTTTTTTTACTACGCGATGATAATAATTTTAAGAAAAACGTTGTTCATTCTTATTTCAGAATGTCTAAAGAATAATTACTAATTTTTCAGACCCGAAATAATAAACAATTTAGCCGTATCAGCCGCCTTAATTTTCTGGTATGAATGACATCTCACGCGTACCACATGTAATTTTTATACGATACGTACTGTGAAGAGAAACAATAAGTAACAACGTCGAAATACGTAAACGATATTTTAATTTAAATAATTCTATGTCCGAACAGAATTTAACGAACGATTTGCAAAACTAATTTAATAATAAATAATCGCGTTAAAGAACATGCAGGATGTGTGTGTTTAAGAATTGTTAAAGAGTGTCATTAACAGTAAACTCACCCATTCAGCTGTAAATCCATTGCATGGTTGTAAATGTGGACAGGAGGACAGTGCGTTGACCCCTTACAGTGTATGCTGAACTGATCAGCTGATTCCTGACACCTGACGACGGCAGGTTATCCCAATGTTCACTTTCACTGCACTATCACTAAACACTGATAGCATAATTTATTTAATAATATTTAAGACGACGTTTCCTTCGTTTAAATTTATGGCTCTAAAAAGAGCCGATTTTAAAAAGAAATACCTCACACAATGCCTAAAACACACGTTTCACACATTTTCTCACACCGCAGAAGAACGTTTAAAAAGATATTATAATGCAATAACGCGCTCGCGATGTTCTTTCCATCGGAAGAAACTGAGAAAGACTGGCGCGAGGCTCGTAAAAATTTTGTTTCTATCCTTCAGAGTTTCAAATGTTTTCACTCGGATGCGATACATTGTTCTCGCCTGGGCTTCGTTCCGAGTGTGTGCCACATGCGACCGGGTCTCAATGACGGGTCATAAATATGACAAAGTCTAGATTTTTGAGGCCGGTCGTTTGAAAGCTCTCACAGGCGACGACTTACTTCGAAAACGGTTCTGTTGAGAAGTATGTATTTTCCTTTTCTGTATTTTAGAACAAGGAATTTCTCTGTCCACTTTCAGTTCGTTTTACAAGCTCGCTTGTAGGAAAACAGGACCATCCCGTCAGTCTTTCACATTAAATTAGTTTTGCGAATCGTTCGTTGAATTCTGTTCGGACACAGAATTATTTAAATTAAATCGTATAAAAATTTCATGTGGTACGCGTGAGATGTCATGCATACCAGAACATTAAAACGGCTGACACGGCTAAATTGTTTATTATTTCGGATCTGAAAAATTGGTAATTATTCTTTAGACATTCTGAAATAAGAATGAACAGCGTTTTTCTTAAAATTATTATCGTCGCGTAGTAAAAAAAATTCAGAAAGTTCGCTCTCTCCGACTTGTTCTTTCACTTCTGATCGCGGGCCTGTCCGGCGGACGGTTCGAGCGCCCTCGACCGAGCACGTGTTAGTTCTCCCGCTTTTCTCTCATTGGCCAGTGGTTTTTCGTGAATAATTCGTAAACGAAGCCGCAGATTGAATTTTCGCAAAGGAAAAAGTTCCTCTCATTTTCCGCTGTTACGATATTTTTGTCATCAAAAGTTTTGTATATTGTTCTCTCTTGTTTTTTTCACATACTTTGTGAAACACTGCGCCTTTTATGCTGCACTATTTGTCGAGCGTCACCGACGTCGTGAAAATTGTAGTATTCACGATGTGACGCGCGTTCACATGATCAATTTTTTAATTATGTAACGCCCACAGTCCAATACGTTTATATTTTATATATATATTTTTTAACTTGCGCAATTACAGTTACTTTAACTGCTACATTATTTTAAAGAAAATTGCATATATTTTGTTTGTTAGAAGTTAACAAAATGTTTAACTTCCACCTTATCAAGGATAAGGGTCATATAAAGAGAACCTCGTTTTGGAAATCTCATTTAAATGAACCGTTACATAATTACGAGCGAAATAGGAAGCGACGTTGTCCTGGCGAGGCAAACAATGCGATACGTTTAATGTTTATTTTATCTGTATTTTATACAGACTTTATACGACACTTTGCGGTTGAGGTGGTGACAAATCGTACAGTTTTCTGGTGAAAAAGATAGAACTAGACAGTGTTCAAAGACGTAGCTGTCTACCGTACTGATTATTAGGGGTGGCAATACGGTACTTTTTACGGACCCAGTTTGACACGAGTCTGAAACGAGTTGAGCAGTCCTGCACACTCGCTACTCTGCATAAGAATGGTTTTCGTGACAGGTTGTTGCTGTTGAATTTGAAGTCAAAACAAGATAAAACAAAACACATTACATACTTGTGAAATATGCCGTAGTAAAGCAACTCTTTAATCCCCACTTCTTTGAATTGAATAAACATTACCATCAAGAGATATCATCTACAAATCAAATAATCGGAAGAACCCTCGCTCGCACCGGCCAACGCGATTTCGCGTTACTTGTCTCGCCCAGACAATATCTTACAAATTCGCCCATACTTATTTAACGGATCATTTATCATTGATAACGTGGAAGTTGAACATTTTTTGACTTCCAATAAAGAAAATATACGCAGTTTTTTAAAAATAAGCTAAGTTTCGCACGTTAAAACAAATTAATCACATTTCACGTTAATGTTTATTGATAGAAGATGATGATGAAAACATATTTCAGTTTAGAATATTTAAAAAGAAAACATTTCATTTTGTTCCGACATTTTTCTCAATATTTTCGACAACTGTTTGTTTCTCGTGAAGAAGTATTATAATAAAATATAAAAACGCAGCCTGCCTACATCTACAAGTTTGTTTAACATATTCCTCGATATAGTCGAAAATTTAGAGGATATTTGAGAAAAATGATTTATGAACATTTTATTAATCATTTTAATGTTGAAAAAAAATTATTTTAAAATACTGCCTGAAGGTCCGTTCTACCATTATCCTTTATCACGAGGATAAAGTTACATGGGAGTCGAGCGATATAATGCCATACACATGATAGTTCTTACGTCATTTAGAGATTTTAAGTTCACCTGGAATTTCTAAAACCGACTCGCTATTTTTAAACATCTGCAATGATAGTTCCTTTCATTAATAATTATTCAAGGTTATTTACGGTGACAGCCAGAGGAAATGTATGAAGTATAAGACATGTCTGGGCAAGTGAACGAAAGCTCTTGGTTTGTATCGCGTGAATCGTTACCCGCACTCTCACATTCTGATCGCTCATTCGGCAGACCAACTCTTACGAGCGAGAAAAGGGGAATAAGAGCTCTGCTTACTAGTCTAATCTCGTTACTGTCAGGCGAGCTTCTATTTCCTTCTTCTAGCCAATGAAGCTAGATAAAAGGTAACTGTATTCTCCTTAATTTCTCCTGTTTGCCTACACTGTTTCTTACTTGTGCGAATCGATCTGCCAGCTGAGAGACCGGAACGCGTTGATGATAGCGATTCCCGTGAGCACTCAGTTGCCCTGGTAGGCAACTTATATGTTTCCTCTGTCGGTTACTGCTAATACCGCGAACACCGCAAGAAACTGGCGGAAGGGTTATTATATACTGTTTCAGTTCGTTTTTAAAGTGTGAGGACGGGCCCAATAGTTACCTGCAGAGTCTCTGGGATTATAGTCGCCGAGGACTAACTGAATGAGAAATTAGGGAGCCTCAAGACGGTATAGTTTTCGTGGACGAACCCAATGCGAAATTCAGGAGTCCCCTCGGTTAGAAAAATCTTGTTTTTAAATATGCGAAGCCGCGAACGGACCCCTCATGCAAAATCAGGGAGTCGCTAGGATTGTTAGTAGGTAATCGCAACTGTAATTTAACCCTTTCGCTCCGAGCGCCGCATATATGCGGCATCCAAATGATGTGTATACCAGAGCCATCTATAATCGATGACAACATTTTTCTGTTGATTTTATTGACATATCGGATTAATCACTTCTTAAAACTGCTCTTGTTTTATTCAGCACAGTTGTTCTTGAAAACTTAGAAAAACGTACACACAGAAACGATTACGCACTGTGCATATTTCTGACGCGATTTTCCGTTCAGTAACGGCACTTTGGCTGACGGGACTGCCGTAGCGAAAGGGTTAATTGATACAATCCAAGCGGTAAGCTTGTATCACTAGAGTCAATCACTAGATTAGGAATTTCTGTTGATAATTAACGGTTTTGGAGTTTGTACGCTTTACTATTATGTTTAACATAAATTTATAGCTCGTGTTTGTGCATGTACAAGTATTAAAGTGTCGCGACTGAATTGACTATAATAGCATAAATTGGTATCTGTATTTTTGATGCACGGTGTCGACACACTGGATTCATATACCGTCAAAAATAGGGAAAGGCTGCCTCTATGAATGAGCCATATGTTTGAGTCATGTAGGGTCACATTCCTAATTTTATGCAAGGTCCTTTATGAAAGGACGAAGGTAGATTACTTAGGGCATTTCGATCGTCAGGAACGAACTAGGAAGATGCTTGAGAGAAAGTCAGATGGGAAAGTATTCTCAGTACGTTACAACCTTGATTGACATTAAATAATTATTGTCACCAAATTCTTAATGAAAGAGCGACTATCATTGCGTATGTTTAAAAAAAAGGGTGGTTAACCATCGCGGTCCGCCAAGGGGTGAAATCCATGGCGGACGACCTGTGGTTTATGAGTTTATATCTAACATACGTGGCAAAAGTTCGCCGAAAAGTTGCTGGGGATTCATGGTCGGAAGAAACCGAGGATGACTCGGAGCAGGTCATCCTCGGGCACATCGGCAAGACGTTAGCCCCACTCTGATAAACATTGTCAACTCCAATACACATGACGAAATTTGTCATAAACAAACGTCAGGAAATTGTTTGCGATCAACGCCCACTGGCGGAGACGCCGTAAACATCAACGCCTGCTTCTTAAATTCAGATGACGAGTCAGACTCGTCCACCGTAACTTCGCCCAAGTAAGCAGATGACGAGTCTCACTCGTCAAATGTACCCAAAGGGTTAAGGAACGTTTCAAAGAATGAAAAACACGCAAAAAATACGAAGATTTCATATAGAAGCTTAAGACGTTGAGTGCGGAGCCATTTTGCTTAGCTCTCGCGTCACATTTTATTTACCTTTAAACAGAAATAATACAATGCAATCCATTTGTGCTTTTCTGTTTCAATCGAATCTATTGAAATAGTGCGAATATTTCTTAATATTATATGAATTATCTATAACATATTAATATGTAAATTTGATACCGTCAGTCCCCAGGGACTGACATAGCATTTAACATGTTGAAAGTGTTCTGAACAAAGTTAATCGAGTAGTACGGAATTGTCATCAAAATTATCCGGATCTTTACCGACATTTTGTTTTCGTGCACTGCAGTTAAAAGAATTTTATTGACGTTTTTCTTGTTTCTTAATGCTCTTGGTATAGTACGTAATGTTAAACCTTTTAATATTTATTAAAACACTTTGTAGATTTTTATCAGATCATTCCAGAAATTTATTTAATATATTTTGGAAGACATATTTACTTCTGAAAGAAGAAAAGAGGCCCCGCGTGTTCTCGAACTCCGCCTCAAAGGGGTCTCTAGAGATTCCGTAGTCGGGCGCGCCCGATTGCCACACCCGTTGAAATACAACCTTAATCCTTGCATAATACACCTAAATAGTTCAGAAAAAAAATACAAGAATAATTTTGGAAAAAACGCCAAAGAAATGACCGTTTATTTTGTTAACTACGGTGCACGAAATGAAAATGTCAAAGAAGATCGGAGTAAGGGAACATTTTTCTTCACTTGTCTCGTTTGCCATTTCTTTTTAACGAGATTTATGCAACGAAGAAAACTGAAGAACCTTCCCAAATTCCATATGTGTGGCTTGGTATCCGACTTCTGTCAGATTTTGTAATTGTCATGATGTAGAGAAAATGGGAGAAAATCAAGTTTTCCCATTTGTCTTTGCAACTACCCTCACAGGTGGTATATCGGGTTGCAAACGGAGCCAAATTTGAATTTCAAACCCAACTGTAGCCTGGTCTTTGACAGAAGCTTCTTTTTCTTGATAGGTCGTCAAACGTCTCATGTTTGATAAAATTAAGCTTTGAGCGAGCTTTACCACCCTATATTTGCATACACTTTTTATCAGTGAATGGTAACAATAGTCGCATTCGGTTTTGATAATTTGTTAGTTGTTCACATAGGTGACATCTTTAATATGATCACATTTACAGGATAGTATTTATATGTTAAGAATAGCTTGTATATTGAACGTGATCCCAAAAAACGTAATTATTTATATAGAAAACGTAACCGAAAACTATTTTCAGTTAATGTCGGTGATACAAATATATGTACAATTGTGGTGTCTCTTGTTACGATGGATGTTGGTGTATCGTCGAGTGAGACATATTCATGCAGGCTATAACTGTTTAAAAAAATTCACCAATTTTTTTCTATTTCTGGTAACATTTAGTTTTCTAAGTACAATGGGGAAGAGCGACGAACAAATGTAGAACCTAAGATTTTAATACATCGTAATGAAATGATTGGTCAATGATATTTCTATTGACTTTGATAATATAAAGAATACAAACAGTATGGTTTCTTTTTTTCAGGCAAGTCCACCTTGATCAGTCGAAGCCCGACCTGCCAGTCAGTGGCGTCGCTAACCACAAAACACCCAACAAGAAATCACCTTCTAACTTACGATAATAATAATAATAATAATAATATTATTATTAATAATAATAGCATTAATAATAATAATAATAATAACGATAACGATAATACTAAGAGTAATAGTAATATTAATAATAATAATAATAAGAATAAGAATAATAAGAATAAGAATAATAACAACAACAATAGTACTAATAATAAGAACAGTAAGAATAATAATGGTACAGTAAATAATCGCTCAACTCGAGCAGAACATAATCATCAAGATGATCGAAAAACAACAGTTAATGCAACAAGAGAAAGAAAAGAACCGGGCTCGCCCAGCAAACGTGAACCGGGCAGCTCCGCCAATAACTCTAAGTCTATATCTAAGACACTAAGTGATAATAAGACTAGCTTTAGCGTACTAAACATTAGGGTACTAAATATAAGCATAAATTTACGATTAACAGGGGATAAGTGCGCAATTGGTGAAGGGGTACCTAGCCTAGTTAGGATACCCAAGTCTGATCGCCCCTCATCAAGCCACTTTTCTCTCGACTCTCTTGACAATTACTCTTTATTAGGATCCTGCCTTCATCCGGGCAAATACAATAACGCTAAGTCTAATTCTAGCATCCTAAGTAATAATAACGATAACTACAAGTCTGTGATATTGCTCAGCTCAACCAATAACCATTATTTCCTCCGCGTCGAAATGGACGGTGGTGCGATCGCAATGAGACTAAGAGCCCATTGGAATTCATACAGATTAATGATGAACTCTTCTTTCGACGGTTTATTGTTAGAGAAGCGATTGCTTTCTGCGCTGCAGATCGAACATCTTAGAGTTATGAAAATATTCTTGACGAATAATCAAATTGCTTCGAGCGAGCGTTTCTCGATGGAATGCGACATCAAGACGAACAAGATCCTGCAGAATTTTGTGTCAAACTATTTTAAGGACGCACGGAGGGAATCTTGTTTGATACGTATATCATTGATCGAAATTAATTCGGAGAATATCAGATTCCCAGCACATGAGCCATTGTACGAATACAAAAACAGCAAAGGATTCATATCCGTTGCAATTCAGTCAGATAATCCTGAAACATTTGCAAACTGTGCATCTTTAATCGAAATTCAACTGAAAATACTGAAATTTCAATCCACATATCTATTTTTGAAAGACGAATCTCGCCTTCCGTTTTATGTGAAAATAATGGAAAAATTACTGACGCTTACTCTAAAGGGCATAAAGACATCTAAGATACTACTCCTTTCATCCGAAGTATTTGAAAGGTCATCGTGCACCCCTAGACAGATTATGTTGAGAAGTACCGTTTCAAAAGTGAACACTTCGTCCATACTTATCGAATTTTGTCTCATGGAAATTAACGATAAGAAAACAGAGAAGCGAAAGAAGAAGAAGGAGGAGAAGAAGAAGCAGAGGGAGAAGAAGATGAAGATGAAGAAGAAGAAGATGCTGCTGCAGCAGCAGCGGCAGCAGCAGCGGCGGCGGCAGCAGCAGCAGAAGAAAGATATGAGGAAGGGGAAGGAAATATTGAAAAATATTATGACCATCAATATCGATATATCGTTTATAAACAATAATATTGCGTTAACAGGCATTGAAGAAACCTGTAAAGAGATATCAAAGTCGCCTTTAAATTTCGTAATACCGAAGAAAGTTAAAATAAGTGATAGATCGTCGAACGAAGAATCAGATTTGATGATTAAGGAAGGGGATAAGGTGGCCACCAGTTCTTCCATTACGCTTATCGTTCCCGGAAACGAGCTAACTGACCAGCCTCCGCGACCTCTCCCGTTGAGAAACGCGCCGAATCGCGCACAATCCTCTCCTCCATGGCTCGACCTGGTCGTGAACGAGCTGACGCAACGCGCATGTGTTCCACTCTCGTTAGATTGTAAGCTTTATGTGGTTAATAAACTTAGCTGTAAGGTGATTTGCGATTTTAGTATTATGAGGAAGGGGATACCGAGCCACGAGACTAGCTACGAGACTAAAACTAAAACGACACATCTCAGTGTCAAACCCTTGAGTATTTCTTCGATGGTGAACGGGAAGAAATTGGCCTTTAACGTACAATATTATATGACTGTGAACGAAGCGAATCGAAAGATTGAAGCAGATCATCAAACCTTTATTTACAGTAAATCTATCGTGATTTCTCGACGGCATTCGTTGACGAGAGCAACCGCAATCTACCGTACAATTTGGGATCCAAAGAATGCAAATTTCCATACTCTCTTCTCCGAGATGCACGCTGAAAGCGCGAGAGTCGCAAAAGTCACAAAAGTCGGAAAAGTTGCAAGAATCGTGAACAATTTAATCTGGACTGAAGAAAATTCGAGGATTCTATCGACCGTAAATATTTCGGAAACGAACGGGCCGGATAACAGCAAGAATATATCCAGACCCGACGACAAACAAACAGACAACGCGGACTCTGCTGCGTTCTTGTTGAAAAACCGTAGACGAATGTTCGTTCGTTCGATACTTACAACCTCGAAGGAAGATTATCCAAACGTATGGTTTACGATAAGAACCTCGGAAGTAATAACTTTGAACTTGACGGAAGAAACAATGGCAGAGATGTTGTCCTGGGGAATTCATGGTATTAGTGACGTGGCAACAATTACTGTTGGTGCTCTTTTATTTCAGGATAATGTTAAGTCTAACGAGCCTATGGGCGCTTATTTCTTGAACTATAACTACTCGGGACCGTATGTGCGTAATGGCTCCGAGTTTGTTAAGGCTCTTTGTAAGTCTACTATAGGGAATAGATGTAGCTTTAAGGGGGAGAACCAAGCCGAGTTCGCTCTCTACATTCCTACTACGACTACCTGCAAGCCTACGATGACGCTTAAACGCCAATCTGCATCCCGATTAATCGGTGTACCTGGATCTCGGCCGAACTACTTCGAGACATTATGGCCCGACCAAATGCACACTCCTCATGATTTTTATGACAGTCTGCCGAACTGTACAACTGTGGGATATCGCAATGATTCTCTTCCAGAGGGTGAACACAAAGAACACGCTTCTTTGCGATGTTTCGACTGCTTTAACGAACAAACTGTGCATCGAGACGCTGACAAACCTAATGATTCTAATCAAGTAGAAATGATCAAATCTCAAACCGCTGTCCAGTCGAACGGATACGGTGATAGACGACGTTACGACGGCAAAGCGCCGGGGGTATTTCGTGGACCTGAGAAAACTACTAATTGCCAAGATACACAACGCGAGTCAATGGAAGATAATGTTTCTATTCATTATTCGTCGTGCTCTAGTTCACCGGAACGAACCAAACGAGGACTTGAAGCTTTTACCGATACAATGACGTTGGTGGAAAACATTTCTTCTCTAACAAATCTCTGTGATTTATGTCGATTTAAAGAGACGTACAAAATGCACACTACTGTCGGATTTCACACCGATGAGAACAATATCTTAGGAAATCCGACGCATTTCGATCGCTATGCTGTAATCAAATTGACTTTACAAACTGCCCAATTCGTTGACAATGAAGATTTTCACGGAAATCGCCCGATACCGACAAACACTAATAATGCCTACGTAAGGCGCCGGTACGATTTAAAGAAATCTGGAAAGCGTCAGGCTCAGGCGGCACGAACTCCTGTCCCTTCCAAAAATCGCCAACAATCGAAGGAAAGTTGTTCCGCCCCTTCAACGCAACTCAAAGAAATCGTCGATACGAACAACTTGGTTTCTGATCGCTCGGAAACGGAAAACGAGAACGTTCTGAACACGAATAGCTCAAACCGACAAAATCTCATCGACCGTGCAAGGAATCTCATCGCGTCAATATTCGCAAGAGGTTCCAACGATATTTTCCAAACCAAGAGGAACGATCTTAAGCGCCTGTTGACTCTCCTGTTTGGACCAGATTACGATACAGAAGAGCCCATTTCCAGCTACAAAAAGCGTTGGGGTATTTCTTCTATTCTTAGATTAGCCGGCGGTGGCGAAAGTTCATTGAACAACGGTGGATCCACCAATTGGGCATCTACGCAGGCAAGCGCCACGAATAATAATAATAACAATCAAGCAGCTTGGGGAGGGACGTCAGGAAATCCTTCCGGAAATGGTGGCAATTCCGGAAATTGGTCCGGGAGCAACGTGAGCAGATCCGTCAGTGGCAATCTGAATTCGAATCAAAACCCAGGACCGCTTGGTGGACAAAATGTACCAGGTGAGTGATTCCTGTTTGACGTTTCGTCGTTTTGGCATATTTGAAACGCGGACAGCTTCGACAGCTAAGTCTAATTTTCTTGAAATCAACCGTGATAGAATTTACGCTTTAACATGTTAAACGCCACGCCGGTTTTACGTGCCGTTCCGTTCACGCCACAGTCAGCCATCAAGCGATTACTTTGTCGCAGTTCATCCACCGATATTTGGCCAACAGCAACTTAACATTCTTTCTCTGTGATCGAGTCGAATAGTAAAGACATTTCTTTCATCAATTTTAAAATAGAGCATTTATTAGAAATAAAGTGGTGCCGTTATTTGAGGCCTACCGACGTCCGAACGCCTAACGAATCCTCAGTTGCACACATCGTAGTCTACTTTAATCTAGTTAATCTAGTTCTTGTTGACCAAAAATTCTTAATTTTGTTGGCCTGAAAATGAATGTCATCGTGTGATACATCAGGCGAACAAATTTCGCTGCCTAGACTTAATTAATTGTCGCCTAAATTAAATGTTCAGTCTCACAAGTAGGACCGATATGCGCGCGGCGGTAACAAAAACGAAAAGTTTGAGAGGCCTGGGTGGAATGTCTAGCGTTTGACGTGTTAAAAGCCACAAGATATTCTATTCTATTCTATAGTTGAACTTGACTGTAACGTAAAGTTGTTGTTGTTGTGTGTGTGTTTTGTCTTTGTTCAATTCCTGCTCTTGAATTCTAAAATAAACTTAATAAATTTACGCGATCGCAACCGACTGATTTACTAATTCGGTAACTAACGATGATATCTTTCAGGCAATGTGAATAAGATGAATAACCCGAACCAGCAATCGAATCAGCAATCTGGCCCACCAACTTCACAATCAAGTAGCACAAGTCAGGGTGGTCAGAATAATAATCAGTGGTCACAAGGGATGTCCAGCAATCCTGGGGGACCTGGTCAAAATCCTTCTATTCCAAATAATAATAATACAGTGCAGCAACAGCAGCAGCAACAACAGCCGAACTCCAATAGCAATAACAATCAGTCAAATAATCAGGGTCAGGGGTCCGCAAACGCTAGTAATACACCTGCTAGCAATTCATCGACAAAACAGCAGTTGGAGCAACTGAACACAATGAGAGAAGCATTATTCAGCCAGGATGGTTGGGGTCGCGTAAGTATTGTTATACATGTACTTTGTATACAT
This sequence comes from Agapostemon virescens, assembly GCA_028453745.1. Taxonomy (NCBI): domain Eukaryota; kingdom Metazoa; phylum Arthropoda; class Insecta; order Hymenoptera; family Halictidae; genus Agapostemon; species Agapostemon virescens. The sequence goes on along the minus strand of CM052096.1, from coordinate 9,241,244 downwards.
ACAGTGGTGGACATACATGGTTATGAACATAGCGCTGCATAGTAGAATATTTGACTTGAACAGCCGGCACACGACTATTTTCCAAGCAGCTGAATATTTAAACTTCCACAATTGTCTCAATATTCAGCCAAACCTAATATGAATCAAAGACCATTTTAAAGTTTATACTTCCAACATTTTAAGCCTTTAAACTGACCTTATCGAAATCAAATATTCCCGTAAAATTACCGTAAACCAAATATTTGTTCATGCTTAAATAGATTAAATAGATTAAACTTGATTGAGAGGATGTATTTTCGTATATCTTATGGACATATAAAGAAAATAATAAATATCTCTCATAAATAAAAAATATGAATGATAAAATAAATTCTCAGATATGTCTTTTGATGTTTTAAACGTGTCAATGTTTTTTAGAATGTTTATTTGTAGTAGAACTAACCTTACAGACGAGGTATAGAACTTGGAAGTTGATGGAAAGTTTTCTTTCTTCGTAAACTGTCGAATAAGTCATATGTGGTTAAAATCGGCTAAAGTCTTTCGGCTCTTTAGGACGGGTACACATCAGGGATTGAAAACAGTTATAATATCGATTGAGGTTCTCGAAACAGCTACGAATAAGCAAAATGATGTTGTAATTCTTATGAGAATATCAGTTACGATTCTGTAACTGTTGTTACATTTTGGTTTCGGCAATGATATATATCCAATTATTCTTTCATAAAGAATCGCTCCTTCCATTGTTGATTTACCGGTCATATTTGTATGGTAAAAGTTCTTTGTAAATTGTATATTACATAGATTCTTTATAACTGTTTTATTCTTTAATATGTGTTCAACAGAAATCAATGCATACCATTAATGTTCGTAATAAAAAACAACAAAGTTGCACAATGCTGTAATATATAAATGGCATATGTGTGTGTGTATATATATACCTTTATCAATAGTACTGTTCCATGTAGAATTCCTGTTGTGATTGAAAGAATGTTTTTCTTCCTTTTTGTAGCAACACGTTAATCAAGACACAAACTGGGATGTTCCAACAACTCCAGAGCCTATTTTGTCTAAAGATGAAGTTCCTGTCTGGAAACCACCAGTAAATACCGGTACAGATTTGTGGGAGGCTAATATCAGAAACGGTGGGCAACCACCACCTCAGCAGCAACCGAAAACACCTTGGGGTCATACACCAGCCACAAATATTGGCGGGACATGGGGTGAAGACGATGAAGCCGCCGATTCATCGAACATGTGGACTGGGGCTCCTACATCTTCGCAACCGAACACTGGTGCAGGACAGTGGCCAACGGGCACCGGTAATCAAGCCGGTATGTGGGGAGGTAATACTAGTCATAACCGAATCCCCTCCCGTTTTTTACTATCTTGAATACCTTTTTTAAATTTTATATGCAATTTTGAAGTGATCGAAGGTATACCATTTTATTTTCATTAGAAAACAATGCTACAGTATTTCCATTAACATTTAAAGCATTTTATGTGTGCTTTCATCCCTCATAGCATCTCTATAACTGGCTGTAGACTCTGTTCATGTGTAGACGTACTTATAGATTGCGTGTTCTTCGAATGAAATAGTATTTTCCAATAAAAGGACACCGATTGTTTCATTGCAACTTCCATGAATTTTTGCGAGATCTACATATTAAGGTGCCTCTTATTTGTTCTTGGAAACTATTTTTTTCGAAATGTTTTACGGTAACCCACGAAAATCACCTCCAAACCCGGCCATAGCCTTTGATGTCATCTAATGGATTGACAAGAACGTTATGTGAACAATTAGAAGAGAAAGTATTGTTGGCGTTTTTAAATGACCAGTTTAGGAAACTCTGTTTGTTGAATAATTAGCAGTTTGTTTAATTGATTGCTTTAAAAAATTTCTACTTGGAATAACGCATATTATATGCTGGATAAATGAGGAATTTCGAATCAAGCAATCAGCAGTGTGACTTTAACCATCTAGTTTATTTATGAAACCAAAATGATAAAATCAATGTTTACTTTTGTTATCGCTGTTGCTGTTGTTTTTACTGCTGCTGTTATTGTTGTTGTTGTTGTTGTTGTTGTTGTTGTTGTCGTCATTTTCGTTGTTCTACAACCATAATACATAACCATTTTTAAAATATATGGAGACTATTCAACTACTTGCTCTGGAATGACGTGACGCACACACGCGCGCCAATCAGCAGTTGTCAAACATAAAAATACATAAAATATAAAAAAACACTAACATTGTTGCTCCCATAGCAGTCTCCTAGTGAACAAGTAATATGTTACGGCTTCGAACAGCGACACGTGTACTTATTGCAAAATTTTCTATTTACCTATACTACAGAATACAAAGTATCTGCTAGCTGAAAAATATGGTTTATAACCTTGTAAAAAATTATTAGTAGCAGATATTATTGTAAACGTCCATGTAAAATATATTATAATGTAGCATAGTATAGATTGAAATCTTCACAATTGACAACTTGCTTCAAATTACTTTTTACGCTTTAATTGTGTATTTGCAAAACAGTTGCCAGCGCAAGTGGTTGGTTACAAGTCATAATTCCAAATGTTTCAATGAACGCCATACGTCCTATAAGAATTCTAAGCTATTTACTTCAATGTACAGATTTCATGAAACTCTAGTATTTCCATTAACAGTATATAATTTAATAAAAAGCGAAAGTGCATTTCCCTATAGATCATATAGCCGCGCATAAGGTGGTTAAAAATACTCTTGAGTCGAATTTTATGACTCATGCGCTATTCAAAATGGCACCAAGAGAAAATTTATCGAGTATCATATTTTTTCTTGATACTAATATATTTCAAATGGCGTATCGGCGATAAAATTCGACCGAAGAGCATTTCTGACTACCTCATTCATTTATATCCTTGGACTGAAATATAAATATTTTAGTGTTGGACACAACGTCTGATCACACTTTGTGTTTAGTTGTACCGAACATATTTATTTATGTTTTTGTTTATCCTGTAAGAAAGATACAAACACATGGTTGTCAAAGCTGATTTACTTGAGGTACTCATTTTTTATTAAAAAAAATTATGTAATATCTTATTTGAAAGTATGTGTCGTATTAATCATTACACTATATTATACTACACTGTAAACGATTCGCGCGTCTCCCACTACACACGAGAAATAATGCGTATTAATAATAAAAAACAATTCGAAATATTTTCTTGCAAGACAAGTACATGTTTCACATGTTTTTTATAGGATCAAATTGGGGCGATCCAAGAATCGACCACCGTGATCCTCGTGATCTACGTTCGGTTGATCCCCGCGAGATAAGAGATCCCCGTGATCACCGAATGTCTTTGGATCCTCGAGATCACATACGTGTAATGGATCCTATGGCTCGAGATCCCAGAATGACAGATATGCGTGGGGATCCGCGAGGTATTTCCGGCAGATTGAACGGTGCGAATGCTGACGCTATGTGGGGTCAACCACCTGGGCCTCCACATCATCAAATGGGACATCAACACCCTTCTGGACCGCCAACGAAAATGTTGAATCCCTCCAGTATAAATCAGTGGGCTGCACCACCACCCAAGGATATTATGCCAGGAAAACCATTGGGTTGGGAGGAACCTTCTCCACCGACGCAAAGAAGAAATGGTCCGAACTACGACGACGGTACCAGTATATGGGGTAATGCTGCAGCTAATCAAAGGAGTATTCCCGGAAGCAAAGTCTCTCATTGGAAGGATGTTCCAACACCAAATGTTACTAGAGGAGGTTTGTATCTTTTTATTACGTGCGTATAAATCCTTTCCGGAGGGTGGGGTGGGTTACATTGGGTATGAAGAAAGTAGCAGATTCTCCTGAAAATCGAAAAATTAGGCAGAATCTATAGAATCTTAAACACACATGTGGGATTGAATTTTTTTCAAGAGTGCAATATGTTTTTGTAGGTACACAGTGCCCTCCAGGCATGCCACAAAACAGAATGCCTGGTCAACCTGGAATGAAACCTGATGTGAGTGGACCAATGTGGGGCCATCCTGGTGCCCCTGGAGGACGAAATGGTAGCTGGACAGAAGGGCCACACGATACAGGCTCATGGGATGACCCGAAGACACCGACTACCTGGAACGAAGCTCAGTTGAACCCTGGTACTTGGGGTGGGCCTAGTAGTCACAAACCCAAACCAATGGGACCTGCTGGAAGTTGGGTTGATACAGACATGGACCATTCTTCTAGTTGGGCGCATCCCACGAAACCTATCCTTACAAAGGAATTCATCTGGAGCAGTCGAGAATTTCGTTATCTCTGTGACTTAGGATTCAAGGTCTGTATAAGTTATTCAAATTAATTATTGTGATCTCGATAGATGTAACACTCGACGGTATAATTTTTAAAACACGTTTCAATTATACAAAATGCATACTGTTCCATGACACCGTATAGTAGTCTTTTCTTTTCTATGTGCTAGCCAGCCTGTTGGCATACTATTTATCACTATACGGTATTTACAAGCTTCTGGGTATATTGTGTTTAACTCAAAGTATTGCCACTTCTATCGAATAAGTAAGATTCAAATATTCTTACTATAATATTATACAATGCATGACGTTATTGCTTAGAAATATGTAAAACTGAACAGTATACAAATTATACAAAGTATTATACGAAACATAAAATTCGGTAATTTATATTTGTTTACAGAAAGACGATGTTGAATTAGCTTTGAGGAATCGTGAGATGAACAGAGACGAAGCTTTGGAACTTCTGAGTCAAATTCGGCCTCTAGATCAATGGAGAAGACATGACGCACACTCTACTTATGATCCGAGTAATCAGGCTACAACTGCACCAGCATATCCCAGATTTAATCATGTTGCACAACAAATGTCTTTTCCACCGGTAGGATAAATAATTTTCATTTCACTGTAACTAGTTTCGAAATGGTGCGGTTAAGATGCATATGTTAGGCCATTTGTCGTCGTATATCGTATATCATGTATACAGGGTGTCCCTGTATCGTAACAGCGGGAAATGAGGGGTTCCCGAGGTCATTTGAAGAAACTTTTTTATTCATGAACAGTGAAATAAATGTATCTACTATCGATTCAACGAGATAATTGAAATCGAAACTAGTTTAAAGGATATTGTTTACTTATGTTAAATTATTTTTCAGTTTTCACAATATAAGTGGTTCTCAAATTGCAGGGGGCTGGAGTAACAAGCGGAAACACAACTGGCAGCGTAGGAGGATCAGTTGCTAGTGCAAGTCTGTTGAAGCTACAGCAGCAGCAACAACAAGCTGCTGTTCCTTTGCAACAACAGCAACCAAGTAGTAATGCACCGCAACCACCTTTCAACCAGGTACATTTTGTAATAATGATCTTTAGTACGCAGTCATGGCATACATTTATGTGTTTCCTTGGAAGGATATTCTTTAAGAATTCAGTAATCTATTATTCACATGATATTATTCTTGATTTGTCTTAGCCTTCGAGAACTCCGCAAAACCAACCAAGTACTCAGCAGTTACGCATGTTAGTGCAACAAATTCAGTTAGCCGTCCAGGAAGGTTACTTAAACCATCAAATTCTAAATCAACCTCTTGCACCTCAAACGTTAATACTTTTGAACCAATTATTGCAACAAATCAAAGTTCTACAGCAACTTCATCAACAACATTCGGTACAGAGTACTATTAAGGGTAATGGACAATCAGTCCTCCAAATCAGTGTACAAATTACAAAAACAAAACAACAAATAGCCAATTTACAAAATCAAATTGCGGTGCAACAAGCCACCTATATGAAGCAACAGCAGCAACAACAGCAACAACAGCAGCAGCAGCAGCAGCAACAACAGCATCCTGCTCCACCATCTCAAAGTTCGGAATACTATAAGAGTTCTGTTCATGACCCCATGTCGGCATTGCAGAACAGTTTCACAGACTTGACCATGAACAAGGAGCCGCCTATCGTAAGTACTTTTTAGAGACATTTTACTAGAATTATCATTTTGGGGCACAAGCAGTTTTGATACTTTTAACCCTCATCAAGTTGATTCATTTTTTAATTATTTTTGTGAAATGCTAAACAGATATACAGTGACAGTCGAGTTGAGTTGAAACTTAGTCGAGCGTATGGGTACAGAGTAAATGTTTAAAGTCGATTTTCTCCAGAACGAAGTCTTGAATGAAACAATTTTTTCGTATATTTAGACCTTTACGTGTCTATCAAGCTCATAGTGTTAAGTAGAAGTATTCGTTGTGGTAAAACTTGGACGACTTAGTCTTTAAAATATTTTTCTTTTATCAATCAAATGCTTTAACGAATAAATAATTCAATTACATCTTCAAGTGATCGTCTTGTATTGTGTAATCATGACCAATATTTTGATTACAGAGTCAACCACAATCAAGACTGAACCAGTGGAAGTTACCTTCATTGGACAAGGACGGCGAGTTAGTTACGAACGAATTCTCGAGAGCACCTGGAACTACTAGTAAGCCAGCAGCTTCATTGGCTGGTTTGACAAAATCACACAGTAGTCCTAACATGAATCCTTTGTTGGGTCAAGGAGATGGTACATGGTCCACCAGACTCGGAGAGAGTGGATGGCCTGATCCAGGTAACACAGACTCCACCGATGGAAAGGATTGGCAATCAACTGGTGCAGCTACTTTCACTGATCTTGTACCTGAGTTTGAACCTGGCAAACCGTGGAAGGTAATCCATTTCCAATACCGTACTTTTAAACAAATGTTTACAACTAGCTTTCCGTTGGTTACTTACACAATCGCCATCATCAAATATTCTTATTTTAGTTGTTTGAATTCAGTTAACATGCCTATGCTTCTATAAATATTTCCCGTTTCATCATATCCCAAGGGTACGAGCACGACAGAGCTGTGATTCCAGCGAGGAAAGCGACGCGACGCGACTAAATAGAAAGAATGTATACTTTTATAGTTGAAGTGTTCGCGTTGAAGCAACGAGTAAAGCTATATTTTACATTTGATCATCGTAAAGACTAATCTGATAAACGTTTTCTTTACACTTTTCTTATTCTCTATATTTTTCTACATTAATAACTTTCATTGTTTCTACTTAGAACGAAGCCTTCTATATAGAGTAGTATAAACGTTTCTAAAAACCCTTTAAATATATATATATATAGCCCCCGTTGTTCCATGCATCTTTTGTTTCGAAAACTTTTCTGCTATTATCATACTTTCGGAGTTATTGTAGGTGGCAATAGTTACTGCCTCACCTTATATAATTCAGGTGAAAGGCACTTTCTACCACCATGTGCGGCCGTCCTTTGGTTTTGTTCTAACTGTTGGTTAGGTTCAATATACAAAAATGACCACAATATTACCATGTGACCACCTACATGCTGAAATACATTTCACTCGAGGATACGCAGCCAAATCGTTTGTATATAATAAAAACTTTAGTTGAAATAAAAATATTAGTTAAAGATATTTTAGAATAATTTGATACGATAATTCAAATTGAATCCGAAAGTGTAGGTATTGTTTGTTTTGTTTGTGCGTGTGTGTGTATTGTGGAAATTACGAGAGAAAATTTCATCGAGTTAAAATTTTGTTCATATTCGACAAGTCGACATCAATGATCGATGTTGGTTTAAACTGTTACTCGTTTTCAAAACAGTTTTCGAAGAGAGAAAAGAATGTGTCGACATGGAGCAGGTACCGTTCGTGTTTCATATTTCATTAATTTATGACATCTAAGTAATAATCGATGGACAATTTACAACAACTATTTTTACCAAATGAGAGTAGAGCCAATAATTTTGTTGTATCCTGTGCAGCCTTAACGAAGGTGGTAGATTTAATGTATTAATGTATAGAATGCATTACAACCTGAATTAATTTGAAGTTTTCAATGAAGAGTGTATGCGTACATTCGAAGAAGTTGCTATGAAATAAATTCTAAGATTGAGAATCATTCAGGTCCACCTATATTTAATTTCGTTTTAGGGTACACAGATGAAGAGCATCGAGGATGATCCTAGCATTACTCCCGGTTCTGTCGTCCGTTCGCCGTTGTCTTTAGCTACAATCAAGGATCCGGACGCCATATTCAACTTAAGCAGCAAGACCTCACCGCCGCCTCCTCAACAACCTACTAACCTTGACACTTCGATACCAAGTTTGAGCAACTCTACCTGGACGTTTAATCCACCTGCTACCACTCCCAGTGCATTCACCAGGTAAACTTCTCCCAAAGATACTCACGTAAGATAACAATTATCTGTATCAGGTATCTACTATTATCAACTATCTACGAGAGATTGCAGTTTTGTTTATGCCTCTTTTGCTGCCCATTGAAAACTCCTGTTTTCGAAAGCGAAATATAAATTTACTTTAACTGGAAGTATTTATTAGTGATTGTTTTCACGTGTATAATTATATATCTTTAATTTGGATCGAAAGATGTTCGCCAAGTTAAATCGTAACTGTCATATAACTACCTGTAAAGACAAGTTGTAACGTTGAAATTTATTGTTAGCAAAGAATGCTTTTTTCTTGATAAACTTATGGCACCACTAATTTTCAAACACTTCGATAAAACAATGAAATGTGTACTGAAAGGATTAAATATTATTTTGCAGCACTAAAAACACGTGGGGTGAATCTGCACCACCGCCAACAGCAGTCACTTCTGAACTGTGGGGAGCACCTATCAGCAAGGTTCGTGGTCCCCCACCTGGTCTAGGCAACAAGGCCGCAGGAAATACAAGCAATGGCTGGACAGGCCTCGGCACTGTCAGCAGATCATCCAGTTCTTGGGGCCTTCAATCTAGCACAAACGCTGGCTGGGTTTCCACCTGGCTACTACTCAAGAATCTAACTCCTCAAATCGATGGCTCCACATTGAAAACTCTTTGTATGCAACACGGCCCTGTTCTAGAGTTCCGATTATTCCTCAGTCACGGAATTGCATTAACGAAGTATTCCTCGAGAGACGAAGCTGTTAAGGTATAGTGTTAATTGCTTTTACTATTGTCCAATTTTGTTAGTTTGCATAATTTAGGAGCAAGAAGTAAAATTCTTGCGTAACAGGGTAGTACTTTTCCATCAGGACTCAATCGCTACTCGATAATCGAAAAGACGACGTTTGCTGTAAAAAAGACATGTTTCAACGATGGAGACGCGATACTTTAAAAGGATGCCGCGAGCAAAAAGAGAGAATTTTATTATATATTGTGTCATTTTTGTTTTACTTTTTTTAATATAGTATCGTAGTATACATAATAGATTACTAAACTTCTAACGATTAAAAAATACTTTTGATGAAGTAAGATAATTGTTATTGAATTGGAAATTTTTCTCGTTACATGCGTATTTTTTACATTCGCAACGTTACTTTAAAGTACATGCGTCTTTTCTCCGCTAGATATGCACCTTTATTCTTTCTTCCATGTATACTGAGACAACAGGGTTACGCAGCATCGTGACAACAAGTGGAGGGAGCAGAGTATGGTTGAATCAGGCACACAATTAATCGTAAAAAGTTTACCAGTTAAACACATATTTCAACTATTTTTACATAATTTTACATAAAAATATATTCAGTTTACTTACAACATCACTAAAACAAAAAGTTTATATTTAGGCAGATTTGAACATAGGTTCCGCGATTGTTTAATATTATATGAATATCTCTATGGAATGGAAAAAGAATATATAATTGCTTTTTTCATGCGAAAAGCGTCGAAAAATTGGTTCTCTGTCTCCTAAAACACTAAACTAAAAACTCTCAAGTTACTATAATATTTTGATACAATATTGCTACTATAAAAATTTGGTCAGTGAGTCAAAACTATTTCTACAAGAAAGCTGTATTCTTTGGGGTTTCTCATTTTCTATAAATAGGATTTTCGTTTCATCTTAAATTTTCTTCCAAATTTTTGCATGCAATTAAATAGGGGAAACTCGACCAAAACCTGTTTAACCGAACACATAAGGTGCAGTATAACTAAACCCTTGACCACGGTAGAGGGTTAATATTTATGATCTATCGAATGTCACATCGGTCATTTAAATTGGCTCAAGGACATTTTTGACCACCTTAACCAACTACGTACCGTTTTAACCCTTTGACTGCTGAATACTCTGAGCCGAAACGCCTCGCGTTAACGGCGTGCACCAAGCAGTAGCTATCGGTGAGGACTGAATACTTTTTCACGCAATCTGAATCTGTTCGGTGGTGTTATTAAATTATAATACAGTACAGAATCCAATTACTATTAATTTGTCCACTGCAACGAGGTATAAGATTTCTGCGAGTGTTTGACATATACGAGAGAAACAATTTCCGACAATACACACGAGACAGCAGTAAATAGCCATGGTCTACATCGATAGCTTCCACTGAACGAATATATGCGACCACAGGCTACACGGATCGTTTTCGCTGGACGCATATATGCGGCCATAGCAGTCAAAGGGTTAATATGCCACAAGTGCTACGTGGATGCGATCATTTTCACAAACAAAAGTTACTTGTCAAATATAAGTATAACTTTGTCTAAGAAGTATATATTTACATAGAGTACTGTACTATAGCAGAATGCAATAGATATCCATCGAAGAGATATCTAATTGTGATAGTAATGTCACTTAGTTTTGTTTTGTGTTGTATCGTATCGTATTGTATTGTATTGTATTGTTTTGTATCGTATTGTATTGTATTGTATTATATTGAATTGTATTGTATTGTATGATGTAGGCGCAAGGAGCTCTAAACAATTGCGTGCTGGGTAACACGACTATATTCGCGGAATATCCAGCCGACGTCGAAGTGCATGCGTTGCTGCAACAATTGGGTCACGGTGGTCAGCAGCAAGCTGGTGCGACTGCGGGTGCCGGCTGGGGATTGCGACCATCCAACAAAAGTGGTCCGCCCCCTGATACATGGGGTGGCAGTTCCAGTCAATTGTGGGGTGCTCCGCCGAGCAGTGCTCTGTGGAGCAACGCCAGCATCGACAACAACGATCAACAACGTGCTACACCCAGTTCTTTGAATTCGTACTTACCCGGAGACCTTCTGGGAGGTGAGTCGATGTAGAGTGCTGCACGGAAAGGCGATATCACTCGTGCGACGACCAAGCCTTCTTCACGATACGTCAATTATATTGCGCATTGTCAGACGAGTTGGTTCTCTTGAATTAGTTACTTAAACTTAAATTAGTGCTGCATATATACGTATACCGATTATACATATATGCGTGCATCCCAACTTGTCGTGTGATTCCACCATCAATAGGGGATCCGATTTGATTCTTTTCCTTTTTCTCAAGAGAAGTTCGAAATCAGGATTTGCGGGGGAGGAGCTATGTTATGAATTTTAAGGCTTTCGGTGTGCGCTGTGTTTTCTCAATGGTTTTGAGGTAGTACCATTTACAATTACAATTGAAAACCCGCGTAAATACTGTTAATATTACGCGTACTATGTGATGATCGCGTACTAAGCCGTTTTAACTCTTAAAATTAGTATTATCGTTATGTTGCTTGTGTTACAACTTTTTTGGTGTTTTGGTATTCTAAGGCAATACTAATTTCATACGATGATATCCGCATAAAAACCTGTGAAACGTGGATCATTTTTATTAGGCTCGTTTCATGACGTTTCAATTATTGAATTAGTATTATTCTTCCTGTGCAGATCGCGTTTTTATTAATAAATATATATTAATGAACAGATATTAATAGATATATATTAATAAGAGAGTATCATCGCAATGTATACATTTATTTATATCTATGCACATATATTATGCATGTATGTATTTATAAATAAGTGCATATAGCATAAATATATGTGTGTGTGTGTGTGTGTGTGCGCGTGCGTGCGCGTGTGTGTGTGTTTGTGTGCGTGCGTGGGAGGGTGGGTAGGTGTGTGGGTGTATGCGTGTGTGCGCGCCCGCGTGTGTACGTATGCACGCACACACATTTATTTATATATGTATATACATAAATTTCTGATATTCCGCTTAATCAACAAACCTGTATTATTAATGTACTACAAAGTTTAAGTTGGTACTTCGGTACAGTTGCCGCGTACTATACATCGATGTTTTAATAATCCTGATATTATTTATTACTGCACGCGCATGCTTCTACAGTGCAATATACCCTAGAGGACGTTCAACTTTAATAGGATGAGATATTGCATTTTTCGATACTTAGTATTTTCGGCAAGTTGTTATTGATTTATCTGTTAGTAATCCTGCAATGTGTGTATTTGCTAATGCGTTATATTTAATAAACGCATATTAGTACATTTTTAATTTGTAAGTTTATACAACTATTACAGCACATATATGCTCTGACCTCCTGTAATAATATACATAACTCTGTCCGTCGATTTTTTAAATATTATATATTGGTATATGTTATAATTTTGTTTCGATTGTAATAAGCTATTAATATTTAGATATGCGCGTGCATATACATCAATCCATGTATTAAAACATCGATGTGGAAACAATTTCATTGACGTAATATATATTTGAACTGTTGTTGTGTAATTCTGGAATTGAAGCACAAACGATGGAGAAGTTAAAACTACGCGTCTACACCGTAGCCGTTAGGTTCCAAGAAACAAAAAATATATATATATATGTGTGTATGTGTGTGTGTGCGTGCGTGTCTGTATGTACATGTGTGTATGTGTGCGCGCGTGTATGTGTACATGTATGTATGTATGTATATACATGTGCGTGTGGGTGTGTATGTGCTAGTTTTTAACGTGGAGCTGCCAACGCTTTCTTAGGGATGTGCGTGTAAGAAAGTAAATTATGATCGATGGTCTCACGAGTGTTCCACTTTTTTGCTCTGAACAGTTTCCTTTAAACGAGACTGCAATGCGTATTATATATCAAACGTAGACTGTACCAATCTAATCAAAACAGGAAAAGTGGCAAAAAGAACTAAGATATAAATGAAACAGAAAAAAAATGAAAAAAAAAAAAGAGGAATGAGTAAACAGAAAGAAAGATCTTTATGGAAAGGAATCGAAGATCCTCGTCGATACTACGGGCTATACCTACCTCTTCCATTAGCAACGGGGAAAATAAAGAATCGACTTTTTAGTGGAATTTTTATTAGTTTAAACGTAACAGTAGCAAGGACGATATAGGTAATAACTGTTATCAGAAATAATCGTAACAGTAATCGACATGCCTGATAATTATTTTTCTATTTTATCGTAACTATTACAACCTTCGAATCACCGAATGAACAGCCAATTTGACTACAGTCAGTTAAATCGGTTGCAAAAGAATTTTTCTTTTAAACTATATTTGCGGGCTGGTGTTATTATCATTTTCTATATAACGAGAAATATTAATTGTAATGGTATTTAATCGATGTGCACTGTTACATTTTTTTAAGTATTAGTCAAATTTTAATATTGTACATTACATATTACTACTGCTGCTGCTGCTGCTACTGCTGCTGCTGCTACTGCTACTACTACTACTACTACTACTACTACTACTACTACTACT
>CM052096.1:9217204-9227694 GCA_028453745.1 Agapostemon virescens | reverse complement strand
ACTACTACTACTACTACTACTACTACTACTACTACTACTACTGCTACTACTACTACTACTACTCTACTATTACCATTACCACCAATATTACTATTAACTATTACTACTAATACTAATACTACTACAATTACCACTACTAATACTATTAATTCGACTAAAAATCGATTCTTCGTCTTAAAATTTCCAGACACGTTTAAAGGGGTAGTACATCGGGGTCCGAATTCTTGCGACGACAACAAAAACGATACCAAATGTTATCGCAATAACGTAAATTTTATTCTGTATTAAATCTAAATGCCACCTGTCGTGCCAATGTCCAGCGTGTCTCTTTACCACTTACTAATTATAGAGTTATAACGAATACGGCAATTTGATGTTTTTTCTCTAGCTATCTTTGTCTGCCTGTCTATCTGTGTGTCTGTCTGCCCCCCCCCCCCCCCGCCCAATCACTCTTTGTCTTTCTTTTTTCTCTGTCACTCACTCTATTCTTTATAAAGTGACTGATAGCGAGGAGAATATAATATATACCACTTCCCATTGGTTGATAGATGTAAAATAACATCGTATTCGAAAAGCTCATACAGACGTAAACTTCGAATTAATATTCTAAAACAAATTTTTCGTATTCGGAAAAATTTCAGTTTTTCAAGTCAAACGACTTTCTATAATTGTTGTATTTTAAACGTATAAATGTTCTACTTTCAGTTTGTCTTTCTTCGTTTACTTTTCTATAGGATACTATTGAAATTTCATGAAAGTTTCATTCACTGATTTTCAGTTGCAATGCGCTATCAAAGTGAATATGTTTCAGAAGGGTTTATAATTTATTTTAAATGTATAAAGTATAGTTACGTTTATGGGTAAACTTAATCTTGGGATGATACTGATTTTTTTCTAGTTTCTTAAAAATATTTACCATAATTTTTGTAACCTAACATCGTTGTTCCTGATATTGTGATTTTAGTTTGAACGTCTGTATTTTCGGAACGAGCAAAATGGAATTGACTTTGAAAATTCGGAAGACCAATCAAGGCAAAAATAGACGTTGACGATAGCGTACATTTCTGATTGGACCATTGGGAGGGTGTGTTCGATGATATAATAGGAGTGAAAATAATATGTAAAATCGAGATCTAGACGAAGCCTTATTGAACTCTCATCGCCCCCTCCCTCTCCGTTGTATGCATGCGACTATGTGAATAGTTTATGCGTGTCTGAAACTTATATCCAAAATGTATGTATGTATGTATGTATGTTTGTATGTATGTATGCATAAACATACGTATTCGTACATACATCCATCCATACATACATACATAGTTACATAAACATCCATCCATACATACATACATACACACGTACATACATGCATACATACACACTCGCGCACGCACGCACATACATTCATATACACATACACGCATCCATGCATGCATACATATGTATGTATATATACGCATTTTGTGTGCCTGCGTAGACGATCTGTTTAAGCGTGCATGTATATGTATGCTTGTGAATGATTTCAACGTCAAAGGTACCTGAATGAACTGATAAACATACCGATGGGGGAAAAAAGTGTTTAGTCATTGCACAATATTTTCTTTCTGATGATTTAAAATATATCACAACGCCCTCAGACCTTTAGTCTTGTTCAGCTACTGGTCTAATGTTCTTTTTTACAACCTGCTATCAGGCAGACAAAAGATTTTCGGTAATGTAAAAGGTATGTGAGGTCAAACATCAACTTTGATCCGCATCATGTGTCGATGCATTTTAAATACTGATATGACATTTTATTGATTCTCTGGAATATAATTTTTCAGAATTTTTAGCATTTGTATATTCGTAAGGATATAAATGATTTTATTAGTTCCAAGTTTACTAGTACACGAGACTAACGAAAACTGAACAAATTTATACAACGTAAAAGTTATTAGGTTATCGTATAATAGGAAATAAATGAAGGGATCAAAAAAAAATTGGTATCTTTAGTTTGGAATTGTCTTAAATTTAAAAGGCTCATACTTTCAAAATCAAAAGTTTGGGAAATGTATGTTAGAATTTTCATATTTATTCAAAAGTTATAGAATGTAATGAATTTATGTGTACACATTAGTAGGTGTGAAATTATTGATAGATGTGTAAGTAGATAGATAACTACTTAAACTATAAAATTTCCCAGTAGTAAGTTCGGAAAACCAAAGAAAGTCGAAAGTAGAAAATGTTTTTTACCTATTAATTACTGTCCTTGGTAATACAAGCAAATGCTGTATGGACGGGGAGTATAATATAGACTGATACATATATTCAGTCATAAATGTTGGATTTGTTTAGTAACAGACGTACATGTTTATGACACACCAACAAAAGCAATGTGGTTTCGATTAAACAGTGTTTTATTTTAGATCTGTGTTATTATCTTCCTCTACAAGAAATTCTTAAAAGAATTTGTATTGACTAATTTATCTTTACACTGCATTATTCAACAACACAGGTGAAATGTATTGTCAAGAAATAATGTATATCGAATCACGCCCGTTTTGTAATAATTTTGAAAAGACGCTTATTAATATTTTATCTTCTATCAATATGAACTGCTAATGATATATTAGTACAGTAGTATTCACATATATTTAAAAAAAAAAAAAACTGTTAGATGGCTTACACAAGCTGGTAAGTAGTTAGCATAACTTCGAATGTATATTATATCACGTATTTGTCTATAAAAGAAAAACAAACGAATGGAAAAACCAAAAAAAAAAAAAAAAAAGGAAAAGTATTTACGCTTCACGTGGCTGCCCCGAGAAACTTCCATCAAATTGCTACGTGTTACGTGAGTTGCTACTATGTTATTTCAATACGAGTAATTTCAGTGAAACAGTCAAAAATTTACAAATCTTTAACAATTATACCTTACACGTGCATTTTACTCAGTCCACTTCTTCAAAGCTTCGTTTACTTTGAGTATGTACGAATGTAAAGCATATATTTAACGAGATATTCTGTTTTGCGACCTAGATTTTTAGAGATAAATTATTTCGAGATAAGTAATTGACCGAATTTAAAGGGATTACACATGGATTGATAATACTTATAATTTAAAATACTTTCTTGCTAATGCTCGAAAACAGCCTCTGCAACTCATCGAAATTAGTTGACGTTAAGCTTCTATCCAGACAACTCATGTTCAATGGAATCATTTAATTATAACAATAATTTTAGACGTAATAATTCTAATAATAATAAAAATATCGGTGACGATGATGATGACGACGACGACGACGACGACGACGGTGATAATTATGACAATGACGATGACGATGACGATGATGATGATGATAATGAGGATAATGACGATAAAGCTGGCGAGGACGATAATGATGATGATATATAACAAAAATAACAACATTAATAATAATATTACTGCTAATAATAACGGTAACAACAATAGCTATGATGATAATTTGCTTGAAGAATGTAATAGAAATGATAGTAAAATTCTACATAATAAAATAATGGGGACAGTAGCATTAATAACAGCAGTAAACATTATAAGTTTAGTATTAACGAGAGTAGTTGTTAAAGTACTAAGATGAAAAATGTATTTACAAAATTATATATAATGCATGGCATAATAATAGCAACCGTAACGGTAGCTGTACCGATGATAATGATAGTAACAGCAGTAATATTATTTCAAGTGATAATGGTTTTAACCATAGTATTGCCGCTGGTGCTGTGGTTACACCGCTGCAACTGTTGCAGTTGTCCTTCTTTTATAACTGATAAATATATGTATAAACATTTTCGGGTAACTCTGTGGTATTTTATTCATGATTATATTTGATATTAATAGTGTTATTTAAATTGCTGCTTATTATACTATTAATGCTACTATTATTATTGCTGTCGCTACTATTACTACTATTTCTACTTCTACTACTACTTTTACTACCATTTCCACTTCTACTACTACTACTACTACCACTGCTACTACTACTACTACTATTACTACTTCTACTACTACTACCATCACCACCACCACTAATAGTAGCACTATTATTATTATTATTATTATTACTATTATTACTATTATTATTATTACTACTACTACTACTTGCTATTGCCGTTTGCGTTGCTTTAACTGTTTTTACCAGAATTAATTCCTGCTATTGCTGCTGCTGCTGCTGCTGCTCTGTCTCTTCCTCCTCCTCCACCGATTCTTAATTTTTACCATTAATTATTATTTTAAAATAGTAGTATATAATGAATTTTATTACTACTATTATTTTAAGTGCAATTATTGTTACTGCTGCCATTACTATTACTACTACTTGATACTAAAGTAAAATAAATAAATGAAATTATTCTATAATAGAAGGTGCTGCAAATTACTGCTACTGTTATTATTAGCATTACTACTATTACCACTGCTTCCGTTATGGTTATTAATATTACTATTGCTTAACACACTACCACTTTTGCTATTGTCACTACAGATGTTCTTACACCTGCGATATTACAATAGTAGTAAAAATAATAATTACAGTAGTCGTGGAATCATAATAGTAGTGGGTAAAATTAGTGGCAGTAGTCACAGTAGTATTAGAGGAAATAGGATTAACCATGGTAATAGTAATGAAACTGCTAATGATAATATACATTGTACGAGCGAACATGGCGACAGCGTTACTGGTAACAATATTGAGTAACCAATAATCCGTAAATACAATAATAAGAGTGATGACTATGATAAAGAGTAGTAATAGTAATATCCAGTATAGTATATGGTAAACGGTTACAATAGTAATAATACGGTATAAGTATTAATAGTAGTAAGGGTAGTAGTGATAATAATTGTGATGAATAACATTTTGGCAGCAGCAACAGTAGTTCAGTCGTTTTCAAAAAAAAAAGCAGCAGCCATTTAAAAATAGGTAACGATAGTATTTACAACCATAAATACCTAATAAGAGTAATGTTATTATATAATATAATGAATACGAGCACAGGTCTGAGGGCGTTTAATCATAGTAAATGTACGCCTGTTGTGTTCTGCAACGTGGAACGTAAATGTATATCGCAAAAGGGAAATTAAATTTATACGAATGCTGGTACCTCCAACGACAATGTTCTTCTTCTCGTTGGAGTTACGACCCAAGAAACAATCCATTATCCTTGATCGTAAGGATAGACGGCAGCACACTCCAAGTATGATCGAAATATACGATACTTGTAAGTGTATAAACGTTTGATATACTACTAAGTTAAAGAAAATATGAGTACATAATCGAAATTTTTGTGACACTGAGGGCTAAGTGTAAAGCTTTCTGGTGTAACTGAAAGACTTCTCTGAATCTAAATAATCGAGACTTACACATATTTCAAATTTTTTGAGATTCTTCGATTCCATGAATACAATCAAAACTGTGCTCCTGTGTTGCAAAGCATTGCTTGTTCAGAATTCTACTCGCTCAATGTGTCCCGTGTTTCGCGAGAAAGATTTCTTTTATTCTGCCGTTGCGAACTTCATTAACGGTTACACGTGATCTGACGAAAGCCTTGATTCGTTGAAACTATTGTTCGGGACATTTCAAATTGAATTGGCTCTGTGATAAGGGAACATGAAAGTGACGCGATCGACAGTTTTATTCGAAATCAAGCAATAATTCACTTTCCCGTATTTTCACTAAATCGGTTGATAACGGACGTTGTGTTGCTCGAAGTCATGAAAATTTTGCGAGAATTGTGAAAAAGAAAATGTAAAAAATATGGAAAACATGAAAAATATGAAAAATATGAAAAATGTGATGAAATATAAAGCGAACAAGAGAAGTAATTATTGAATAATAGCAGCCATTTTCCTCAGTGTTGTTACTTACCATACTATAAAAGAAGAGTAATATAAGACAGTAATTAAAATAATTAATAGAATAATAAATAATTAGCATGATACATGTAAGAGCCAATCAGATAGATGACGAAAACGCTGATGATGATGATGATGATAATGATGATGATGATGATGATGATGATGATGATGATGATGATGTTGATGATGATAATGATGATGACATTGACGGTGACAGTGATGGTGATGGTGACTGTGACGGTGACGGCGATGATGATGATGAGGAGGAGGACGACGACGACGATAACGACAACGACGATGATAGATGACACAACGGTTTTTTTTGTGCGCATGCGCAAAATCTACGTGTTCTTTCTCCCTCGTGATATGTTTTCCATTTGATTTCTCCGGTTTACCTGGTTAGTTTTCATCTTACCACCTTATAATTCTATCGATTACACGTTCGTGCCTAACCTACGCTGTAGTTATTGATCTTATTGTCTGTGTTCTTTGAAAACTTCTTAATTGAATCCGAATTAAGATGATTTTCGGTTGGTTCCTGATTGGAGACAGAGTAAGCGGAAAACTCCTCGTCTCCTCGCTGCCTCCTTTAACTATTATCTGTAGCTGTATGTATGTTCTATCGTCGTGTCAATGTCGATACTATTCAGCAGCATTATATTTTTGTCGAATATGAATACTTCCGATGACTTCGTCTAAAGATAACGATCGAGTGTTCTTAAATATATCGTCATGCTGAAATGTTTGCGAAAGTTGGATCAATTGTACTCATTGTTTGCGAGATATATATATGGCGAAACTGATTCGTAAGAAAAGTTCTTTCTACCATGTGTTTATGTATGTATATGCTGTCATATTTTAACGCTAATTAACCTTGCTAGAATTGCATTTCGTTTTCGAAACGCTTTTATTTATTTATTTATTTATGTCGAAATTAAGTTTACAGTCCGACCAACAAAAATGAAAGGTGGAACCTGGAAGACTGGAAGTATTTGTTACAACGCAATCCTTGTATTAAAGTAATATAATGTTGGATGTTTGTAACTTGATGAATTGTTATCGTGTTTACTAGGAATAAGGATATACATACATCGGTATGTGGAACATCAGATGGCGGAGGGGGAGGTAGGGCGGGGCGGGCGGGGTGGTGATGGCGAACGATATATCCAGCGTATTTTAAAGAAGCGGAGAGAAAACAAGACAGGAGTACAGTCAATATTGTTGCGTAAATCTATCGGTATGTAGATGCCTTTTCGTATTCTTCGATAAGCATTCACGGCATCTGCTCGAATGTGCAGGCGGGTCACAACAGAGTATTCGAGAACACGGACGCGTTTATGTGTACGCATTTATTTTTCTTAATTTATTGTACGACGCTGAACGCTCAATGCGCAACACACTAACCGCTAAACGCTGAACATTCAACAATAGACAAACTATTGTACGTATTTTGAGCGCATGCGTACACGCGCTTTTACACAATTTCGAAAGGCATTCATAAATACATATACATATATATATATACACATATATATATATATATGTACGGTGCAGCTGGATTTTTCCTTTCGGGATCCAATTGTTTTTTCTCTTTTCTGGGGCATAACCATGTGTGCATTCGGGGCATGTGCCATCGTTTGTTAATTTGATACGTACACGAGATAATACAGGGAATATTTCGTTCTATTGGTTGTATTAAGACATTTATATATCAGCGATCAATTATTCTATGCGATACTAGAAATTTAGCCAGAGCTTGATCATTTGAAATATTATATAACAACTGTATCTGTGTAGACGGAAAGGTAACGAGTATCTTAATTTATTTTAGTCGAATTGTCGTGTCGAATCGAATCGAAATAGACAATTAATTCGTATATTTCCTTGTTATTTAATACATACGCGCGCGCACACATACACACCACACACACACATACACACACCCACCCACAAACACATACAAACAAACACGATTTTTTAATAACGTTTAGACATATTGTTCTTACAATCGTAAATTGAATTGTCCGAGTCAGTAAATTTAATATTATAATGTTGTAGAAATTAGGAATATTTTAAATAGTCTTACATTATTGATAGGAGTTGAGAAAGCAAGTAAATATAAAGCGAATAAACAAATGGATTTATGCCTGATTTTCTGTTGCAATATAGACAGAGTATTGTGCACGACAAAATAATAAAGAATAAGTTTAAGCGATACTGTACACGAAGCCGTTCTAAGTAGAAGTGTCACTATCGATTGTCGACTTTGTCATATCAGTAATGTACCGTTGTTAGTTGTAAAATGTAATCGCATCGATATTATCGCGAAGGTATTGATACTTCGAAGGGAGGTACACTAAACAATCGTTTGAAATTACTGTAAAGAAACTTTAGTCATTCTCGGTATATAATATAACTCAACAATGCACGTTGAGAGATTTCGACTGCAATCGTGTTCTGTGATTCTTTTCTCGCGACATATACACGCTCCACACGTACACACCTTCTTTCTAATCGAGCTGCATGCTCGGTATTCGGTATCGAGGATTTAACAACTAGCAAATTACTCGGTAAAAGTACCACGATTCCGTATTGCCCGTATAGGAATAAACCTATACGATATAATACTAACGATTAATGTATACACGTACGTGCATCGTACTTTGTATAGTACCGTATCTAAACTATTACGCTAACAGTAGTTCTTTTAATGGCTAATCTTACAAGGGATTAGGGAAGATCGTTACCTAACCGGTAATATTGATAGTTTGTGTCGTCGATAATTTCATAATTATACCCATACCAATCGATACGCTACATCGTCGATAACGACAACTCTAATTATGCACATGACGAACGTGTTGATGTGTAACTAATTTAAAAGAAGAATTCAACTTACTAAAAATAATTATTCTGATAGTCTGATTTTGAGAAATGTGATAAAAAAATATTGTTTAACGGTTACACGTTGTGATTAAATTATAACGGTTTTCATCCTCTCTTCTATTAATTTCCTAATAAGTTTCGAATGCGAAGGAAAAGTAATTACACGTTTGAAAAGTGTAACCCTTAATTTCGGGCCGAAATGACATAACGATGATCGCAGAATTGTTATTTACGATCGCGAGATTGCTTCTCACCAACAGATAGACAAAGATAGTTTCTCGTAGGACCCTACTGGTACGATTAGTTTTGAATAATCATTGCTCCGATCATAATCGATTACAAACAAATGAACCTTCGATACGTTCTCGAAGCGTTGAATTTCTTCAAAGTTGTCAAAACGAACGGAACCATTCTCTGTTAGATTTCTAAAGTGTGCTCTATGAAAATGTCAGAGAAATAAATATACCAATTTGTGCCAACGATGTTGCAGATATATCCTTTAAACGGAATACTTATAATTAAATGTAGTTGCAGTTTGCAGTTTAAACAAATGCCCTTACGTACACCGGTAATATCCCTTGAGTGAGAGAGTGAGAGAGAAAGAAAGAGAGAGAGAGAGAGAGAGAGAGAAAGCGCTTTAAACTATTTCGTATTTTGAAATTGTAACACAAAAGGTGAATGAAAATTCAAAATTTCTCTGTGTAAGACTACATATAATAATTTACTACTAACGTAAGGTCTGTGCCGTATAAAATTACTTCCATCGGGTAGATTTCACTGTGTACCGTAAATATACTGACTTGCCCGAGTCTGGCTTCAAAATCGAGTAAGAATATAACGATGTAAATATATTTTCTCTCGGACAAAACAGAAAAATTATGAGATTAAATACCGAACATGTATATTGTACACTGCATACGAACGGATGTACAATCGCGATGTACGAAGCTAAATTTATATGCTACGCTCGATGTTCAACAAGAATCGGACATTACGATACGAGATAATGTAACGAAGTTTCGAGGTCTCGAAAGTTTCACGGACAGATAAAAAGGGGTGCGCGTACCAACCTGGAACGATCGTCTATATTTCGCGACAATCTCTTGCGAATGATGTTTGTTGTTCAAGAAATTCCAAATTTACGAATAAAAGATATTTTTCTAATTTATTTATATTTATTAGGTTTTCAGTTGCTATGCATTGAATTCCGTGCGTGAAAAGACTTAACCGAGAGCGGGTATATTCCAAATAATCCGGGCCAAATGATTCAGAGGAATGTATGATTTACAAAGTATATTATCACTTATTACGTGTAAGCCAATCAAATTTCCGTGAAATTTTTACGCACACATCCTATATGATTTAGATATCGAATTAATTTAGTACAATCTGATAAGGCTCCATTAATAATAATTATAAATATAGAGGCATTCGTGGAGAATCTATATACAACCATCGATTCCATAGGATTGTAGGACTTTGCGGTAAGAATAGCTATGTTTCGTAGCAAAGTTACTCACGTCACGATTTGTGGCCTGTTATGGCCGTCTAAATCAAGGAACTTCGACTCACCGCCCGCTTGTGCTGGCATTTACACAACTACTATGATTACTACTACTACTACTATTACTACTAGTACTACTACTACTGCTACTGCTACTACTACTACCCCTACTACTACCACTACTATTACTACCACCACTACTACTATTACTACTACTACTACTTCAAC
>CM052096.1:9187872-9199602 GCA_028453745.1 Agapostemon virescens | reverse complement strand
GTGGGACACCCTGTATGTATTTCCTCCGTGCAAGATTGAATCAACGCAGTATGAATCCGTGGAGAAACGTTCATAAGAATTCGACGGCAGTCCCGATTACTTTGTTGCAGTTCGTCCACCGATATTTGGCCAACAGCTCCTTAGTACTCATTCTCTGTGATCTAGTCGAACAGTAAAGACGTTTCTTTCATCCAGTTTAAAATAAAGCATTTATTAGAAATAAAGTGGTGCAGTTATTTGTGTTTAGAATCCATAATCCCAATAATGTCGAAGAACAAGAAATCGCGAACATTCAAGAAACAGAAAATATCCGATAGCGCGACAACATTTGAGACATCGAATAACACAGAAATCGCAAACATTGTAACTATAGTAATAAAGTATACAATAGGATCATTCTGTGTAGTTATTAGGCCACCCAAGTGCTCAGTGTCATTCCATGCACACTGAGAAAAAGGAGAAGAAGGTACCACCATAGTGATATCTTGGTATACGGAGTATAGTAGTCAAACACACCTACTGGTTAAAATAATGTAAAAGAGCAGCAACCAACAGGGAACGAAGTTTTTATATTGTCAGCAATGTATGAATAATTAATTTACTTGAATTTTTTTCGTGCGCAATCCATTATGCGTTTAATTCAATATTAACGCAATTTATACGGTGCGTCTTATAGTTGTGTCTAATAATCCCATAACAAAACAGCCGTGTACAATACCATTGTACGCAATCGAATGTGCCTCTCGAAAGAAATATTCTTAGTAAATTTGTATAGTGGTATTATTCCGTATTTGAATAGCCGATATCGGAATACTCTGTATTATATTATATTATAATGATTAGTATTATAGTTACTAGCAAGTATGTTATACGGTTAACTCAAACAGGTGAAATAAAAATGTTATTTAAGTAAAACGTGATAAATGAAAGCATAAAATAAAGTCACCATAAAAAAGAAAATATAAAACTATACCATCTGGTTGCCTCATGCCAGGAGTAATTGCTCTCAAAAAGTCATCAGGAGTCATGTATATTTCAGTACTATCTAAGGTCGATACTTTTACGGTTGCAAAGTAACGAAATATTTTGTCGGGTGTAGAATACGCTCGTAAACGATTTTCGTACTCTATGATCTGTAATCATTTATTACATAACGGTAAATAAATATTTCTTCTTTACAGTTACGTGTATATTTGGCCTCGCAGCGATATTTTCAATATTTTCTCGAACGATAGATTTTATCGCTAATAGTTTTGGCATTAGAATGATCGTCGAACAAGATATTCGACTCATCTACAACTTATCGATTCCTACAAATTCTGGAAACTCTCGCAGCACGTTCTGATAAAGACTTAACGTAGGATGAAATGGACTACGAGCTAACAAATACAACATTCTACAAGGTATAAATCAAATATGAGGTAACAATGAAACTTCAATTTCTTTTTATTATTGCTATTAGGCTGGAAGTATTATCATTCTACCGGATTAGTTTTTGTAATAAAACCAATTAAAACAAATGATAATATCAGAGTGAACATCTTGAATTATGTTACAACCATATACTATTATTTATAGGATTAGAGCACGAAGTTGATTATTAGAGCATATCAAAAGGAATCCTACATATATGTTTTTTTAATTTTAGTTAAACGTACTGCGCAGAGTATAGTATACTGCCAGCAATTTACATATGCGATATTTCCGCGTTTACTTGTCGGCACGAGTGTCTCACAGGGTGCCCCATAGAGTTCAAAGAAAATTGAAATGGGAGATTCATGGTGAGATTGCAAGCACCATTTTTCTTTACCAATTTGCGATTTGATGCTTCGTGCTCCAGTTATTAATTGAATACTAAATAATAAATAAATAAATTATTAATGAAAAAAACGAACAACGTGTGCGACTGGGCGATTCGGAAACGAACTGTACAGACGACAGCAGATATTAATTTATGCTCCTTCTCGTTTTCACGCCTCCACAGCGCCGCCACACCGACGCTACGTTCCTTTGGACTTACCGCCATATTTCTTGGGACATGTCACCGACCCAAAATACGCTAGCTCTCGCCGTGCTCTGATTGGTCAGAGTTTTTCGTTAATAACTCGAAAACGAAGCGCCAAATCACAAATCGGTAAAGGAAAAATGGTGCTTGGAACCACATCGGGAATCTCTCATTTCAACTTTCGTTGGACCCTACAGATCAGCTTGTGTTGTATACTAGATTTTAGTTAACAGTACAATATAATTTATACATTGCATGCGTAAGGCCATCTATCGCATATTTAACGACATATTAAAACAACTGATTAACTGAGCAACAAGGAGAATACCCACCTTTCGGTCACGAAAACCTATTTTTGTCTTTTTCTTCTTCCTTTTTTGTTCATCTTCTTCCTGTTCCACCAGAATTGCTTCATTCTCGTTGTTTGTCTCGTCGATTATCATCTCTGCTGCTTTCACAGAAGATAAGTATCTCCCGCTTAAACTGAAATAAATATATAATATAATAAAAATATAAACATACAAAATAGTTGTCAAATACAATCTTATTGTAATTTGTTTTATAATTCTATAAAGTAATCATAACACATAATTTTAATGCATAGAGAAGACACGAGGTATTATGTTTGGTCGTATACAGTGAATAACTTTAATATTTGGACACCATACAATTGTTACTTTGTTGCATTGTAATTTTGTTCATGATGAAAAAAGAAGTAATTAATTCTAAATTATATTACTGTATAAGGTGTAGTTAATAAAAGCATAATTTTTATTGTTACATTTATTAACGTTTATTGTGTATTCTATTTTGAACAAAATATCTAGTTTTAACGTGACAATAATATTCTGACACCTTGGAATGTAACAGTTTGTATGAGATAATGTGATATTTAATGCGGTTGTAAGGTATGTATACAAAAATTACAATGTGTGTAAACTGTTTCAAAGCTTAGAAAATTAGTTGTGTTTAGATATTCACTAAATTCACTGACAACATTGGGACATAAGAGAAACACTTCATACAACAAACACCAACGAATTATTAAAAGAGACTGGAAAGAAAGTACAACCACAAACAATACGTAGAGTATTGAAAACTGTGGTTATAATGGACAAGGTGCTTGGAAAGAATCGTGTGCAAATGAAACTAATAGAAAAAAAAGATTAAACTTAGCGAGAGAATTTGTTTCAAAAGAAGATATGTGGTGGAATGACATTATTTTTAGTGATGAATCTAAGTTCAACATTTTTAGATCGCATGGGTAAAGTTACTCACCATATATTCTTAAAAGTCCTTGTTTCAGTTTGTTTTAAATTTGTCCTCTTTAGGATTGAAAGAATCTATATTATAATACTTTGATCCCTGTACCAATTCGATACATTATAACACTTTAGTTAGCATTTTGATACAATGTTCTTATAAAATTATGATAACTTTGAATATTTATACTATTTTCTCAAAAAGTAATAACTTTTTATTTATATCATTATTACAATAAATGAACAATACTATAAAAAATATTTGATAATATGAAACTTACCCATTCCAGTTTATGAGACTAATGATGAAACAAACTGGTAGCCCCAGTAGCAATAGTAAATAATTTTTTCTACGTTCATCTCTAACGTATGAAAGATTCACAAAGTTCTTTGGCATCGGATGTCGAAAAGTATTAACATTTTGAATTATTAACATTGGCCTCTGAATATTTTTGAGCAAGGTATTGCGAGTTAAAGTGCTCATAACCTTACTAACAAACATTTTCAATATTTGCTATAAAATGTAGTGTTACCTAAAAGGCATATATACTATTTATGGAAATAATTTACTTAAAATTTAACTGCTATTATGTGAAATGAATGTTTCATTTACTTTTATTATTTAATAGTACTAATTAAAATGTTTATATTATCACTACTTTTATCTGAACTTATTTAATCTATAGCAAAAGAACGTTTTTAGTTTTTTCTTGTTAATATGTAATTCACTTTGTTTCTTTCTGAATGTTTAGATACCGCAGAAATACTTCACGAATCCGAAAATATACGCATACATATACACAATACACATACGACAAACCCTACCGAAGCAGCACGAGAGTACAAAGAGACTGCCCTACATACATGTATATAGGTAAGAATATATACATATAGATAGCCGGTCAAAGAACTGGCTATGTTCTGAAAAACTGCGGAGATGCGTTTCTGTTCAGAGCCATGCAAGGCGCGCATGCACTGTCACTATACATCTATGTAGCCCATACACTATGGTTCACTGCCACACGCCACAGTGACGTGGCGACACCTTCCTCGAAAACAAGTGACTATTATGGCGTCATCTACCTAAAAAACAAATAAGCATTATTTCTTCACTCCCTACAATACGTCACGACTTGCGCTACGTCATTTGCTCCTTACGCGGCCATGATTTCCTTGCATCTGATGACTCTGTAAGCGGGATATTGGCATTAACGTAAATATTTGAAAAAGTGTTTGATCGGTCTTGCAATTAATTGAATTATATTACAGTTGTTATATTACAGTTATGTATTATAGTTGTCCTATAAGTGAGTTGATGAATTTTTTGGCGTTATGTTAACTTACATATTTAATATTGACTTTATATGAATGACAATAGAAACAACTTTATGTCTTGCTTACAAAACAGAATACAGTGACATGCAGTTTCAATAATTCCAAATTAAAAAATGGGTGAAACATTGGTTCCATTTGTATACTGGGCTCAAACAAAAAGTCAAGTTACGTTAAAGGTAGAATTAACTAATGTTAAGGTATGTATGTTAAATAATGTGCACATGTGCAATTGTTTTTAGAATATTTCATTAGTGTCAAATGTATTTTGCAGGATATAAATGTTGACTTGGATGAAAAGAGGTTGTGCGTTAATGCACATGGACAAGGCACCAAAGGTTTTAATAATTACCGATTTAGCATTGATTTACATTCATTCATTAACACCAAGGTAAAATATGTAGACTGTCTTCTACGTAACAACATTGGTATTTATGCAGCTAGATTCCCAAATGAGATTTTTAAAGTAATTCTGTCAGTTTAATCCATTACACGACATAAAATATTCATATACATACTATTATTGCTGAAAAGAGGTTTATATTTTTTATTTTTCATTGTGAAATTATTATGTATATTCTACTATTTAATATGTTAAACTATTAGTCGTTCATAAAAACATTTTGGAAGTATTTAATATTTTTTTAAAATCTGTAATTATACCTTATCAAATTATGCTACAAATATTTCACTTTCATTCCAATATTAGCATTGATATAAAATTATTACTTCATACATATAGTAGCATAAAAGTTACATAAACCTATCAATACCCGAATAAATAATTATCTCATAGTTATAAAGAACTATAAGGTTACTTTTACTATATTTATAGATATTGTAGAAATATTATACCTTCAAAACAGAAATAATTCACATACATATATCTTTAATGAATTTATTTGCCAACGTTTTACAAATAATATTTAGTAATGTTTAACTTTGTATGTTCTATAATACAAATTTGTAAATTAAAAACTTGACAAGTATGTTTTTAATTAATGTAACTTTTTATTATTATAGGAAAGTAGTTATAATGTATTAAATTGTGAAATCGATTTTGTATTAAAGAAAAAATATCATAGTTGGTGGCCAAGACTAACTAGTCAACCACAAAAACCTTCTTGGTTAAAAATCGATTTTGATAAGTGGTCGAGCGAAGATTTAGAAGACAATGAAGATCAAAAGCAGGACATATGCAATGACTATCCTGGCATGTATGATAAACTGTATAAAGAAGAATTTGGTTACAAAAAAGGTATATTTTTTTTTATAGAATATAGGATGAAATATATAGAGGGTGAAGCAACTTTTTCCGTTGTGAAAATTCAAGCTGCGGCTTCGTTAACGAGTTATGAACGAAAAATCACTAGCCAATGAGAGAAACGCTCTCGAACCGTCCGCCGGCCAGGCGTGCGATCAGAAGTAAAAGAACAAGTAAAATAATAATTTTAAGAAAAACGCTGTTCATTCTTATTTCAGAATATCTAAAGAATAATTACTAATTTTTCAGACCCGAAATAATAAACAATTTAGCCGTTGCTTCTACCCCTTTAATCGCTAGCTATCTGTCTCATTTGTGAATATGAAATTTCTTAAAATTCATTGACAGCACTAATTATTCATCTGTTTTTATTCTCTAGAAGATTCCAGAATGGTGTACTTAATATTTTATAATCTTTGCCAGTTAGTTGGTTTTACTTATATCGTCACTATAATGGGGATAATGTATTTGAGAGATGGACCAGGTTAGTGACTATTTAAATAATTATAATTACGTATTGGCCATGATAATAATGAAGATTATTGAAAATATAAATTTTTATTATTAGATTCCATGAAAGATACATACACCGCTGTCGGGAATCCAATAAAGTTTATACAGCTGTTACAATTTTTAGAAGTCATGCACTCCTTATTTGGATACACCAAAACTAGCACCTTGGTATCGTTTGTACAAGTAGGTGGTAGGGCATTTATTTTATTAGCTATGATCGAAGCTGAACCTCGTATGCAAACAAAACCTGTTGTTTTTTTCCTATTTCTTGTCTGGAGTATAGTAGAAATAGTTAGATACCCTTACTATATAACGCAATTACTAAAAATTGAAATTCCATTTTTAACTTGGCTCAGATACACTATATGGATGCCGTTGTATCCACTAGGATTTCTTTTCGAAGGGGTCATAATATTAAGAAATATTCCATATTTTGAAGAAACAGAAAAATTTACATATTCCTTGCCGAATTCTTGGAATTTTGCATTTCATTTCCCATCATTTTTAAGAATATATTTACTTATATTTTGTTTACCTATCCTGTATATGTTAATGTCTCGTATGCATCAGGCACGTTATAAAAAATTAGGTAAATATAAGTCAAGAGGAAAGTATGCATGATTTAATTAAATCATCTTTTATATATTTATTGAATTAAACAATTTTTTAGACAATTTTCTAATTTTCACTACTTATCCATATTATAGTATTTTACGTTTTTTTTCATCCTTTCCAATCTTCTCTACGTCAGAAAACATTTACCAAATATTTGCTCCTTATATTTATAATTATTACATGCAATTTTAATATACATATATTATAAATATATACACATTCAACTGTCAACAAATACTGTTACGATTCAAAATAAAGTTATCCTTTATAACATGTGTTAGAAATTTGCTAAGAGTACAAAAACAAAAAAGATTTGCAAAAAATGCACCTTTCGATGATTTTGAGGTAAGTGCTAAGCAATCAAACGCAGTCCTCTTACCAGAAGGCACCCTCGCTTTTCCCACCCCGTGGCCAGATCCTTCAGGAATGCTATCCTTGTTCTTTAAAATAGCGCTACAACGTTGGATCGTCTGCTATAATTAAATACCCTTGACTTTTTAAACATGTGTTAATGAATGCGTCCCATCGAGTGTCTCTACAATCCAAGCCCTTAACCATCGGCAAAGACCCACTCGTTGACTGGATGCGACTTGAATCCTCGACCTTTTCTTTTTTTCTTACGCGACTAAATTTCTCATTGAAAAAAAAAATTTTTTCGACCTTTGGTTTCCGAGATATCTCAAAAAATATGGTTTTGCCCCCGAACTTTGAAGGGGGTTTTTACCCCTTAAACTCCCATAAGTTTCATCAAAATCGGATTTTCGCATCTGAATATATTCCCTTATTAGATGTCGTTAGCGCGTTCTGTTAAGTTATATAAATTGATAATTCTTAGTTTATATATTGTTGAAGTGTCATTAAATACAGTCTGTTGAGTTTCCAACCGGTCCTTCGAGCGTTATTTCATTAATGAGTCTGCGCACGTCGTGCAAACACATACAAGGTCCAAAGGAATTCTTAATTCTACCACGGACAGTAAACACACACATTGATACGAAAGTTACGAGAATTCTAAATAGATTCGTTCTTTTCGTTTTTATGAACCTACATATGTATATCGGTACGATTAGTGTTAAATAATATGAATTTGGTATACAAAATACATTTGTCCATGTATTGATAATGACATTGTTGAACAAGTGAAATTAAAACGATTGTTACAAATTTTTAAAGTAATTTTATTATACGAACAATAATATAGATATTCAAAGCCTCGTTTATCAGCAGATACGTTGTTTTACCTCCAGGAGAATGTACTGTGATCTCTTATCATTTATTACTAGACTTTTATTATTTGAAACAGTTCCCTCGGAAATGAAGACATCTACCAGTGAAGAGCAAAGGAAAGGGAATGATTATGATTACTTTATCGCTGCTTTTCACCCTTCGGAAGCAAATCATACGAGTCTGGCGCTAATGCAAGACTTTGTTTCAATGATTAAAGATTCAACAGAAGTTTGTATCATGTTACATCGCTTAAAGTTAATCCTCATCTTCATCGCCCGTACCAGTCAGCATCGCGATAAGACTTTGCGTATCGATGAAACCTTTGTCGTCAATGTACATATTGTCGTATGCCTCGTTGACTTCCTTCGCGGTAAATTTGTCGCCATAGGTCAT
This sequence comes from Agapostemon virescens, assembly GCA_028453745.1. NCBI lineage: Eukaryota > Metazoa > Arthropoda > Insecta > Hymenoptera > Halictidae > Agapostemon > Agapostemon virescens. Next base: position 9,190,991 of record CM052096.1, on the reverse strand, counting down.
CAAAGCATGCCTCAATCTGTAACAATACAACTAATGTATTTTCGTCCTTTTCAAATTCTATTGTCTAACCAATTTGATCGATTTAGAAGCATTGCCGGTTTTAATTTTAGTGTATCAGACGTTGTTATCAGCAGCACATGTCTGACTTAGATCGTATACATTAAGTCATCATGCATGTAGAAATACGTGTATGTTCGACATGAATGGCGCCAAAAGGAGTAACATATTTTAATAAAATTCGATCAAATACAATCGTTTTGAAATTTTCCACTCGTGTCGATATCATGAAATTGGTGGCTCGAGTAAATACTTTTTAATTTCACTTTTTCTTATTTGTAAAATGTGTTCGAGCCACATGAATTTCTAGTTTCGAGTGAAAATAGTTTCTACCGCAAAGTGGTAGTACTATAATGCGAATGGAAACTATTGCTCACCTTTCGCCATCAATTTTACCATCTACGTCAAAGGTACTGAAGGCAGCTATTACCGTTTCGTCGTCATCGGTGCCTAGAACACATGCGTACCAGAGAATTGATTTTAACGAACTACAGAACCGAAATTAATATTACGATCATCATTTTTACGATTACAGTTGACGCATAGAAATAAATGTAATATTAAATATTAAAAAAAAACCCTAAAATAAAATGTTAGTTGAGTCGACGATTACCTGATCCGGACATACGGGTTGCAAACAGATTAAGTAATTGAGTAAAGTTGATCGGTACGGGAACTTCGTTCAGCATATCATCGAGTTCCTTGTCAGTGACAAGTCGACCGACAGAGTCGAAACTCGCACGGAGGTCGTTCTTTCCAATTATACCATCCTTGTCTGCATCCATAAGTTGGAATGCCTGGAAACGCGATCACAATAATTGACAGAATCTGTCCAATGCATTTCTTACATTTAATCATTAATCAATACATAATCTGTATTTGTTGTCAAGTTAATCATTTTCTCTGTACAAACAATAATTGGTTACTTCTAAACTGCGAAATCGAAACTATAAAGTAACATTATAAACTATACTATTATATTTGTAATTTTCACATCATGTTTCAATCCTGCAGATTTTAGCCATTTACGCGTGCGATGCCGACCAATTTATTGTCAAGTTATTAACTTTAACTACTTCTCGAAGGACCAGTTTCCCTTGGACAGGAAAAAATTGTTCTATCGCTGCCGTGAATTTTGTTCATAATATTGCATGTCCGTGGAAAACTATGGCACTTCTGAAATTACTCGACAAGTACCACGCGATATTCATCAGGAATAAAACTCGTAAAGTATCCTAAAAAAATCGTAAAATGAAACAGAATGCATACAACAACGATAGAAATATTTTTACAACTTTGATGCTGTTACTTTAACCCTCCATTTATTGAATCGATTTTTTATCGACTTCATTGTACTTCGCAACGCTTCGTTCCGTGAAGCGGGCGTTCTAAACTTTAAAGTCGATTTTCTATTTTATTGAGAAACATTTTGCTTCTAATTGTGAAAATAATGAGATTTTTAAAGAGTTCAACACTAGAACTACGAAACCAGTCGTTTTCACTGGTCCCCAGTTTTTTCTTTCGCAATTATTGGAGTTATAAAAATGTTTTCATTAACCCTTTCAGTACTGAATTATTTGAAGATTTTTATGCCCATGGGACGGATTTAATTTGTCGCTATATGGATTAACATGTAAAAGTAATACATTTTATTTGGAATATACTTATATTGGTGATATAAATATATTTTTGAAACAGCATTTTAGTTACAAAATATAAATAAATATATAAATGAAACAAAATAGAAATATTTATATAGAACAAGAACCAACTTAAAGTCTAATAATTTTGTACCGTGTGGTATTTTTCAAAACATGTCGGTAAATGCAAAGGTACCTGGCATTGCTTACATTGCCAAGTGGTTTCTTTTCTTATTTTATGTTTATAACATACGTGACGCCGTTTTGTAGGGTGTTTCTTTAATTCTGTTGCCGGAATATTCTCCGGAAAATGAGGCCAATTTTTCGCTATAAAATGATGTGGCGCATCGCTACTTGTAGGACGCCCACGGATATTATAATTTGGCAGGACCACTTGCGCCAATAATTCTTCAGCGATTTCTAAACGAAATTGGACAATGCTTGTTTTGGTTTCATAAAATGTGAAATGGGTGCCGCAAACATCAATGCCTGCTTCTTAAATTCAGATGACGAGTCAGACTCGTCCACCGTAACTTCGCCCAAGTAAGCAGATGACGAGTCTCACTCGTCAAATGTACCCAAAGGGTTAATGACATACATCTTACAATAAGAATTCTATAAAGTCTATAAATTCTATAAGTTCTATAAATTGTATAAAGTTGTGATAGATGCAGCCTCGCCATTATTACAAAGCAATGTACAGTAGCTCACGAAAGTATTCGGACACTCTTTGAATTTGTATAACATTTTTAAGATTGAACCAAACGTCTTGATTTTTCTGGAGCAATTAGAACCATTGATTTACTAAATGATATGCGAAAAGGATTTTGTAACAGTTGCAATTGGTATGAATTACATGTAAAATTATAAAAAACATTCTTTAAACATTTTTCATTTGAGTCACGTATAAAAAATTTTAAAGCCTTATTTTGTAGATCTATGATAATTATACATATGCAGAAAAATTCATTGAAATCGATCGACGTACACACGAGCTGCACGCCATCAAAAATGGTGCAAATCGCAATTTTTCACGATATTCGGTCAGTTTCTGTTTAAACTCCACAAATTCTTACAACTTTCTACGCGTGCCATTTTTAAAACTGTGTTGTAATATATGAGACTCTTTTGAACAATTTAAGGCTGCATTGTACAACGTGAGACTGTTTTGAACAATTTAATACTGTGTTCTAATATATGAGACTGTTTTAAACAATTTAAAACTGTGTTCTAATATATGAAACTGTTTGGAACAATTTAAAGCTGCATTGTACAACGTGAGACTGTTTTGAACAATTTAAGACTGTGTTGTAATATATGAGACTGTTTTGAACAATTTAAAGCTGCATTGTACAACGTGAGACTGTTTTGAACAATTTAAGACTGTGTTGTAATATATGAGACTGTTTTGAACAATTTAAA
>CM052096.1:9100378-9182458 GCA_028453745.1 Agapostemon virescens | reverse complement strand
TAATATGAGAATGAGTGAAATTTTCAAAAAAATTCGTTATATTTTGCAATTTTACTACGAAAAAGGCAGAAACGCTGCACAAGCCTGGGAAAAATTTGTTGCGTTTACGGTCAAGATACTTTAGCAAATGCAGATGAAATCGAGATGCTATGCGAAAAAATAATAATAAAAAAAATAATTTGTAGGCTCTCTTTAAATAATTCGATCGTTTTAAACGTTTTGTGTTCCGAATAGTGCATATAAATGGAATTCTATGTCCACGGTATCTATATTTGTCGAGCTAAGAATTGCATCAGATTGTTCTCATTTCTCTACCGTGGTGTTAACCCTTTGCACTCGAATGGCGCCTCTGAGGCGACACTAAAACTTGTTATACTATTATTTAAACCGCTTTTACATCGCTAGGTTTGCAGTTGAGAAATCAATAAAAATGTTAATATTCTAAATACGAATCATAATAATTAATTTCGTATAAAGGAAAGGAAACGAACTATCCACAATGGAGTTATTATAGATAAAAATATTGTTTCGATTTTGGAGTAGAATTGCTTCGAGTGTAAAGGATTAATAATAAACAGAATCACTTCTTATCGATTTAACGATTATTTTGAACAAATTGAGATACGTTCTTTTTAAATTATACAAAGTTGAACGATTATATTCTAATACAGAAATGATCCGATAAAACAATCATTATTTTTATAATACTGTCGAATTATTTAAGAAACTATTCTTCGAACTTTAGAAGTACATTCCATCGTTGTTAGAACAGGTATTGAAAAATTAATATTTATAGATTATTTAGATGATAATAAGAGAAAAGCAAGTCGACGTAACAACGTAGATATCTTTCAAATACTTCGAAGACCTTTCGACTAAGGGGAAGAAAATCAGAAGCAAATTATAGAATGAATTGTCACTCAAAAGTTGTAATAAATTACAGAAATTTTATTTAATGTATTCGTTTATAACACTCTTAACTAAGTACTTATGCGTAATAAATTAGAAAATAATCTTTCCATTTATATATCTATTGATAATTATATTCACCTAACTTGTACAGGTACTCCAGTTTAACCACTGTTCATTCCAATTTAAACTCCCGGAATGACGGTTACAGATTTCGAATTTATTAATTTTAAATGATTTACTGAAGAGTCTGCAATTCGTTGTAACACATTCATAATAACAATAAACTTAAATTTATCGTAAAAATTAAAGACTACGTATTCACACATACACGAGTATGAGAAAAATTTGCTCAACGTTATAAAATACAAAACTCTTGATGTAACACGATTATAATTTAAAAAAATATGCTTTTATCGTTAAGGAAAATGTATATTTGTGATCGATTAAATCCGTTTGTACGTTCGAATATCGATTCTACTGGAAAAAAGCTGATGTAGACGTAATAGTTGAATAATAAATATGTGACATAAGAATTATCTAATATTTCGGTAACATCGAGTCAACGTAAGTATCGTTGAGGAAAATTTGGGAGGCGTTACTCGTAAGGACTAATAATAGAATCTTTCTATCACCCGTGACTGAAAAGAAGCCAAGACATATATAGACCGTTTACTCGTAGCCGCCTCTCGAGTTACTACAGTTACGTCATTTTCTTATTTTTGCGATATGCACAACGTCCTCGCAAACCGTTGTTACGCAGGATAAACGGTTAAAGTATGATTACGATTCGTCCGATCTAACCATCTACCCTCGCGACAAAATCGCGAGTGCACGTACGTTCGGCAAAACTACTCTTTCTCCATGATAGATTTATTGGAAGATCAACGATTCGTTCGTTTGTTTCAATATCGATAGTAAAACGATTGGTAACCGACCATTTTTCGAATTTTTGTAAATTTAGTTTGACTCGGTACTGTAACTCGAGACGTTAACCACCCCCTGTTCCAAGATTTTACTCTTTACGAAAACTTTGCTTTTACAGTTTTCGAAAAAGGTAATTTTTCCTTACAGCATACATGTTTCACTGCGAAATCGCGAAAATAAATCTTTGCCAGGAGAAAAAACGACGACAGAACTTTGGGACAGGTGAAATAATTACATTTTTTTTACGAAACATCGTGGAAGATGCAACCTAGGTCCATTGAAATTTTTATCAACAGATGTCTCGCCGTACATTTTTCAAAAGAGTCGATCTCGTGATTGAACTCGATAGAAATAAGTTACAAGTTAAGATGATCGTTGTAAGTGTGGAAGTTACGAGAAGTCCGACGAGCTGGACCCGGACACCATCGTTCGAGAGTTAAGAAGAGAGACTTCATCGAGAACTCGATGAAAATAGTTGTTGCAAAGCGTTTTGTGTGCGATCAATAAGACACGCTGAAACGAAATTGAAAAACTAGGTGAAACTTCGAACGGAAAACACGATTTAACTTGAAGCCGAATTTCCATCGAGCCAGGACTACAGAGTATAGGTTTTCGAAAGCCAGGATTTCGAGATACGCGTAAAGAATGGGATTCACTGATAGACGAAACGATATCGTTCAGATACGAATCTAACGAAGAGCACTGTTTTCACTCCCTAAGCACAATTATTCCCGACATTGCTGGTGCAAGTTTGCACACCTCGGACGGGTCGATCACTCAGTTTCGGGCACAAGTTTTACGCGTTTCGAGTTGTTAAGAATTTCGATTCGCGCGCGTTTTTCCACCACTATGCACAAGCGTGTATTCGATATCAAACATTCTCGATTTCTCGGTTTTTCTGGTTTCGCAGCATTTCACTGGTTTTCTTTGTTACAGGATATTCGACGAAAATTTCTCGCAATATTACGCGATATAATCGTATCGTACGTTTCAAACGAAAATCACAATGGCGTCGCAGTGCACGCGGCACCTACTTACCATGTCTACGGTTGGTTTGTAAGAGGATGGTACGAGATGGTCACAACGAACCAACTGTCCAAGTCATAGAGGTGAACTTGTCTAAGTAACTTTGGTAGATCTCCCCCACTACAGGGTCGGTGCTTGAGCAGGGGTGTCTTGCCCGGGTACAACGCCAACGCCTATCTGACCATATTTAGTGCGAGCCACCTCAAAATAGCAACCCTTTCGATGTTTCGACTAAAACAGTTTGCTGAGGATTGTACGACGGACGACGTGTTGCGGCTGCGGCCCTTTTTCGCAGCAAGCCTATGCTTTTACTCACGAAAATATGAGTCAAGGGTACCCCGGAAGAGAACGGTCTACGATAATCTTTGCTCTACGAATTTCCTCTTCCGACGCGCAACGACCAACCAACATTTTTATCCCAACTTGACCAACTAGTTTTCTTTCGTTCTGATCAACTTATGCTCCGGTTCTGTGTACGGTAAATGCAATGCAACCGAATAATCTGCGAGATTTTCTCGAAACGGTGGTACAGCCCGAAAAGAGCCTCGTCAAAAATCAAGTTGGAAATCTAAATGTTGTAGTTAAAACTTTATCTGGTGCGCAGATATATCCTGGATCTATTTTTGCACGGTATGTTTTTACACAATTATATTTTACGTGGTTCCTCCAATACGTATTCCGCGTTTCTACGCGATTTTCATAACGGTATTTTTTGCAGTGTAAAAACAGAGCCAGATATATTTGTAGTTACGACAAGAAGAGAACTGTCGAGCAACGGGCGTATTTCTTTGGTTAAAATTCAATGTTAATATTATCGAGAACGAATAGAATCATGAGAACGTATCATTGTCAATTACTCGCTAACTCTTGTGTTTAAAATTATTTTTCTTAAATCGTGTACCCAATTCAACGACACTCTATGCGCACGTATTATTGTCTTTTTTCGTACGCCTAAATGAATAGTTGAATAAGGACGTCACTAAATTATATTTAGTTACTGTAGAAGTTATATTTCTTGTAAGGTTTCTTATTTAAAAAGACGGGTGTAATTTAATGTTTAAATTTCAGTCTCAAACGAAACGAAGATATTAGAAATTCTAAAGTTATTTTCCGCACAACTCCCGAAGAAATGTTTAAACTGTATTACTCCCTGCGAAAGTATTTGAGAAAGAGAAAGTGAAATAAATATTTCATTGAATCTCGAACTAAAATAAAATGTTTTCTTAGTACGGTTTCCGATAAAAAAAAAACAGCAAAACTATTTAAACGAATTGTGAATCTACGTTAGAAAAAGTACAGTGTCAAATTTTAAACTTCTCGAAGCTTGAATCGATTAATTTAATTTGTTGCCTTTTTTAAATGTGGAAAATATTAGCTAACGCGTATTTTTTTTTTAAACATTGAATGGTCCCGATTTGTTTAAAATAAAATCTATTTATGCGTACAGTTTTTTCGCTAACAGTTAACTCGTCTTAAGATTGACGTTTAACATTCGATAAAAATAAAAACGCTTTAATCTTCGAACAGAGGTATCTCTCTCGTCTCTTTATGATTAATTTTTATTCGTTTGTGGTAATCGTGTAACTTATTGTATTAAACATAATGTATTAAAAATAAGAGCTTGAGTTTCCGGAAAATGCGTTCGATGATATGTCTAATAAAACGTGCGGGTAAGAATCTCAACGGATGTAACATAACCGATGATGAAATTGCGAATAACGCCCGCATTCTAAGGTTCGCACACCGATTGTCACAGAAATAGTCACAAACGGTACACTTACCAACATTTTCAACCAAGTTCTTCGAAACTTGACATTTTCAATTCTTCAATAAGTTCGATACCTTGTTTAGCGAAGAAAAACTGACAATAATAGCTATAAACGTTCGCAAACTAATTGTTACAAGAAACATCGTTAATTCGTTGATTGTTTTAGGTGACGCATCTCTTTGCACGTAGCTTGGGGCCAATGTCTATTTAAAATCTGTAACAAAAACATACTTTCAGTAGAGATTAATTTAAACGACGAGAATACTATTACTGGTAGAATTTGCGTATTATTATAAAAATTAATTACACATTACAATAATTTCGATACAGGAAGAAAGTTTTCATTACTAATTGATTCATTATATTTGCCGAGGATTTCCTGTATATATATGTGTGTGTGTGTGAGTGTGTCTGTACATATATACGTGCGCATACCAACATCCGAAGTGCTTAGTTACCATAAATAACTGTCCGATATTCGAGAACAGAAAACATCGGCACATTTAAAATGCACCGTTCAATTTCCAAGACTATTCCACTAAAATATCTACAGTCGACTTGCCCCATTTTTTATATCGATAAGAAATTTTTTATATTGATAAGAAATTTTTTCTATTTTTCCGTCTAAAATTCAACTTTTTCTTCTACGTCACAGTAAATTTTTCATTGCACTCGTTACGATAATTCTGTAAAAACTATTCGCGATGTACAGGAGAAAAGTAGAAAATTTTTGTTGCGGCTGTGCTATTAAATTTTCTTCTTCGTAGACCGAGTATCGTTCGTTCTTGCGCTTGGTAAAAATGATGAAAAAGATTATTTAAACGGTTCAGGAGGAAGATGAAGTGTCCTTGATTCAATAGGTTGTGACATAGAAAATAAATTTAGAGAACAAATGGGTGACATAAATAGGTAAAAAAGATAGTAAACTGATACTAAGGAAAAAAACAATTATTTTTAGCAGTTCTATATTGAGAAAGCCGTATACTCGCATGGATTAGTATTTATGCACAGCTTATAGAAGCATTTCCCGATGTATACACATGTATTTATACATCTACTTACATGTGTCCCCATTTTGTCATTGACTTTATGGAATTCCGATTTCTTGTCGTTACCAGATTACGTTAACACCGTCTTGTAGTCAGGTTTTTGATTTTTATTACGACAAAGTAACATAGTATATGGTGTCACAGTTATTTCAACGGAATTATTTACGTGAAAAATAAAATTTGGTGTTGAATAATATGTTCTGTATTGACGACAACGAACCACAGGATGAGACCTTGCGTTGATCAGTATTTCATGTATGACAAATGTTTTTACAGTAGAATCGTCTATCTTGAATAATTATTTCTTTCTTCCCGTCACAGAGTGTTAAGAGAAATCGATTTTTTATTGTATAAATCTTTGTTGTAACTCTTCAAGTATACGGTACAATTTAGCCGAGTGTGTCATTTAAATTAATTGTAAACTATTTGGTATATGAAAAACGATCGAAGCGAGAGTTGTGTATTACAAAAGTAGCATAGAATGTAATAATTAGTTTTTGCTATTTCTATTTCTATTCTATTTGCTATTTTGCTTTTACGAAAAATCGTATTGCTGTTAATAAATTATGTAATGCTACAAGTAAAGCGACACATCAATGTACATCACTTACTTTAATTAATTGTACTGAAAAACTCATTTATAGCGGATATACCAGCAATTAACAGATCTTTAATCCCATATACACCATATACTATTATTTTTAGTTATTTTTAGTGATGAGAGTAAATTCAAGATTTTTGGATCAGATGGGCGAAGAATGGTGTGGCGAAAGAAAAATGAAGAATTAAGAATTAAAAATTAAAAATACATAATCGACTATAAAACACGGAGGTGGAAATGTTCTTGTATGGGGATTTATCTGAACATTTAGAACGGGTGAATTAATATTTATTTATAACATAACAGATAAAAATAAAAACATAAGTTTATAATTTCATAAGAACGAAAGAAGTAATTATGTATTCTCCAATAACAAAATACAATTTTATTTCGGTTTAATGGAAATTAATGACAAATATATTAAGTAGCGGCTGTTCGAATTGTTCGGCACGAGTCTGACTCGGTATTATGGTGCAAGGGATTCATGTATGTTTACCTAAATGACTTGAATAATTGTTTTTAAAATAAATGTTCATACTTAACTATTCCAACAGCAGAATTAGCCTTACCGAACGTTGATCCCAGCATGGAACGATGATCCCTGATTGAACTTATTTCTAGAAATGGTCACAACGATTAAACAATCCAAAACTTGGATTTTCTGTTTACTAAAATATGAAACAGATTAATTATATTATTTGCAAAAGGGTTTGTCTAACACGTAAAGTGGTATCAGAAGGGACACTTTTGGAAACGTTTGGTAGGAAGGTATTATAGGCCAGAAGTTTCAGTTACAACACTGATCATCGTGCGAAAAAAAAAATTTTTTTAAATAGCGGATAGGATGTTTATAGCCAATTTTTTTAAATAAAAACTGTAACTTGTTGATTTAAAATTTTGTGCAGTATGTTATTTTTTGAAAAATTCGTTTAGGTCTGGGAGGAATAGTTTTTCATTTTAACCTTTACATTGCAAAACTAGAAATTTATGAAATATTCGAGTTCTACAAGTACATCGATTCGAACGAATGCTGCAGTTCCGCTAGTGTGCGTGTAGGAATCTGTTACCTGCAGGCACTTGTCAGCAAAGGTTTAAAACAAAAACAATGAGAAAGTTACTGGTTCTTGATAAATCAAAATTGCAAGTTTTTAATACGATTTATTCAACCCATTCAGATAATGAAGAAACTTAAAATAAATGAGAGTCCTTAATCTATCTTTAATACGTATTTAATTTTATGTCTTTAAAATATATGTAAATTACAAATTACAACACATATGTTTGATAAATGCATTACAATGGAAACAGAAAATATTTATGTATAATAATTGTTTACAACTAAAATCAAACCATACGAGGAACAGCCTGGCTCTGTAAACAAAAAGCTTTTCAATCTATCACATATGGATAATTGGAATAGTATTATATCATAAAAATATAATATTTCATAACAAACCACGGAAAATAATTTTATTGTATGTTTTAAAACCATATATACTACAGTCACTTTAAATATGTTACGGAATATTTTTATATTTGTTCCCTAAACGTGTCTCAAAATTAATAACACTGTAAAATAATTTTTTCATACATATCCGACGTCGAATAGAAATATATAATTGCAAGATTATCAAGTTATCATGTTTTTCAGTAGAAATTAAAAGCAAAAATGCAAAAATATAGTAAATAAGAATACGTTAAAGTGACTTTTAACATTCTACATACTAAACCACAGAAATATTTCTCCCTTTTATTCACTTATGAAATACTGTCAAATATATTTAATAACCATAGAAGTACCTACAATTATGACTTTTATAAAAAAGTGTACCTTAGCTAAATTTATATCACTCTTAAACTCATCATAAACAAAGTCATAGACGTTATATCGATTCTACAAACAATTCTGAATAGTATGCTCCATTGCCTTTATCAAAGTTACGTAAAAGTTTGCCCAGTTTATCCATAACGTTTACGTTATGTAAAAGTAAAATGCATACATTATATATTACATGATATTTAAAAATTTTCTCTGGTGTATGTACATTTTCGTAAACACACATGTTACGATTACGAGGATATCTTCAGCGTTTACACAGCATTTTACAAAATTAGAAAGTTAAGGAAACGTCAAAGTTCTCACAATTTATTCTTCACTTTGCTTACCTTGCGAACGTGGTACTGTGCATTCAAACAATCCACCGAACTGTTATTATTTTTAATACCTTAATTATATAGTGCTATAACAGCAATTTTATATGAAGTTTTTTTTTTTAATAATTGATTTTACGTTTACATTGTACATCCTATATTTATCAACTTTTAATCAGAAGCCAGTTTAGTTCGTTTACGATGATAATTTCTTGCCAACTCGTGAATAATCGTTACTAGGAAATAACATACCATCAACATTACAAATTTATCAAATAACCATGAAATTGTTGTTGATCCATCCTGTAAGTAAAATTTAGTTTTATATACTTCCAGATAAATGTGTATATATACATAATGTAAAAAATATACATATATATATAAAGCATTATTAGTTAAAAGTAATGAAACCATACCGTAGATGTTTTATCGTGCAATTTTTGTTTCTGTTGAATCAGATACTTTTTCAAAGGTTCTTGGAACTTAGAACCCACATAGGGCACAACAGCTAGTAGCTTAATAAATTTATCTAGAAGTTCTTCGTTAAAAGCTATAATTACTGCAAGCTGTTGAATGTGCATTTTTATAACAGCTTTTCCTATAAGTGTTGCACCGAAAAACGTCCAAAAAGGAATAAGATAATGACCACACGTCAGTCCAGCAAGATCGAATAATGGATTGGGGATCTGAAATTAATTAATTTTAATATTAATAAGTCACTGATCTATTATAATAATTGTATACATAAAGAAATAAGAAAATATAATACTTTATCAAATATATACCAAATTATACAGGAAGTCTTGAAAATACGAGGCATTTAAGTACGCAATATCGTTATTCATACTCTTTGTAATTGTGATATTTAAGAATGTTTCATTTGTATCGTACAAAAACATACATTTGCATATTTTTCACTTTATTTCAACTTTTGTAGGACGATGATAAAAATACGTGAACATATTTAATTTAAGTTCCGATAATTTCGAAAATATATTTTTGCTCTCGGGAAAAATAATATTCATTTCCAAAAACGAATGAAATTTTGCTCCGACATATTCACGTATTATCAGGAAAAAGGAATACAAAACAGTTTACTCACTGAAGCACACGCAAGGATTCCCCAGAAACCTGCTTTCTGTACAAAATGTTTCATTGTTAGTTTAATGCGTATCAATAATGATACGTTTTCACCATTTTCTAAAGCTTCTAAAGCTTCCAACTCTTTCAAATCTTCTTGATCGAATTTGTCGTTTTTGCTGTTTTGCCGACTAGTTCGAGCAGCTCTGGCCATAAAATACGGCGGTAATTCGCCAAGGGCAGTACCAGCACCCCAAAGCATGGCTTCCACACGAACTTTTCTCATGATATTTAATATTCCTGCTGTCCACATTGGATCAACTACTTTCGGACATATTATTTGATCAGGATACGGTGGTTCAGGAAAATTAAGGGCACCGCACTCGCATGCAGCCATTGTTACAGCTGCTATGTGTGGCCCTAAATAAAGTACGAAAGTGTGCAAGCCTGTACCAAGGCCTACACTGGAGAGAACACCTAAACCTATCCAATATAACCACCAAATCACTTTCACCTCCCATGCTTTTAAAATCTGAAAAGAAAAATGCAAAAAATTTAGTAATTTTAATCTGAGTAATACATCTCATATACAGAAACTATGTACAACTTATGTCGAACTTTTATTTCTTTTCTCAGCTTGTACAAATGGTCTTGGTAATATCAACATTTAATCAATTACATGTTTTATTATCAGCAGTTATACTGTCACATACTTTTTTTACCACATAAAAGTGAAGATAATCTTTACACAGATATCGTACACGAGATTCTCTCTTATACCGCGACATCACTGTATAAATAATTTTAAAGAATTGTATATTTACCTGTTGATGCGGACCAACAATTCTACTTAACACCAGAAATAATACAATTATTGAAACTATGCTCAATACTGTTCTCCTGTAAAGTAGTGTCTTATTTCCTAGGCTCAGTATATTACTAAAGAGTTCTCGAAAAAAATAATTGAGAGTAGTAATTGGATGTTGCCATAGCGTTAAACATTCAGGATCTATATTACATTGGTTATTCGAATCCTTTCGATCTCTTGACAATTGTGTAAACGATTTCTTTGCCTCTATGTTTTGTTGAGCACCGTTAGCAGGAGTTGAGTCTTTTACACGTTGAATGGCAGTGGTATTTTCCAACATGGTATAGCCAATTGATTTTTCTGCAAATAAATAATAAAATAAATTAGAACATCGTGTAACTAAAACATACTGCAATCAACAGTAATGACTGTAGCTTCAATACGAGTGTCATAAGTACTACAATAATTATTATTTTACCAGCAAAATGGTCTTTCTCCGAATAAAAATATATCTCGAGCTGACAATGAAAATTTTTAAAGGAATATTGGCCTACCGTGATGGAAGGTAAAAGTTGAAAGTTACAGCTAAAGAATTAGCAGCATACTGTATGCATTAGCTGCTTTAATTTTTCTTAATTACTGTTCAATCTCGCGTAACAAATTGATAGGAATTTTGTTCATAGTAATTCATACGAATAATCGTGTTTAACTCGTACACACCATTTTTTTACGAAATTGAAACGGAACATATTTATCGTATAATAGTACTTCATATCAGGAAATTTTCTCACAATCAAATGTGATCAAACGTGCAATATGCCATACAGGACATTGATCGAACAACTTGAAATCCAAATATTCCAAGAACAAGTAGGGTCTACTTTTTCAAATGAACGTTTATATTTTATTTCATAAATTCTTATTTTACAGGAAATAAATGTAACTTTTTTATCAGACTCTTCGACCAAACGCTTTTACAATTATGTAACGAAATTGACTACAGTAACACGTATTGTACTTCGATTTTCAGCAATTTGTTGTTTATGAACAAATTCAATCATGTATACATTGTTTCGAAATATGGTATGTTAATTAGAGACGCTGAGTGAATATTTCAGCTCGAACGATTAACACTAGAACGACGGAGCATTAAACTATACCAATATACACTACTTTATAATAATGACAAGGTTGCAATTATTCAAAGCTTCTCGAACTTCTGTGTTAATAAATGTTCTAATGAAAAAGTTTATGTGAAAAGTTTTCGTTGGAACATTCTTATAATTTCAACAACTATCAAATAAGAATTAATTGACAAGTCATTTTGACTCGTTTCGTCGTTCTATTGTTAAAGAGACGTATACCATAAAATGTACAGCTAATTGTAATGTCCTGAAAACGTAGAACATAAAAATGTAAGAAGTGAACTCGAAAATAGACTGTTTCATAGAAAATTAACAGTATTTTAAATATTTTTGTTTATTTCATTTAATACGTACATAATGTACATTGTGTAATAAAGTAGGAATAGGAATTGTACATGCTATAAATTGCGAATCTGCGAACCGATGCGCCACGAAAGACCAAAACTGGTGGGAATTTGCCCACAATATTCCGTTGTTACACACGGAATAACAAAAACGGATCCACAATCGGATGTGGCACATGGCGATCGAAATCACGAAACACTCCATTAATCTTCCACATACAGAGATAATCATTAAGCATCTGATTCAACAATTTCAGTAGTCTCTTCAAGCGATTTCACATATACCTCGTGTGTTGTCTTTGACAATGATTTCATACAAATATCGGCAATCATTTCGCTCGTTTCTAAAGATCGTTGCTTGTGATTGCTTCGGCCATATGTATACATTATCTACAATGACTCACGAAAGTATTCGGACACTCTTTAAATCCAGATAACATTTTTAAGATTAGACCAAACGTCTTGACATTCCTTGAGCAATTAGATGCATTGATTTACTAAATGATATGCGAAAAGAATTCTAACGAAATTACAATTGGTATGAATTACTTGACAAATAATATTTAAAAAGTTCCTTTTTTATTTTGAAGTACATACTCGAAACTTCAAAGACGCGTTTTGCAAATCTACGATAGTTAAACACGCGCAACAAAAATTCATTGGCATCGAAAATGGTGAAAATCGAAATTTTGTACGATTCTCGGTGAGTTTCTTGAAATTTTCAGTATTCGTATAATTAACAGAGGTTCGCAAAACGCATATTTCAAATTTTCATTACGAGTTGAAATAGAAATGTCTGTTTTATTGTTTCATGTAATTTCTAACAATCACAATTATTTCGAAATTATTTTTACATATCACTTAGTATATCAATGCTTCTAATTACTCGAGAAAAGTCAAGTCGGTTGGTTTCATTTTTAAAAAGGTATTTAGATTTAAAGAGTGTCCGAATACTCTCGTGAACCACTCTGTATCTCCGGCCTAATCTGATTTTCTATATCTTTTATTTTATCGTTTGTCTTTTCGTACATAATTACAAAATTTCCTGTTTTCGCTTTAAATATCGCAATACTTATTTTACTAATATCCAATGTGTACCATCTGGATCAGTATTGTAATGCAATATCAGAGTTGCGTTTTTTAAAGTAAATTAATTCATCGATTCTCTGTACGGTTTAAGGTACATTTCTTCTCGTTCTTGTTTAGTAGCATGTATTCTGGAAGGTGTATTTTCTTTTTTAACAGTTTGATGTTTTGCATAGTCCTGTTTCTCTCAACAATGACACTTAAAATATTTTTCACAGATTCTAATGCACGCATATTAAATTTACTTGTTAGAATGTTTTCTTTTACCTCTACTAGTTCTAAAATACACGTTGATTGAATTAGTAAACGATCAACACAAATTAGAATTATTATTTTATGACAATTCTTAAATTTAACGTATGCTCAAGGGTTTGCTTCAGCGTTCCTCGTTCCTACTGATAACGAATATTTCTATCGCTTTAGAAAGCCATTTCTCGTCAGCCTATTTGATGTCTAGCAACGGAAACTTTCTCACAGTGAAAGTCTTTCACCAGTTTACATTTTCTTTCGACTAATCGTGCCCCCTACTCGTCCATTCTCTGTATTTCCTTTTTAATTGGAAGACCCACACTTATTGGAGATTATCTTCTTGTTTCTCGGTTGTTCCATTGTTCGTTGCTACTTCATATTTCTTCTTTTACAGCTGCTAGTCACAGATGCTCATCTTCTTTATTAATTATTTCTTCGATGAATATTATTCTTGATGTTTGCAGCCTTCCTGACTCTTTTCTTCTTCTTACTACAAAAGAGTGCCGAGATGAAGTATTACTTTTGTATTCTAAGATTTCATTGTTTTACGATTCATTTTCGTCGTGTTCTTGTCTTAGTTCCGGTATTTCAGGTATTCTTCTTTCATCAACTGTGCACAAAATCTTACATCACCTTTTTAAACTATTTCTCCTGTACAAGGGTCCAATAATCTATAATGCTTTAACCCCTTCCGAATATCCAACCAGTATCTATCCTCTGTTCTATCATATAGGTATGAATTTACGTCTTTTGAACCCCTTTTCTAGTGTAATCATTTGGTTTTCCAATATTTTCATCAAACCAATATATGATTTGGTTCCAAACCATATTTCTATGGGAGTCTTATCGTTTAAGCAATTAGACTTCTGTTCTTAATATAGGCTGCTACGTTTATCGCTTCAGCTTACAGTCTATCGGATAGGCCAGAGTGTATCAACATACAGCATGCTAATTCTGCTATCGTACAATTTCCCCTTCCTGCAACATCATTCTGTTAGGAGTGTATTCGGTGGTACTACTGTCTTCGTGTCCTCTCCTTCATCATACACTGGTGGAATTCCTTTGAGTTATACAGTGGCCGGCGTTAATATTCGGACACCGTGATACTCGAGAAGTTCTTGCTGTATATCTCCACTGTCATTGGACTCAAAGAATTCGTCGTTTTTTAATGATAAAATCAATGTTAAACAAAATAATGCTCAATTTTGACATCGCAAAAATATTATATGGAAAATCCACCCATCTCCTGATTTAAAATCGTTTAAACATTTATTAGGTAACTCGGAACAAACAATATTAAAAGGCTTCAGTACATTCAGGAGCTGAATGAAAAATTCAATCAGAAGAAGACAGGTATAATATTAAGTCGGAATATTTAACACATACCATTTGAGATATGTCTAATTCAACACAAAGGCAATCTTGCAAAACGTTAAAGTTACGTGTCATTACAATTTATTGAGCGATAAAATATTACAGTTACAAAATAACTCCTTAAGTTTCAGAAAAGCAATTAATCAAATATTTGTGTGACGTGTGAAAATACAAGTTAATATACTTGGGCATACTGCGGCACCCGAATGTTAAAGTGAACAAGTTAAATGTACTTGTTGTACTTACAATATTGCAACAGATGAAGAAAGAAATTCGTTGAAGTATTAAACGTGAACAGACTTATTCTTGAAATATACAAAATAATAGACTCAAATATTTAGAAGTGGCATCCGCCGATGTAAACAGAACTGTTACTCTCATTAAAAAGAAGGCAATAGTTCTTAAATATATTTGACACGCGTCGTCTTCTGTTGGAAATACAAATGTCTTGAAAACTAATAGAACAGAAACCTAGTTTAGGTGGTAAAATTGTGTATTTTTAGCACTGTTATATGGTCTACGGTCAGTCACGTGTGGGCAATGGCTAATCTTTTTCTGTAATCATTGTTCAAGTATTCCGAACCTCGTAAATATCGTATTTCTACTTATTTTTTGGTTTTATAATATTTTCAATTTCTTTATATATATATCGTAAAAATTAATGCAAGTGATGTTGTAAATCATTTCATTCAATAAAATAATAATTCGTCAAAAAATTGAGATATCATGTGAATTGTGTCTTGCAGGAAAATTATTTTCGTGTAATTATAATAAATTCTTGTAATATATGGATAAACATTTTTATTTATAATTTACATTTGTGTGTACAGTGAATCAAGAAAAGTAGGAGTGCACTATCGCCTATCATTATGTTGGTAATTTATGGTAATTTGTGATGCAGGTAGAACGCTAATTTGTATAATAAACATGCAATTAGGGACATAACAGCGAAAAAAGGCCAACAAAAAGTCTCATTGTAAACGTTAGAACTTTAACCAATCGTGTCACGCCATAATCTAGGAAAAATATTAATCTACAACTAGGAGCTGAAAACATTCCGAAATTAACTAGTTGAAACTGTTATTTATCGGTTCCGACTGAAATAATTATGAGAACCTATAAAATTTCCATGAGGGTTAAATAAATAATATTAGTTCTATAACTGTTATTTTAGAGTCCTACATGTTGATCTCAAATCTGTTATCAAATTAACATTCTTACTCGCTATGTTTTCATTTATAATAGAATTATGTCTCTTTTGTCGCTTGCGTATATACGTGTTGTAAACTGTACGGTTAACGTATACTGTTTCATGAATATTAATAAATATTATCTTTTCTCTGCCATAACGCGAACGTTAGCAATAGTGATTGGTGGGAAAAAAACAAAAACGACCATATTCAAAAATAAAAACTATATATATATATATGATTTGGATATTTTAACAATAATAATAATTTTTTAACATTTAATAAGATGTTATAAAGTTATAAAATAAAATGTATCTATATTTAAAACTAAACATACAAATACTCTGATTTTATCGTACAAAATTTAATGCACAAATATTAAATATACAAAAATAACAATAAATGTCTAAATCACTGCAACCGTAAAATAAATCGTAGGGCAAAGGGTTAAAGCAAAATTATTAATACTGCTAAACTTGTTTCTGTGCTTAATAAAAGTACTTAGTTTTCTGAAATGTATCAGTATGTGAATATTTTCATTTTCACTTTGTTACAATCTTCAATGGCTGAATTCTTTATTAAAAATTGTATCTATTTATATTTTACCAGTAAAGCTATTCCTGTAATTTTAATTTCCTGTGAATTTCCGAAATATTCAATGAAACAGTAATGCAATGTTAGCTGTGTGTGACTCAAAATTATATGTGACCAATTATCAAGGAAAGCAGAACTTTTCTCCATTAAGTACAGGTGAGATACATATCTCATTGTTAGTGATATTTGTATATTTTACTAGATCTCCCAGAATATATTGTTCTTCTTCTAAATTATGTTTTCATAACAAAAGCTACAAACAGTAGTTAAAAAATATTTATTAGATTATTCCACATTTTTCCACCAAATGTAAGGCAACAATTAATTTATCAGTGGTGGTAATATAGAAAACATGTTCGTGCAGAAGATGAATTTGTAATGTTACATGTCTTATAAGTTACATAATGAAAATAATGTTGCTGAAAACGTTCGCCATTTGCATCATGTTTGCAGAGAAGATATTGTATTGAAATGTAGACACAAAATTTTATGGTATACAAGATCAAGAATATTATAGAAATTGTTATGAAAAGATAATAATGAATTATGTGTAGACAATAAGAGAAATAAAATGATATTCTCATTCTCCACTTTGAAGCTTGCAATACATAACCATAAATATGGTTTGATATTAACATGACTTCAACAAGTAAATAAGTGTTACTTTGCTATTTTTACCTTGTCAGTGATGTTAGTATAAAATTTTGCAATATCTTCCATTCATATAAAAACGCAATTTTTGTTTTAATGAATAAGTAGATGTTCTTTTTATTGGTGCAAAATATAATCTTTCGTTTAGTAGCCACATCAAATATTCGGTAAAATTAAGAATTCAAGCACTCAATGTCTAAACATCAAGAAATGCTGTGTTGTAATTGGCATATTATTAATTAATCAAAAGTTTGTATCAGTTGAAGTATGTTAAAAACTAACAACAATAACTAATAAACATGTAACATAATATTATATGTGCACAAATAACTAAAAGAATATTAAAGAAAAGTAAAAGAAAATTAAAAATTTAATAATACTGTGATATTATACAAATAATATGCACTGAAACAGCTACAATGGCTCACGAAAATGTTTGAACACGTACAAGTCAACGCTAAAACAAGAAAAATATGTATGTTAAACTTAAGTTTTGAAGATAACACTATAACTACTATCAGATGCAAGTATCAGAGTAGTATTTGTGAAATTTCAGGTTAATGTAATTATATATGTAGAAGTTATGAAGTATTTGCTATAAAGATGTACTGTCACAAAAGTGTTTGAATGATAAAAATAATTTATACACCAAGTTTTCAGTCACTTTGGGGTCAAAGGAGTTCAAAACTTCTAAAATTTGTTGTTTCAATTGTTCTTTGGAACTAATTTCAAATTGTTTAATCTTGTGCCAATTTCTTCCCAGAAATGTTCAATTGGATTAATATCCAGACTTTGGGCTAGTATATACAGCATATGAGATATAACATAAAGTAACCAATCTTGTACAATTCTAACCATATAGTTGGAATTGTTATCGTAGTAGAAATAACAATTTTCTGGTAGACCCAATGTGGTTAAAGTACAGTCTATAAAAACAAAATTTCTGGAACCATGTGCTGTCATACACCTTCAAACCATCACTGAACCACCATATTTTACCTTAAACACATTTCAAATGTATTTAATTATTGTACTACTACTATTATACTACTTATAGTATATAAAATATATTTATATACTACTACTATTACTATTATTGCAAAGCAATAGCAATAGATTTGATACAATTTTTATCATATGGTATTATGTTTTTTTAATAGTCGTACGGCTAAAATTTTATTCAAGTTGCTAGAAATTTTTTTCACTTGTTTAACTTTAAATAAGTTAATAATTTGTTTAATGAACCAAGCAATGCTCTAAGAGTTTTAAGGAATAGAAAGCAATTATCCGTTGGGTAAAAGAAATATTAACACGATTTGAAATTAAGACCATAATTGTTATTAAATGTGACGTATTATTGTGGAAAAGAAAAAAAATATATTTCCCATTATAAGAATTAATGCTTTTAGTACTCAAAATAAATTACTATTAAGTTTCATAAATTCTATGTTATATAACATAAATTATTAAATCATTCATATAGATATGAGTTTTATTTATCACTCACAAGCAGGTTCTTTCACGTAAAGTTTCAACCAAAAAAAAACTTTCTAATAGTTAATAATCCTTTTAGTAAAAAAATATTATTATATATTCTCAAACATAATTTACATAGAATTTTGTAAATGCTTTACAGAAAATGAAAGAAATCATTCACACAGTAATGTTTAATATTTGATATACGGTAGGAAGTATATGGGCGTATTTTAAATTTCATTCTACACAAGTATGTTCCAATTATCTCATAAAATTAGATTTTAGCCTTTACATTATATAATAAAATTGTAATCAACTACATTTTTATATTATATTAACAATTACATTCATATTTATTTTCAAAATAAACATTAACATGTAGTTTATACTACTTGTAGTTTGCACTACTTCCTTTATTTTTATAATAAAAATTAAATTGCACGTGAAACTTTGAACTTTGAAAACATATTTGAGCATTGGAAATTGATTTCATGTCGATCAATTTTATAAGAAAAAAATAATGTTATATAGTAATTATTTGAAGAAAATATATTTTCGAACTACAATCTGATGAACAATTTATTTTATCGAATATTAAACATTGTATACGACAATACAACATAATAAAATACAAATGTGTTACCTTTTAACCTCAAAGTATGAACGTGACGAAGCGTTGAATCAATGTGAGATTCTTTCCCAAATCATCATACAATGCACATTTGAGAAAACACGAAATTACTTTGGCATGTATTAAATAATTGTTAGTTACCATGTGCACCGATGAAACTTGACGTCTTTATTTAACTTAATTAATTAAACTGTCAACTCGACAGTAACGCGTGTATTACATTCATGTGTGCGAGTCATAGCACTTCCTATATATGCTAAATATTAACATGCACTAGCTTACGTATACAAAAATGACTAATCACTAATCTCTTTCAATAGCGAAGATATATACGCATCTTTCTATTCGTTTAGTATCACTTAATCTAAATTCTCGTAAATGGCCGTAACCTTATCATATTGAATAGTTATATATATATACATATATATATATGCTATACTTCATGTGTACACAGATAGATATATTTCGCAATGATACAATATCATACTGAATTGACATTAATTACTAAAATATCTTATCAATTTGCTCATTTTCTATTTAAACAAGTTGTCAGTGTATTAATAAATTTTATTTAAACAATGTATTATATACATGTATTGTATTCAAAGTTTGAAACATATTATTTAAATCTTATCAGTACAAAATATATTATCTGAATTTAGTAACTTTTTAAAAGAAAACTATACATAACAAAATGTTACTACGTATTAACTTTATAAATAATTATATATTTATTAACGAAATGAATGATATTCATGATACTTAGAAACGATTCAAAATGTAAGACAAAATAAAATAATATTTGTGATGCAAACAATATCTACTAATTACTAAATATTAATAACATAACGTCGAAATATCAAAACTTTTTCACATAATGTAAGTAACTTTTGCGCATGACAAATTCCACAGAAATAATGCATAAGCAATGAAATAAATGTAAAACATGTCTTGTTTTAAATTTTTTGCAATTTAAACAATAAGTAATTTGCTATGAATTTACCACCAAACTTTGCAGTCAAATACCAAATTATTTGTTTCTAAATTTGGCTCGGTTATTGCGTGACCATGCAAACGTAGTTACGAAAGCGCTATGGCACTATGCGTTCTTCTAATCAATGGCGATAGGAGGGAAATTCAAATGTAAAATGTAATATTTCGGCGATAATCATATAATATATCTCTACTATATATACATATTTCGAGAAAACGAAGGAGAGGGTTCCTACGGAAATTTTCAATAAAATTCTATTTAATGAGACTAATTGATGAATGTTTGAAAAGTCACTCGAAAAATCTTCTACAATTTTACGTAAACAAGACGAGTCAAAGCCCGGGCTCTGAAGTCAGGAAGTCATAAATCTTCAATCAAGGAAGCCTTGGAGTTCTCTTGGACCATTATCTCGCACAGTTCCTTTGGCCCGAAATTTTCGTGTGCAGTACCTTCTCATTTTTCTTTTAGAGAGCTTTTACCATTGCGCGCTAGGCGACTCTTATGTATGCTCACTGCCGTACGCGCGCCATTGAGACCCCTCCGCCTATCACTATTCAGCTGCAACCAGAGGAAAGGTTAGCCAACGAATCAACATTCCTTTGGAGAACTTTAATTTTATTATTGGCTAAGAATCACAGATTTTATTTAGAAA
This sequence comes from Agapostemon virescens, assembly GCA_028453745.1. Classification (NCBI taxonomy): domain Eukaryota; kingdom Metazoa; phylum Arthropoda; class Insecta; order Hymenoptera; family Halictidae; genus Agapostemon; species Agapostemon virescens. The sequence continues at coordinate 9,161,753 of CM052096.1, read as the reverse complement.
TAAAATCTGACTTAAATCCTATTGAGAATGTCTGGGCATATTTAAAAATGATTCTAGCCAACGATTATAATGCTCCGCCAGCGATAATAAACAATTTGTGGGAAAGAATGCAGGAACAATGGTACTCAATTACTCCACAATACTGCGAAAATATAGTATTAAGTATACCTAAACGCATTCAACACACCACGAATGCCAAAGGTTTATGGACGAAGTATTAAATCTAGATAAAATTGGAATGTTTATTTAGAAATACTTTATGATGCAAAACCGACTACACAAAGAAAAATTTGTATTTATTAAAATAATAAAGGTATTAATATCATTGAAAATTTGTTGTACAGTTAAAACGTTATACTTAATACTGTATATTTTGTTTCTTTTGTATTGTATATGCAAATATTGAATAAAATATTATTTACGCAAAAATTCCGTATGTGTGTTCAGTTTTGCTCTTAACTATATTTGCGGGGGCTGTATCTCCTGCGCTCAGCGACAGAGGGACAATAAAACGAGTTTCTCGCTAGTACCTAACCGCCTTCCAGTATCCCAGCGTCTAAGGTAGAGTTCGCTAATCTAGCTAGCAACCAGCAACCGCAGCGATTCCCACCGCCGGTACAGAAGGAAATCCAAGGTGTGGTTAGCAACCAGACCAAAAAGTATCCTGGCGTTTCGAGGACAGGGAAAATAGGTGCACAATCCTGTTCACCCTATTCACCTATCCACAACAACAACAATTTCCTAAAACGTATAAAACAGAAGTACATCAAAGAAAATAAAATAGAAACTTATGACTAAAGACTCGGACATCGAGTATCCGTAGTTAGATCTGCCGTGACGATATTACACTTACCGCTAGAACATATCTACATTGCCTACAAAATTATAATGAAACATATTATTTAGTGTGTCATAAATAAAACATATACGCTTATGCAACAAACTGAAACACACAAAAACTGTAACAAGATAGGATCAAAAAATTAAAAAATGACAAAAATATCCTCTTCCCGACGGTCTTCCGCGTGACAGACGGTGATACTAACCACTTCTTTTTTGTAACAAACGTGGCCACGGGCCACACCCGTGAGCGAGCCCCTGGGGGACTTGGAATCGAAGCAAGAACAATTTTCATGAACATAATGAACATAATATACTAATTCGAAGTGTGAAGCTATTAGCTCGATATTATTCGCTACTTCTAAATGGCTATTTAGAAATAGATATGTAGAAATAGCGAATAATATCGATTGCCCAGGTCTCACCACGAGGAGGTTGCTTCACAAGAGACCCTGAAAGGAAGTCAGAAGGAAGTCGGAATTCCTTCTGGCTCCCTTTCTTACAACGACGTTCATATAATCTTACAAACTAAGTTACGCAGTAAACTATATGCCGAATAATTATTGCGGATCAAATGTTGTGAATCGGAAAAGAAGTCTCCGATTCACGGGGGACTAAGAGCGGAAGGCTCTGATTCGAGGGTGACGCGACGCGTACAATGGTTGCAAGTTCTAAACAGCCCAGGGTTAGCACCGGCGATCCGTCACGGAAAGCGATGGCCAAGAAGAAACGTCCAAACGACAGCCTGAACAATCCCCAGACTACCTGACCTGAACACGAATGCCACGGCTTGTGCAGGATTACAGGTTAGGAATTTTATACGAGTGAACAAGTCCCTCGGACATCCCTCTCAATGACGCACAAGTCTCAAGCAGATCTATGTCGACAACCAGGGATCCATCACTGAGAACAATGGTTAGGAAGAAACGTCCAAACGACACGCTGACAATCGATATGAAAACCAATAATGTTAAAACCAACTATGTTAAAATCAATAATGTTAAAAGCAAGGATATTCAAACTAATAATGTTAATGAGGAGTACCAAATTCGGTTAAAAATTATCAATTTCTAGTAGTGGGAACTTATGAAAGCTTCAAAGAAAATTTCAGTTAGAATTCGAGAAATAAAAATTAAAAGGTTTCGCCGAATGTACACGTGTTCTAAAACTGAAACTTTATATTTGTATTATTAAGTGAATGAAGGTAGGTCAAAGAAGGGGAACCATTGGAAAATGGAGAAGTAGAGGGTCAGTCTATGGACAGTCCCGGGTAAGGTGAGCTTTTAGTAAGTGCGGGCACGAAAAAAAAAAAAAAAAAAAAAAAAAAAAAAAAATTGTGGTAGTGGTGGGGGAGGATAGTGGTCAATGGTTGGAGAGAATTAACCTGGCTACGGATAGAAGAAGATCCAGTTAGGTGTTGTAACTAGTGGTAGTTGATAGTGGAGGGTAGTGGTCAATGGTCACTAAGGTGGCGGAAGGTAGACTAGGATGACCACTGTTGAACCCCAAAAACATTCCAAGGCCGACCCAGTAACAGGACCCATCCGTTCCTGCCGGAGTCCCCAGCCAGACTGGTCTGACTGAGCGCGCTCGCCGCGCTTAAATAGGCTCGTCGGGCCCCACTGCGCGCAACCAAGCGCGACGCTCTGACTTCGATGATTCCACTTCAGCGCTCCCTACTCGAACTTAGTTCGGTGGAACTTGATGAATTATCGATAAATTTAGTATTCCTGTTTAATGTTAATAATTTTTTTTTTTTCAACAATGTCGACAAGAAGTCCTTTGACGAACATGCCATCTAATTAATTAATAAAACTATCTAATAATGCTTGAACGCGAATATTGTTAACTCTTAGCACTCCAATGGCTCCTCCGAGGCGACATTAAAAATTGTCAGACTATTATTTATTATTTGTATTTAGGAAGCATATATTGAAATGTTGCGCGTATTGATTAATAGGTACAAATTTGATATGCACGAAAGGAAATGAACTACGTACAATGGAATTATTCTAGGATAAAAATGATCTCGAGTGAAGGAATTCAAATTGCAACACCGACAAATATTGATGGCTACAATTGGACGGTTAGCGCTGGGCGAACTTTTATGACAGGATGTCGCTATTGTTACCCTGGGCCTTGGTTCTTTGATTTTAGATTCTTAAGGCTACGGTGTGGGCCTGTCACCGCCACATCTGGCAATCATTGCCGGCCGACCCAAAGCATAGGGGCTACACCTCCTTCGACTCGACGAACCTTTAGACAATAAAAGGTTGAACGCTGTACAAGTGACCATTTTAGTTACGCTTTCGACACGATCGGGTGGTTCCACCACCTGATCTAAATTACTTGCAGATGTAGGTGCACTTTCTGGTTCGGCAAATTTGGTCACCCCTGAAAATGCCTCCAGTATCCCCACTATCTATTGTTGTCACTTGTACAGCCCTCCCAGCGAATCGTAAGGCCCAGAAAATATTCATAGACGTCCGTTGGTCCATCGACTTCTTCTGAGAGAAGGGATGATCAACGGAAAGAGTAGGGACAAGCCTTTATCAGGGTGAACTCGTGGCTGTCTCGGGACAGTTGAATACTTAGACATTTAGATACATTGTACATAAGCAGGGAGTCACATAGAAAAAACACATTTAGATACATAGATACTTAGAGAGACGCGATCTTGTCACGTTTCGTGTTATACATCGTACTTGTACATCACGATAGCCTCAGTCAGTACTTCGAACCTCGTGAACATTGTTATACATAGTCCTTCCTAAACAGGGAAGGTGGTCCTTCGAGAAGTTTAGTTAATCATTAAAATTTAGTCGGCACGCCACGTGCAAACAGCCAAAGTCTGACGGATTGAAAAATCCATCACAGACCGCAATAACAATAAACAATAACAATAGTTAAAAAATTTATAATAAATAGTTTCCCCCGGTAGCTCCTCGATAGTATAGTGGTTAGTATCCCCGCCTGTCACGCGGGAGACCGGGGTTCGATTCCCCGTCGGGGAGAGTATATTTTTGTAATTTTTTATTTTTTCTTTAAGCTAAAGATTGTTGTTAACGGCCTATCTCTAAGATTTTTATCCCCGCAATAATAACTACGTGCAATATTCTTGCCAAAGTTAGGTAGATTTAGAATAAGCGCAATGCTTATTTATTAATATTAATTTTATTCTAAATTTATAAATGTTCACAACATTGTTAAGTTAAGGTACAATCATCCTCATCGCACACATCTGTGTTAATCACACCCCCATCAACTAAATAATCAAGTCATGGGACCATATGTACAGTTTTTCATAAGTGCGTTTCTGTGCTATACATACAGTAGCTCACGAAAGTATTCGGACACTCTTTGAATTTGTATAACATTTTTAAGATTGAACCAAACGTCTTGATTTTTCTGGAGCAATTAGAACCATTGATTTACTAAATGATATGCGAAAAGGATTTTGTAACAGTTGCAATTGGTATGAATTACATGAAAAATATAAAAAACATTCTTTAAACATTTTTCATTTGAGTCACGTATAAAAAATTTTAAAGCCTCATTTTGTAGATCTATGATAATTATACATATGCAGAAAAATTCATTGAAATCGATCGACGTACACACGAGCTGCACGCCATCAAAAAATGGTGCAAATCGCAATTTTTCACGATATTCGGTCAGTTTCTGTTTAAACTCCACAAATTCTTACAACTTTCTACGCGTGTCGTTTTTTTATGCGCTAATCGATTTCAATGAAATTTTCAGCATGCGTATAACTAACACAGGTCTGCAAGATGCATATTTTAAATTTTCATTACGAGTTAAAATAAAAATGTTTTAAAAAATGTCTTTTTTATTTTTTCCTGTAGTTTCTTCCAATTAGAATTGTTTCTAAATTATTCTTGCGTATCATTTAGTAAATCAATACTTCTAGTTGCTCCAGAAAAGTCAAGTCGTTTGGTTGAATCCTTAAAAAGTTATTTAGGACTGAAGAGTGTCCAAATACTTTCGTGAGCTACTGTATGTACATGCATATGTTGGCGACAGTTCATTTCGGGAGAAATCGAAGGCAGATAGCCCGACGCTAGTCCGCTGTTGATTATTTTATGGCAGGGTCGAAGGTTCGGTGTAACCTTTCAAGACGCATCCGGTCAACGGGTGGTTCTTTGCCGAGGGCTGACGGCTTGAAGTTGTGCAGACGCTCGATGGAATACACTCGTTGACACGCGTTTAGAAAGTTAGGAATTATGGCGGGCGACCCGACGTCGTACCGCTATTTTAAAAGAACAAGGATAGCATTTCCTGAAGGATCTAGCTATGGAGTGGGGAAAGCAGACGTGCTTTCTGGTGAGAGGACTGTGTTACACCGCTCAGCACTTACCCCAGAATTTTTGGAAAAGAGCGGTCCTTAAAAATTTTCTAACAAACCCTTACAATTCTGAAACCCTCACCACTCGAATAAGAATTTATATATGTATCTGATTTCTTCCTTGACAGTTAGTTAAACGTTAAAAGAATAGTGAGTAATAGTATATCAATGAACAGGCAGTACAAGAGTAAGTATAGCAACAGTAAAAGAGTATAAGTCAGAATCAATATAAGAATAATAATTACAAGAATTGTATGAATTATAAAAACAAAGATGAATAATAACGAGTAGAAGAATAAGTTAACCCTTTGCACTCGAATGGCGCTTCTAAGGCGACACTAAAATCTGCCATACTATTATTTAAACAACTCTTACATCGCTAAGTTTGCAGTTGAGGAAACGATAAAAATATTAAAGTTCTAAGCACGAGTCATAGTAATTAATTTCGTATAAACGAAAGGAAATAAACTATCTACAGTGGAGCTATTATAAATAAAAATATTGTTTCGATTTTGGAGTAAAATTGCTTCGAGTGCAAAGGGTTAATAGTACATGTGAGTAAGAGTAAGAATTATAAATAAATCAGTGTCGTTACATGTGTCGTACAAATTTTTATAACATATCTGTCTGTTGAGTTACAGTCGTTTGTGATACTAGGTATTGTCCGGTGAATAGCAGTGTTGATATTTGTATTTAATATTTCTATATATTTGTCTATTTCTGGGATTGTTAGGTTTCTTTGCTGGGAATTTCCGTCTCGTCTATATTCATTAGGCCGTCTTGGAATTTTTTCCAGTCGGTCTTAGTATTGTATTGTATAAGTCAAGCAATTATAATGGAAAAAGCCGGCGCTGTCCTTCGACAGAAATCGGCGGTGTCATCGGTCGCTGCCTTTTCTAAGATGATTCCACCTTTGTCCATCCCTCCTCTGGTTGTTCCGGTGCGGGGGTTCCGCTGGAAATTTCCATTTTTTCCAGGGGCTTGTCTCGGATTTCGTTGAGCTGCTTCGTCAGCGTGTCTACGAGTAAAATTAATTTATTATTTTGTGCAATTACTTCCTCATACAAGGGATTAATTGCAGACTGGATACTTCCTTTCGTGTCCATTGTGTTTCTGGTTGATGGTGCTGGGTGAAGCCGTTTTATCAGTTTTTTTCCAGTTACGATGTCGTTTATTTGTCTAGTTAGTGTCACATTATTTGAATCAGTGTTCGCTTGGTTTTTAATCAATTTAAGGATTTCACTGTGCACTGGTTTGATTTTTTCGTCACTTTGTTCGAGAATTACGCTGTGTGGTTCCTTCACATGTTTTTCTTCTTCGACTGTTTCTTTCAATGTCCGCTGCTGCTGAAATTCCCCTTTCGGGGAATTAATACCTACAGTCTACCACTACTGCGACGAATGCCTGGACACGGCGCAGCGCACACTGAAGAAATGTCCGGCGTGATCAGTAATGTCGTAGAAGGAGACAGTGGAGGGGGGATCCCCTCTCTGCCAGAAGGAGCAGCCCGAACGTCACCGCCCCCCACGTTGCGATTGGGGGAAATATATAGGCTAGAGTGCTAACCCGCACCGCCCACAGTGGGGAAATTGCATCCCTCCCCCTTCTTCGTGCAGGCTGCATCGCTGGAAAAACTCTCCATATGCTCTCTCTGTCTCCCTCTCCCCCTCTCTCTCTCTCTCTCTCTCTCTCTCGTTATCTCACGCTCTCACTTGCTCTCTCTCTCTCTTTCACGTTCTCACTCTCTATCGCTCTCTTTCTCTCATCCTATCTCTCACGTTCTTTCTCTCTCATCCTATCTCTCACGTTCTCTCTCTCTCATCCTATCTCTCACGTTCTTTCTCTCTCATCCTATCTCTCACGTTCTCTCTCTCTCATCCTATCTCTCACGTTCTCTCTCTCTCATCCTATCTCTCACGTTCTCTCTCTCTCATCCTATCTCTCACGTTCTTTCTCTCTCATCCTATCTCTCACGTTCTCTCTCTCTCATCCTATCTCTCACGCTCTCTCTCTCTCTCTCTCTCTCTCTCTCTCTCTCTCTCTCTCTCATCCTATCTCTCATCCTATCTCTCTCTCTCTCTCTCTCTCTCTCTCTCATCCTATCTCTCACGTTCTCTCTCTCTCGGAATAACGAAAGAGAATCGCGAACTCAAATTTTTACGCGGCCGGTGTTATCCGTGAACACAGGAATCAAAACAGCATTGTCTAGCGCAACCTGGCGCCACAACTTCGTCGTTGCCCCGCGTGACTGTCTACAACGTAATCCGAGAAGCTTTGAAATGTTCGTAAACTATGTCATGTCCTCGAATTTTCCTACACATGCTGAAGTATTACATATTTTCATTTATTTAACAGAAACCTTACGAGTTCGGAGTTAGTCTAACTCCCTCTCAAACCTTTATATTCTTCTTACTTTTTTACGTTGCATTTATCAATTACGAGGAAAATTAGAGATAAATAGTGTGTGTAAATGTAATAAATAAATAAAATAAAAAAATAATAGCGTGTATAAATATGTATAATGTTTTAGAAGAGCATCGTAGTTAGGAAGCTATGAAAGCGAAAATGTTGAATTTTTACTGCTTTTGTTTAATGGTAATGGAAACAATGGCTATCGAATTTGCATTCGTAGCCGATGATTAATTATCGTAGCGCATCAAAAATGATTATTTATTGAACAATGTAATAGAGTGTTTAAAATTGAAATTTTATTAATTGATTAAAGTAAGCATCGTTGCAATCAACGTATTCTGACATATCTTTTCATTTCAATAATACGCTATGATAAAAATTTAATTTTATGTCAGTCACGTCCTTCGTTTACAAAATTGTTATCTCCGTTTTATACCCTACTTACCATCAACGAATTAAGCACCACTTTTTCACTGAAAATCAATAATAATTTCTGTAGAAATGGATCAGACGGCTATAGTTTTTCCAATAGATAACATATAATGAAAGATTTGAAAAAATTACGTTTGATCGAAATCGTGAAGAAAATTAAAAAGAAACTGTTGCTGAATTTAAAAAATTACAGTTCTTCCCGATTTCCGAACTTTTTTATTATCAATTATTCAATAACTTTCAGCATTTTTAATCGTTTAGAACTCATGAACCAGTTAACCAATTTCGATTAAATTTTTTGCATGTGTATAACTTATATGAATCTGCGAAAAATATTTTTAAGGTCTTTGTTACACGTCTACTAGTATACGTTACAAGTCTACTGGTATAATGATGGTGCTCGTATCTATTTACGATTCTGATAATATTATAGAAAAATACAATACGTAACTTTCATTATTAATCTGGTTACAGATTTAATATTTTTGCCTCACAGATTGTAAGCGTGAAGGTCACCGTTCTCTTTTTCTACAGCTCCACTGCCTCGAGCGTGCGAAGAAATGAGAAAGTTAACACAGGTAGATACAAGTCACGTCGCGTTGCCATAGTCAGTTTCATTCTAAGGTACCAGTGTCACACAGTATGGGTTAAAGTCAGCCTCTCAGATTCAAGTGCATAACTTTTTGTAAAAAGATGTTTTAGATTTTATTTCTTGTCAAAGGAAACATGCGGTGGCTTATTCTGCTAAATTATAGTAAGTGAACATTGTCAAAATGTAGAATATATAAAATAAAATAATCGTAGTGTTGAAACTGTGAGAATGTAACATATTTCGATATTGTTAAACAATGTAATAACTTTACATTTCATAGAAATATAAATTTCTATCGTCCATGTCCGTTTTTATTGCGTATAGATTAGAAACAAAGCGAGTGAATATGAATTTTTGATTCGAATAAGACTAGCTTGCAAGAACAAAAATCGAATAAAAATTATACTACGCCGTTTAAAATTTTGTTAAGTATATAATTCGATGTAAGTATTCTAACACAATGTTGGCTTATTTCGGTACAGTTACTGTTGCATGTTCATTACGTCTCGCGGCGTATATTTCGTCGGGCGGTCTACATGGAGAAATTCGATTTGAAAAAATTACGGACACGTCCGTCAGAATTCGTTTTTCCCTTCAAGCTACGTTGCAATATCCAGATCAACAATGGTATTGGTCAGTTACTCAGTTTCCCGTAGATTACACGATTACAACAAATAGATGTGACCAACGATATCTTGGTGAAAGGTATGTATGTATTTTAAAAATAATTTAATAAAACTATTAATATTATTTGAAAATAATATTACGAATTTCGCAGTATCATCGACCTGACAGAATTAATTGGACCGTTAGATCTACCTGGAAATGAAACTGGAGCAGTGGAAGTTTCAGGCATAAGTTTAACAGGAAAAATGGGTTTATGGGGCAAGGGTTTAAAACTCAGGGATACATATTCTTCTAGAACCATTTGCGCTTCGATCACGGTACTTTTCTAAACAAAGAGAACCAATCCCACTTATTCTTTTACATACAAATAAAAATTTCAGCTATTTGAGCCATTATTATTCCAGGTGTTAGAAAAAAATGTGGAAAAAGTTGCAAGAGCACAATTTTATGGACCTGTAGCTGGAACTGTTTGGTTCCGATGGCTAGGTGGTCATGCTGGTGATAATACTACTGATACGATCATTTATACAGACCTACATCACGTTAATAAGCAGAAGTTGCAGAGTGTAGACTACACAGAGCACTACTGGAAAATTTATGTAACTGATATTTTCGATATTGGCAAAGGTTGATATTTTAACAAAATATATAATATTTATAATAGTTTATAACATGTAATTTATAAGAATCAACTAATTTTTATAAATTTATTACATACTTAATTGCATTATAGATAAATCAAGTTGCAATATTCTACAAACTGTTTTTGATCCTGATAATGCTGGAAATGGAAAAGCTATCGGTGATATTGATATACGTCTAGGCAAGATAAAAGTTGCTACTAACCACCATAAAAGGTATAAAACTTTGTACAGAGATTCAGATTTATCTCTACTACCTGCTGATTTACTTGGTCCTCATCGCCTCATATACTTAGTAATCTTTCATCCGACACACGACGATTCCTTTTTAGTTTGCACCAAGATCGACCACTGGAGAATTGCATCTACTAAGTAAGATTTTATAAAAGGATTTTAATTTTTAATGTTTGTTAATTATTGTCAAATTAAGTCTTGTTATTCTTTTATCTGTATGTGCTGAAAATTGTTTAATATTGCCTAATTATTGTCAGAACTTTGATTAATTCTCATGGCATAAAAGGAGAGGTAACATTGACTCAAGTAACTCCGTTTGAGCCAACATGGGTTAACATATCATTAACGCCTATAAATGACTTAGAAACAAGATTACGTTATGCAACCAAAATAAAATCATACCAAATTCATGAATTACCTGCAGAAGCAACAAAAACAGTTAGTAATGCTGCTGATGTGTGTAATACAACTGGAAAAGTATATAATCCAAGTCACATAGATGAAACAACAGTTCCACCAGCTGGTAAACAATTGATTGAATCAGACTTTTCAAAGTAGATTATTTGATATTGCAAATACATATCCTTTAAGCATGTATGTATTTTAGGATTTGGAACTCAAGATCAATATGCAATTGGAGACCTTTCAGGAAAACTTCAAGGACGCAAAGAAGGATCATATCACTATGATATTTTATCAGGGAGTGCCAAACTCAGTGGAATTTATTGGGATACGTATCTTCCACTTTCAGGAATTCATAGTATAACTCATCGAAGCCTTGTTATTCATAAGTAAATGAGTATTCTTTATATCTTTCAGTATTTTTCATTCCCCTTTATAAAATTATACATATATTTTCTTTTTAGGTATAATGAAACTGATAACATGAGTATAATGCCTTGGGTATGTGGAACGTTAAGTCCTCATCTACCAGATAATAGTGGACAGATGCCAATGATAACAGCACAAGTAATATACAGATATCCTATTGTTGGTAGAATAACTTTCCGTCAACCACAAAATGATCCCCAAATGGACACAACTATTATAATCGAATATTTGGTACATGCAGATGGCAATGCTTTAAATAATTCAGCATCGCATAGGTACAACATATAGTCATATCTTTCTAGTTACATAAAGTTACATACATAGAAATATAAAGAATACTCTTTATGAATATCTAGATGGATGGTTCATGACAATCCACCAGGAAAAGATTACTATAATTGGACAGGCAGATGTTTGAGTACAGGAGACACTTATAATTCTTATAAGGTATAGGTATAATAGTAATAACACAGTTATAAATATGGTAGCTATTTTAACATATTCTATGTTACAAATTATTAGGTAGAATGGGATCCAAAACATCCTGAATATTGTTCATTGGATGAAATAACATTGTGTAGAACGGGTGATCTAACAAGACATGGTACAATTGATATTGCTGGTAAAAAGCTTTATGCACCTACTATAACTCGAAAACTCTTTACGGATACATTATTGTCTTTGTCTGGATCTAATAGTATAGTAGGAAAAAGCTTAGTTATATATGATGACAATGGACCACGTGCAAGAGGAGAAAGACTAGCATGTTCAATGTAATTCTCATTATAAAGTATTAAGTTAGTGGCAATAGTATAATTGAATATAGGGCAAACTTTTTACACAGAATTAGCAAAGTATACCGTCGCAAAGCCGTAGTAAAAGATTGGTTTGGAAATGGAGAAAACATTTCATTAAAAGGAAAAATAGAATTCATACAACAATCTGAATACGATATTACAAATGGAGAAATATCTCTGGATGGTCTTAATGGAAAAATGAGTGGATATCATGTACATATGGTAAATGTGTATAATAAATGAATAACTTTTACTGTTTATAATTACAATACTAATACACTGATACAGTCTATATTTGTATATTCTATGTATTCTAGACTCCGGTAGAACATGATTTAGAATTCCCCTGTGAAGGTACAACTTTGTATGGTCACTGGAATCCATTTGGTGTCAATGTAAATAATGGTACACCGTATCCCGCAGAAGGAACAAGTGACCAATATGAAATGGGTGATCTCAGTGGAAAATTTGGAACTTTAGAAAACAGAAAAAGATATATGTCAACTTTTAATGACACAATTCTTCCATTATTTGGACCAAGAAGTGTGCTGGGTCGAAGCATAGTAATTCATAAAAAAGAAAAAAACTTAAGGTATCTATGATTTATTATAAAATTTAGAATTACTGATTTAACAATTTAACAACAATTAAATTTTTTTTAATCTTTGTAATATAAAAGATTGTTAATAGTTTTTAAGTGTAAATTAATTCTATTATTCTGTTGAATAACTTATCTTATAGTTCTTTAAGATTTAACTGTTTGTTCACTTTAATAGGTAATAGTAGATTGTAAAGAAATATTTGACATAATACGTTTACTATTTTATTAGGTTATTCATTATTTTGTTTAGGTGGGCTTGTTCAACTATAGAACGAGGGTATTCACCATCTGAAGCTAGCGAACTTCGAGCCATTGCTTCTTTTCATCATCCACAAGGGTTTGCATATGGATACATAAAAATGGTAAAATCGTAAAATAGTGAAGAAAAAATTATGAAAATACACATTTCATTATCCTAATTAATAATCACAGACACAACTAGTACATAGAGATGGTGCTGAAAGTGAAACTATAATTGAAGTAAAGCTTCGCCATCCTGGTAAACATGACCGTAATATTGTAAGTACTAAATAATACAGAGTTAATTCATACGAATATTAGAGTTTAATATTAGACTACAAAAGACAATATTTGAGTGGAAAAACAAGAAGCTTTCCAAAATCAAGCTAATTTTATTATAGTAAATGATACCTAATGGCTTTTTGTTATTATGGTACATAACAGTAGGTCAATACGTTTCATATATTTTCAACTAGCAGAAAACATGAAGCTAATTGAATTGACACTTTCAATTGTCAAAAATAGTTGCAACACAGATAACATTCTGGTACTATTCTATGTGTGCAGAAATTATTTTAAACTACTTTTCAAGTGTCAAGATATTTGTTTTCACAAATATATTTTATTTCAGACGAGAGATCATAATTGGGCAATATATGTAAATCCTGTTGGTGTAGATGCAGCTGTACAAGTAAAAGACACTAGATGCGTAGCAGGTGGATATATATGGAATCCCCATTTTACTCAATTGGCAGACCCTCTTAACGTATTACTAATTATTATAGAATTACATTTGGTGTGTTAGTAATTAACATAAAATAGAATTTAGTAACATGATCTCAATATCATTTTTCAGGATGACTTATATAAGCAAGAATGTGGTCCTGATTCACCATTAAGATGTTATGTGGGAGATGTATCAAGTCGATTGGGACCTATTAACATAGGATTAGAAAGACAAGTTTTTACAGATTCAAACTTTCCTTTAGGTGGATCAGTATCAGCTATGGGAAGATCTATTGTTATTTTCGATAAAAATTTTGGAAGTAATAGATTTGCTTGTGCTAATATCGAACCAGACAATGATATTGTAAAATATGCAAATATAAGAAAGCCACCACGTTTTGTAGTGTCAGTATATAGTACACATAGTCATACTGAATTATAGAAATTAAATTTCTATTTAAAATCTTCACTTGAATTAATTTTCATATTTGATTATTATAGAGCTCAATTTTTAGAAGATGTACGAAAAGTTATGGGAATCCCTGAGTGGATGTTATCTATAGATAATAGAAAAACTAAAACTTTACATAATGAAGCATGTATTCAATTTCTATTACATTTTAAAGGTATTTATATTTACTTCATTTAAACTTGAAACACAAGATATTAAACAATTAAAGCATATTTTCATATACATAGGTCCACTTGCTAAAAGAATCGAACAAGATTTTAATAAACTCATGTCTACTGGACGATTAGAAACGCCAAGTTTGTACATTCCAGGGTATGTTCCAACAAAACGTAAAGCCACTTTAGGTTATCGTCAATGTGGAACCCGAGATCCAAACGATAAAAGTAAAAAGCTACTTAGCATATTTTGCATGTGAAATATTTGTAATCATCCAACTTTAAAAGTAATAATGTCATTTAAATATTTTTAGGTTCTAATTTTCCACTTTCAAGTAAATGTTCCCAATTGTCTTCACAACTTATATTAATCTTGACTACATTCAGTATAAGTTATAGTATAAATGGAATATAAATCTTATTCCAAAAATTTTACAAGGTAATTTTATTTTATTTCAAGTTGTTATGTCTTAAATATATTCATCTCAAAAATATTATGTACAGTATTAAAGTTCCAATAATTTTTAAATAAATTATTTTCTGGTAAAATATATATTACCTAAATTATTGGTTTAATATTTAAAAGATTACAGCAATGGTAAGGTTAATAAATATAGAAGTAATACAATGATAAATAATTGTATATGTTTTTTAATATTGTATATTTTATGTAAGTATTAGAACCACTGAACGAACTTCAATATTACAAAAGTAGAAATGTATTATTATTTTATTGTATGAACTCTAAATAAAATGATAAAGCAACATTTGTATATAATTATATACATTCAATAACAACTGTTAAAATTTAAACTTAAAAACTTACAAATATGTAAGAATATACATATAATTATATATGTCATGTACATGATATTATCAACTTTCTATTAAACTTCAATTTATAAAGTTGTTTATATTTTTTAAATAAAGTTTTACATACTATAAAAAACGAAACTAACACGTTTCTATATAATTATTATAAACAATAAAAATTTGTAATATTTTACTTCACTTGTCCTTTTTACATGTATATAAAATAGAATAAGAATATTGCTTTTGAAAATCAAATTATTTATTATAAAACCATAGATATAAAAATTTGAAAAAAATTAGAAATCCTTAAATGAATATTACACTTGTATTTTATTAGGTCGATGTTTCTTTAAAGTACACATATCTCTCATTTAAAGTGATTTAAACAATTTATGAATGTCTTTGTTTCATTTCATTCTATAGTAAATACATAGAAATGTAATTTTTCAATTATTCAGTGTTAATTCATTCTTGTCTATTCATATAAACGTACTTGTTTAAATTAGCTTAAACATTTTCAATGTTTTATTGCGATGAACAAGTTTGTTATTCAAAGACTTTAACATTTTTTAATATAGACAAAATTATTGATTAACTTCACTCCAAATTGCAATATAATAACATTATATCAGTCTTGTCACGATAGTTGACATTTGGCCATGTCACTAAATCTTCTAATTCCACAAATCGTCAAATTGAAAATAACTTCTTCTTCTATAACTCATGAGTACAGTAATTAAATTCATATGGTAGATGGAAATTATTTTCATTATTCAACATGGTAGACTTATTTCTTTTCACATTGTACTCGTTTTTGTACAAATTCCACGCGTTGTTTTTTGCGATAGTCTGTTAAACGTGGTTGTTGTTGTTTTAATTTCTTGGGTTTAAGTGGCTTAGTTTTTTGCAAAATTCGATGCACATTTTTTATATTTGTTACCACTCCAGCTACCTTAGCAATTTCTCTTGCAGTTGCAGTGCCTTTAAACGTCGAAGCAACACGAAGTATAGCCCGTCGTTCTCGATCATTTACTGCACGTGGTCGACCAGTGCTTTTCTTTTGCCCGTATGTTTCTGGATCTTTTAGCACATGATAAACTACATTTCGACTTCTGTTTATCATTTTAGCAATCTTTGAAATCGAGCAATCTTGTGATCGCAAATCTAAAATTTTATTAACCTCACTTTTATTTAATGTAGGTTTTCGACCCATTTTTTAAATCTATCGAATATATGTATATATAGAAGATATTAAACACCTTCATAAATGAAAAATCTTTAACATTACTATCGTTTGCAGCTTAAGAAAAATTAATGGATAGTGTATGAACAGAAAACATCTGAGGTGTAGTATCACTCAGCCCGGCTAAACCGAGTTACTGTATTTACATTTTATTTTTTAACTTTTTTCAACTCGTACAAGGCAAATAACTTGTGCTGCATTACTCTTAAGATAAATAAATAGATGTAACTTAGGTACACTTGATTTTATTGATTATGTGATACATATTGAAATTAAACATATGCTATCATCTTTTTCGCACTATATTTTCAGATACAGTATCTCTTTCTTGTTTTATTCAGTGGCCATTGGGAAGATAGAAATATCGTATGTAAACAAGTGGCTATAAATTGTAGCACAAATTTCGTTTTTATAAAATGCTTTACATATCAGACGTGAACATGCAGTTTTGATACGTTGGAGCAGATTTTGGTGACAAAAGTAAAAATCAGTCGAAGTCGAAGCTCCTATTTTTAATCCAGTGGATTTAAATTTCCCGCTTTCCTATACAACCAGTTTAAAGAGACAGTTGGGCGAACAACAGCAAAGGTGTCGCTTGGTATCTCGCCTTTTGTTGGATCTCAACAACTTTGCCTCTGTGGTAGAAAGTATAAAAGTAACATCAACAGTTATAAATCACAATATGAAGATTGCTTCTTGAAGTACGCTGATGTTCAGAGTTTTATCCCTACAAAAGTCTTGTGTGACTTACGTTTCAATTACGATTGTTTTCATTTGAATTTATGTACACGAAAACTTTCTTTTACGTTGAAATATAGGATTAAACAACTATTTACCTGTTTGTAAAACTTTTGTAAACAAGCGATGTATGCTCTAGAGGATGGTGAGTATTTTAATATGAAGTAATATTTATCAATACAGAAATTCGAATGTACTGATATTGTAACATAACCTTAACACATGTTTTGTTTACATATATTACCATACACATATCATGTATTATATTTCACTGAAATTGTAAAACTTCAATATGCATATATTTATATTTTTACATAGATCAATATGATGATGAAGATGCAGAAGAAATTTCTTCAAAACTTTGGCAAGAAGCGTGTTGGATTGTCATTAACGCATATTTTGATGAAAAAGGTCTTGTACGACAACAACTTGACAGTTTTGACGAATTCATTGAAATGTCTGTTCAAAGAATTGTAGAGGATTCGCCACAAATTGATTTACAAGCAGAAGCACAACATACTTCTGGTGAAATAGAAAATCCTGTGAGACATTTATTAAAGTTTGAACAGATTTATTTATCAAAACCTACACATTGGGAAAAGGATGGTGCTCCATCTCCTATGATGCCTAATGAAGCTAGACTTAGAAATTTGACATATTCTGCACCATTGTATGTAGATATAACAAAAACAATTGTGAAAGATGGCGAAGACCCTATTGAAACACAACATCAAAAAACATTCATAGGAAAAATTCCAATAATGTTAAGGTCAAAATATTGTTTGCTTGCTGGTTTATCTGATCGTGATTTAACAGAATTGAATGAATGTCCATTAGATCCTGGTGGTTATTTTATTATTAATGGATCAGAAAAAGTATTAATTGCTCAAGAAAAAATGGCAACAAATACAGTTTATGTGTTTAGTATGAAAGATGGTAAATATGCATACAAATCTGAAATTCGATCTTGCTTGGAACATAGTTCTCGTCCCACATCCACATTATGGATTAATATGATGGCAAAGAGTGGAGCCAGTATTAAAAAATCTGCTATAGGACAACGTATTATTGCAATTATCCCATATATCAAGCAAGAAATTCCTATTATGATTGTTTTTCGAGCACTTGGATTTGTGGCAGATCGTGATATTTTGGAACACATTATATATGACTTTGACGATCCTGAAATGATGGAAATGGTGAAACCATCTTTAGACGAAGCTTTTGTGATACAAGAACAAAATGTTGCATTGAATTTTATTGGTACTAGAGGTGCTAGACCTGGAGTAACAAAAGAAAAACGTATTAAATATGCCAGAGAAATTTTACAAAAAGAAATGCTTCCGCATGTTGGTATAAGTGATTTCTGTGAAACTAAGAAGGCCTATTTTCTTGGATATATGGTACATAGATTATTATCAGCATCTCTTGGTAGAAGAGAATTGGATGATCGAGATCACTATGGAAACAAACGATTAGACCTTGCTGGTCCATTACTAGCATTTCTTTTCAGAGGTCTATTCAAAAACCTAATGAAAGAGGTCCGACTGTATGCACAGAAATTCATAGACAGAGGAAAAGACTTCAATCTCGAACTTGCTATAAAAACGAAAATTATAACTGATGGTTTACGATATTCGCTTGCTACGGGTAATTGGGGTGATCAAAAGAAAGCTCATCAAGCTAGAGCTGGAGTGTCTCAAGTATTGAATAGACTGACATTCGCGTCAACACTTTCACATTTAAGAAGAGTGAATTCTCCCATAGGCAGGGATGGTAAATTAGCAAAACCACGTCAGTTACATAACACATTATGGGGTATGTTATGTCCTGCTGAAACTCCTGAAGGTGCTGCTGTAGGTTTAGTTAAAAATTTAGCACTAATGGCTTATATTAGTGTTGGATCTCAACCTTCGCCCATACTTGAGTTTTTGGAGGAATGGTCTATGGAAAATCTTGAAGAAATTGCACCAAGTGCAATAGCTGATGCAACAAAAATATTTGTAAATGGTTGCTGGGTTGGTATTCATAGAGATCCTGATCAATTAATGGCTACTTTACGGAAATTAAGACGCCAAATGGACATTATTGTATCGGAAGTATCTATGATAAGAGATATTAGAGATCGTGAAATCAGGATATATACAGATGCAGGTAGAATTAGTAGGCCACTATTAATTGTTGAAGGACAAAACTTGCTACTAAAGAAAAGACATATTGACATGTTAAAGGAGAGAGATTACAATAACGATGGCTGGCAGGAATTAGTAGGCAGTGGAGTAGTAGAATATATTGATACTTTAGAGGAAGAGACTGTTATGATTGCCATGTCACCTGAAGATCTAAGACAGGAAAAGGAGTACGCTTATTGTACAACATACACACATTGTGAGATTCATCCTGCTATGATTTTAGGAGTATGTGCCTCAATTATTCCATTTCCTGATCATAATCAAAGTCCAAGAAATACTTATCAAAGTGCTATGGGTAAACAAGCTATGGGAGTGTACATAACAAATTTCCATGTACGGATGGACACTTTAGCTCATGTACTGTATTATCCTCACAAGCCCTTAGTTACAACAAGATCTATGGAGTATCTTAGGTTTCGAGAGTTACCAGCTGGAATCAATAGTATAGTTGCTATATTATGTTATACTGGTTATAATCAAGAAGACAGTGTTATCTTGAATGCTAGTGCTGTTGAAAGAGGTTTCTTCCGATCTGTATTTTATAGATCATACAAGGATTCCGAGTCTAAAAGGATAGGTGACCAAGAAGAACAATTTGAGAAACCAACGCGCCAAACGTGTCAGGGGATGCGCAATGCTATATATGATAAATTGGATGATGATGGGATTATTGCTCCTGGAATTCGTGTATCAGGAGATGACGTAGTTATAGGGAAAACCATTACATTACCAGAAGCAGATGATGAGGTACAGTCTAGCACAACAGAATGTATTATTACTTATATTGTACATCAAATAATCAATTATATTGCATTTCTGAACTTTTTTATTATTTTTTCAGTTGGATAGTACAACAAAACGTTTTACGAAAAGAGACGCATCTACGTTCTTACGTAACAGTGAAACTGGTATAGTGGATCAAGTAATGTTAACTCTAAACAGTGAAGGTTATAAATTTTGTAAAATAAGAGTACGTAGTGTTCGTATACCACAAATCGGTGATAAATTTGCCTCGCGTCACGGACAAAAAGGTACTTGTGGTATTCAATATAGGCAGGAAGATATGCCATTCTCATGTGAAGGGCTTACACCAGACATTATAATTAATCCTCATGCTATCCCATCACGTATGACCATTGGCCATTTAATTGAATGTATTCAGGGAAAAGTGTCAGCTAATAAAGGTATATTCTGATTTTGATATAGTGGTAGCAATAGTTCACTAATTCATACTAAATTATTATTAAATGTACTTTTCTATAGGTGAAATTGGTGATGCTACACCATTTAATGATGCTGTAAACGTACAGAAAATATCTACACTCCTACAAGAATATGGATATCAACTAAGAGGAAATGAAGTTATGTATAATGGCCACACTGGTCGGAAAATTAACGCTCAAGTATTTTTGGGACCAACTTATTATCAACGTTTAAAACATATGGTAGATGATAAAATTCATAGTAGAGCACGTGGACCTGTTCAAATTTTAGTTCGGCAGCCTATGGAGGGAAGAGCAAGGTAAAGTACAATATTTCTATTATTTTTCTTTATATTTATAATGTGAATATGTGTTATGAATATTAATTTATTTACAGGGATGGAGGTTTACGTTTTGGTGAAATGGAGCGTGATTGTCAAATTTCTCACGGAGCTGCACAATTTCTTAGGGAACGCTTATTTGAAGTTTCGGATCCATATCGAATACATATATGCAATTTCTGTGGTCTGATTGCAATAGCAAATTTAAGAAATAATACTTTCGAATGTAAAGGATGTAAGAACAAAACACAAATTTCTCAGGTTAGATTGCCATATGCAGCGAAACTACTTTTCCAAGAACTTATGGCAATGAACATTGCGCCTCGATTAATGGTAGCATAAATTTAATATACTTTTACGTTGCTGTCCTGTAATATTATTTTTACAAAATGAGAGTTGAGATAAAAATTTTTTAAAATGAATTTAAAATATGCAGTTGTTGGCAGAACTTTTCATTTGAAAATGATACAGTCAATTACAACCTTTATTAACATTGCTGGACTGTATATTGCAGATTATACTTTGTGATTGTTAGTTTTACTAACTTTTCAATTAAATATTCAGAAAATATTATAAACTTTATAAAACTGTATTGTGAAAGAGTTATTTTGAATGAAAGTGTGTTTCATTCATTATGAGAATTACTATAATCTTTTTTGTCAATGGAAGTGTTAGAAAAGTGGTAGGATGTTAATAAGTTTAAATAGGTTATTAAGTAATAACAATGTATAATTTTAATAAAACACTGTAAATCTTTTGCAACTATTTTGTTTCTTTCCGCGGCCCTCCTAAGCCACATCTGTATGGGAACTTCTATTTCTTATTTATGAAAAGATATTTTTTATCTGTTTGTTGCATCTGAAAATTAGAATTTCACTTCAATAACATATTCAAACGTATACAACTAAGTATAAAAAGTGATAAAGCGAATGTGAATAATTACTTATTATTACTTTGGTGAGTTTCGTAGTATCGAATCTTCTCATTCCCTTTTTACTGAGTCAGCATACTTGCTATTTCATGGATCTGCAAATTAATAATCTATAATATATTAATATTTTGGATGAAGTTGTCGAAAATGGGCACACTTACCGATCTCGATGGAAGTGAAATACAGGGTGTCCCAAAAGTATCGTAACATTTCACATGTGTTTCACACATTTTCTCCAATCCGTTGTTGACGCCGCACAAGAACATTTAAAAAGACATTATAATGCAATAACGCGCTCACGACGTACTTCCCACCGGAAGAAACTGTGAAGACTGGCGCGATGGTCGTGAAAATTTTGTTTCTGTCCTCGAGAGTTTCAAATGCTTTCATTCTGACGCGATACATTGTTCTCGACTGGGCTTCGTTTCGAGTGAATGCCACATGCGACGGGGTCTCAAGGACCATAAATACGGGTCATAAATATGACAAAGTCTAGATTTTGGAGGCCGGTCGTTTGAAAGCCTTCACAGGCGACGATTTACTCCGAAAACGGTTCTATTGAGAGGTATGTATTTACCTTTTCTGTTTTTCAGGACAAGGAATTTCTTTGTCCTCTTTCAATTCGTTTCAGATGCGGTAGAACCACTGGGCACATTTTTTTTTTTCAATAATGACATTTTATTTTTGTGATTTTAGTAAAGAAAGTTGAAAAATACCTTTAAAGCTTTTTAAAAATATTTTGAGTAAAATATATGCGATAGTATTTATGAATTATCTCATCCTATTTCATATTCAGCAGATTCAATGAGTGAAAATATTACTTTCAACACTTTTGCTCAAAATATTTCTGGAACATTTTAACAACATTCTTAAAAATCCATATAACATTTGTATAAAGGTAACAAGTACATTATTTTCTTAAACTTAGCACGTTGTGTTCTTCGCAGCCTGTGTAGCTGCACAATCCGTTGTACAGTTGAAAATAAATATGTCATCGTTTAAGCTTTGAATTTTGAGGTAAACGTTGGTACAAGAGCAAGCATTCGATATTCGACGAACTCTCTTCTGTCAATCGATTTATGTATGCAATAGAAGTGTTTTGTAATGAATGTTTCAGATTCGAAAACAAACAAATTATTAATTGATAATTTATTCGTAATTTCAATATTACTTAAAATGTTTTTCGTCCATTACGACTATGGCCAATGATTTTATAATACGTCACAAACAAGAATGAACCATGTTTTGCGTCGAGAAGGACCAAACTTGCCAGCAAGATCACAATCGAAACGGAGAAGAACTGACCTCTTGATTCTTTTTCATGCCGCGTAGACTCGTCTCACAATTTCTTTAAAACTTACAATGACTCATATGATTTATAGTAAAAAATATATAATAGCGGTAGTTTAATTTATAAATATTATTAAGTAATACTAGGATACAACGTAAAATTTAGAATAAAATACTACTTATAATTACTATTTACAATTGTTTAATTGCTATTTATAAATTTTACTATTCTTTAAAATTGTATTGATCGTTTTTATCTTTTTTTATCTTCATACCAGAAGAACTAGAAAATATATCGAATTTTGCATATCCTCCAAATCCATTATATGTGGTTGGACCAACCTAAAACGAAAGTGTTTATAAATGTATTAAAAAAATTTTTGTAGGATAATACGTCTAACTGACATCAAATAATATAACAGTATTTTTAAATTCTTCTGTCTCTCATTTTGTACAACATAAGACAATGAGTATATTGATAGCATTTAAGTATATCGTGATTATTTAATGTTCCCTATAGTAAGAATTTACATAAAAATTCGAACTCTAATTATAACAATACAGGTTGAAAAATGACATGTATAATCTTATCATACTTACACTTGGTTGATCAGTCCTGGGTTTTTTCGTAAGTATCGATGAACTTGTTTTCATAATACCACGTTTTTTATTGGTCGCCTGTTTTAAAACAAACATACCTCCTGATTTTACTGGAAGATATGGCGAATCATCTTTCTTCTGAAAATCAATTTGCAAATATTAAAAAATTGACAATCACAAATGAAAATGTATGTTGGTGATGGTTTATTTTTTAGTTTTAATTAAAAAATAAGGCGAGGGTGCCTTCTGGTAAGAGGACTGTGTTTGTCGAAGGTTGCATCTCTTAGACAATCTTGGTAAATTTTTAACATGTGCAATGTATAAAAGGGTTACCTCATTCGTACTCCTTGCTGCTACATTTTTCTTTTCGTCCTTACTATTTTCTACATTGATATTTTCATTCGTTATACTTTCTTTCACAGGATTTTGTTCGGAAACATTTTCTGTATTACTGGATAAACCATCTTCCACGTTGCAATCCGAGATGCTCGTTCGTTTCGATAACTTTTCTAATTCTCTAAGCTTATTTTGTAAAGCCATTTTTTCGCTTTCACAAATCATGAGGTCTTCTTCAGCTTTTCTGAAAGTAATACAATATTTTACAATTCGTCAAGAAACAGTTAAGAAACAGTTTATATTATGTGATCTCATTTCAGCATCTGCATACTTCCTCTTTTTGTGCTCCTCCGACAAAAACTTCTTTTCCATCGTTACTTTTGTTAGTTCCTGTTGCAGGCTCTTCACTTTCGACCTTAAGTCTCTTCTCTTGTTTAAACTAATCGTCATTTCCCTGGATACAATATAGAATTGTTATAAACAGAGCACAGTAATTGAAAACTCCAAGCAAGAACAATAATTTATTACCTTTTCATAACAGATATGTACGTAGCAAAAGTGTTAGGATCACACGTTTTGAAAGCCATTTCGTCAATTTCTTCCGTGGATCCGTCCAATAAAATTTGTATACTAACATGAATTATATGTAATTATTAGCATATGCGTTCGTACATTCGAAATATTATAAAAAAATTGTGGCACATGCATAAATGAAGTACAAGCGTAAATTGAAAGATGGAATAAAATGCATTTAGAGAAATTGATCATATGAAATATGAAATTTTTCCACGAAATACAATACGGAGTATATAAAAACATAAATGTTTTCAAAATAGAAAAAATAAAACTGTGACACGTTTAAAGTAAATTTTTGGAATATTGGAAGATAAATTGTATTCTTTTCTATGGTGTAAGGTAACAGGAGGGTGTAAGAAATAATTTAATTTTGGATAATTCAGACACCTAAATAAGGTATTATTTTCTACAGTCGGTGTGGAAAGTATTCGTACAGCGACTAAATTCAAATAAAACAGTGTGCGTAAACTTCAATTATAAATTTTAAGCGAAAAAAATTATTAATAAGCATTCTTGGGTATTTGTAGAAAAGATTTCGTGAAAACTAAATCTTATTTTCTTCAAAATTAACATAAATATACATCTAGCATAGATAAACGTAAGAAATAGACGCACAGAAAGTATTCGTACAGTTATGAATAATGAAAGATAAACTATAAAAATACAATATATTTTTTATATTTTAATAATTTGTAGGATTGCCTTTGGATTTTATAATAGCTTCGAGTCTTCTTGGCATGGAATTTACTAAGTTAGATGTTACAGCCGGTGTTATTTTGTTCCTCTCCTCTAATAAAGCGATTTTTAAACTTTCTTTCGATGAAATATTATGATTACGTATTTTTTGTTCAAGATAATCCCATAGATGTTCAATGAGATTGATATCTGGTGATTGAGGCGGCGTTTGCAAGTATTTTGATGAGTTGTATAATATCCATTGCCTCGTATTATGTGCAGAGTGCTTTGGATCATTGTCGTGGGTGAATATAAAATTGTCTCGAAGACCCATTTTATTTGCACCAGCATGGAGATGTTTTTTCAAAATATCAATATAAACTGTATGGTACATAATACCGTCAATAAAATGTAGAGACCCCACTCCATTTGCACTCATACAACCCCAAACTAATACAGATTCACCGCTGTGTTTTACCGTCGGTTGCAAATTTTCTTTTCTGAATTGTGCATTTTTCTTCCTCCACACTGTAAATTTATTTTTAGAGCCAAATATGTCGAATTTGCTTTCGTCAGTAAAGATTACTTTATTCTAATGTTCGATTGGTGTATTAATATGTTGCTTAGCGAATTCTAATCTTTTCTTACGGTTAGTTTCGTTTACAAAATACTTTTTTTCGTGCTACTCGACCATGATATTCGCTACTTCTTAAATAGTCACGTACAGTACTGGCTGACACACTTATGCCGATGTTGTTTTTAAGTTCTGTTGCAA
The DNA here is from genome assembly GCA_028453745.1 of Agapostemon virescens. Lineage (NCBI taxonomy): Eukaryota > Metazoa > Arthropoda > Insecta > Hymenoptera > Halictidae > Agapostemon > Agapostemon virescens. The sequence continues at coordinate 9,136,075 of CM052096.1, read as the reverse complement.
TTTGTTCGGCAGTTATACGTGGATTCTGTTTCACTTTACGAATAATTAGTCGTCGATGATACTAGTTTATCTTACGCGGACGGCCACTTCTTCTCTTATTTGAAACAGTTTTTCGTTCTCCGAATCTGTCGATTATACTTTGAATAGTAGACCTTGCTCTATTCACTATGGACGAAATTTCACTAAGCGATTTACATTGATTGTGTAATCGAATAATAATTTTTCGCTCTTCTTCTGTCGTTTCGCACCTTTTGCGACCCATGTTGTAGTATATTAGAAATTTCAAACTTGCTTCTATTAGTACTCTGTACAGACTAGTCATCTTTGTTGTTATTCGTCGGACTCAGAAGTTCATATTATGTTTATATCTCAAGTAAGCGCAAGAAATGAGAGACGTACGAATACTTTCTGTCCGTCTATTTCTTACGTTTATTTATGCTGGATGTATATTTTTGTTAATCTTGAAGAAAATCAAATTTAGTTTTCACGAAATCTTTTCTACAAATACCCAAGAATATTTATTAATCATTTTGTTCGTTTAAAATTTATAACTGAAGTTTACGCACACAGTTTTAATTGAAATTGGTCGCTGTACGAATACTTTCCACACCGACTGTATGTTCTAAGAAAGTGTAAACAATACTGTCATTTGTCGACGAAATTATGGAAAAGCCGTTAGAAAAGGTGGATAAAATAGAAAGTCTATCGAGTGAAAACTCTATTTTTTGGTCAGAAGTCAATATTTTATTGACTTAATATTCTATTGCAACTTATATATACAGGGCGCATCAATGAAGTATGCCACATATATTTCTTGTAAACTATTTGGCAGGCATATGCAGGTAAGCAGTATGCGGAATATGGTGGTCCGATTAAACGACAGTTCTTCATATTTCATGGATTAGCATTAAATTGTATTATAATACAATATATACAAAAGTACAGCATTCTATGAGAAAAAGAAACTAAACATGGCCTTAAAATATGCAGTCAACCACCCGCGACAACTTCTCTCGCTTAACCGTTTGAGTGCCACGTGTGTTTGCTGTTTTCCCGTCCAAAAGTGCCAAGGAGCGCTTTTTCGCTTGTCTTATTTGTACATTTTAATGATATTTGCATCCAAATGTTCGACTGAAATTAAAATTCGTTCTTTTACCAGCTGTCTCATTCTTTTACTTTTACCTAACATGGAATGGTAACCGTAAAGTCGCGCATCGACAGAAACCGAGCGGTTATCGGCTTCGCAGCCTAGAGAAGACATAGAAGAAGCGCAAAATCGCTTCTTGGCACTCAAACGGTTAACGCAGCCTTACCATATGCTTGTACAGGCAATCGACGCACCTAGGCTGCAGATTTCTTCAAATTAAACAAGTCAATCAAAACTTCCCGCAAATTACATTTATTCGGCTCAAAATTAGACATTTTCGCATGAACAAAGTGTACAACGCTGATACACAATCGTTAATATATTGAGGTTATCGATAATAAATTGTATTAAATATAACATATAAATATAATAAATTATTATAATATATATTGTTAACAGATGTGCAACCTTACGATATTACATCTTACATCCGACACTAGTCGCCATAATTGATTGCGCTATCCGATTTCAAACGGCGGAGAGTTATTTGTATTCCCAACTTCCAAAACATAGAACGATGACTCTCACAAACTATTAAATAATAATTGAAATCGGAGGTAAATATCTTAATGTAATATTATATCGTTCTGGTCATCTACCTCATGCGTATGTCAGCGATAATACTATAGCAAGATCTCTTGATCTACTATAGATAAGACTAGTGATCGAATCGATACCGATAATAGTGATGATATTCGATCAATTTGATGCCAAAGTACTAAATGGTAAGTATCAATCTAAGGTATCCGGTATAAATCTTCGATACTAATACTTTATGAATCGATACCCGTTTGATGCTTCACTTAAGTATCGATTATCCCCACTCATTACCCAATTGATATTTCTACATGAACTCCAACAACCGTTACAAACGTTTATATTTATCTGATATTTATGCAATTTGGCAATCTTTACGCAGCGATGCAAAGGATAATTGCCCGATCCTTCGGCCGTCTTTCTTCTTCTCGAGGCCCATCAAAAACCCCACTTCGCCATCTTACAAGGTCGTTATTAACCCGTTTAGCGCCGAGCGAAAGCATCTTACCTACACGAAGAGTACCAGACCAATTTAACGAATTTGCTAACACGGGAACATATTCAGATGCGAAAATCCGATATTGATGAAACTTATGGGAGCTCATAGTTCTTTGAAAAATATTTGATACGTGTTTTTTCTTATCGGCAACCATCCACTTTGAAGGGGTGAAAACAGCCTTCAAGTTGGGCTAATATTTTTGAGATATCTCGGAAACCATAGGTCGACAAAATTAGAATTTCTTTTGAAATTATTTTCAATGGGAAATGTAGTCGCGCGAGAAAATCTTAACAAAAGCATTTTGTTTAAACAATACAGCTACAAGCTCCCATAAGTTTCATCAAAATCGGATTTTTAAAGCGAACTTTCCTTATTTTCTAACAAGTTAAACCCAAAATCAATTGTTTTAATTCTTTTGCAATGAAATCAGATCATTTATTCCGTTTTATAAATTCATTTTGAGATAGGATTCGCTCGCAATACGAATAGTGAAATTTTTCGCAATATATTATCGTTCGACACTAAAGGGGTTAAATTTTCTGTAGATTCAAGAAGAGTGAATGCCATTGTTTTACGATGACTATTGATACCTCCTATGACTACTGTCTCGGGTAATAAATATCCGCGCCTTTCCTGATTGCACCTGATAAGTTCAAGAACTTTCACCAGATCGACAATCCGTTAACAATTTTTTCCCTAATTCCCTAATAAACCTTGCCAGCGTATACATAGCCGGATGAATCTTTTGGTTTCCCCGCGTACATAAGGTCCTCTCTTGGTGCGATTTCCTCCCCCTTGTGTGCTGCAGTACAGCAGCCTAAGGCAGACACAACTCGTCTAGCATGCAACATCTAGTGTCATTTTGAGCTTGAATTGAGCGCAAGCGCTAGCTCTTCGTACCAAGCTTCTTTAAGCCTATGACCGGTCTAGCATGCAACAGAATGCATGCGATCTGTACGCCTTCTGTTCCCTGACAATGTCAGAGAATTGTCGTTCACGCATTCCGAACCTCGCTAGCTTGTACGCCGTCGAACGGTCCCGAATCAACCTTTCGGCTTCTTCGTGCATATAAACCCTTCTTCTGGGTTTCACTTTTCCAATGGGGCAAGGTAAAATCGCAGCCTAAGGCAGATGCATCTTGTCTACTTATGTAAGCAATGGCTCGGCATGCAACAGAACTTTCTGGCAAGTTATCACCCACTTCGTTGGATAATTTTGTTTTATAAGTGCGTAATTTTCATTGAGTGCCTCCCATTAACCTCCCCCTCGTATCCTTTACAATGTAGGTAAACATTGGGGACAATGTTGAGACAATAGATCAATAGAGTTTAGAATAGACAATTGTTTAGCGAAAATTGATATTTCACTATAGTTTTCTCTAAAGGAGTTATTTTAAATAATTATCAATTATTGCAAGACTCTGACCAAGTAGGAGGAACTTTGCAGGAGACATTATCGTTTGCCTTCCATTGAAATTAACACAAATAATCGTAAAATTTAGGAAAAAAAAGACAAGCGAAAAATCGGAAATTGTATCGATACTAGTAAATTCATAGAGACATTAAATGGCTATCGATACTTTTATGGAGGTATCGAATCGGTAACGATACTGTCACAGAAGTATCAAACGGGTATCAATATTTTTGGTATCTGCGTCTTTGAGGCTATTCGATATGGTATTATAATTTAGGGATTACTATAATTTAGATGAATTTGGTATCTGTCTGATCGCTCACCACGATTACCAGCAACGACGAGAACGATATAGAATGCTAAATGGTAAATTAATCACTAATAGAGCGGCAGCTTTGACATTGTGAGATACAAAATACCAAATATTTGTTAAAGACTACAATATCATGTCACCTTGTCGTTTGTCGCGGCATAACAGTAAATATTTACGGGCTTTTCTCATTATGAGCGAACATGTAAAGTGACAAAGTAAAAACGCTGTGGTGACAGGATATTAACCCTTACCACTCGAGTGGCGACTCTGAGGCGCCACGAAAAATTGGCACAACATTATTTTATACAATTTCAACATCGCTAACTTTACATCTAAGAGATAGATAAAAATTAAACGATTGCAAGGACGAGTAACAGTAAAAAAATCCGTATACGTAAGGTGAAATAATGAATGTAGAATGAAAATATCTTGCCTCACAAGAAATGCTTCCGCTTAACATAGTTCATAGTTGGGTGCATTTCAATTTCACCTCTTCAACAGTAAATAAAAAAATGCTAAATAACAAACATGCTGTTTACAAAACCTCGAGAAATGTGACCATTAGATACAAAATTATGTTCTGTCTACTACGATACTTATTAGAGGTGGCAGAATTGTGTAAAATGCCCTGTATATACAAGTATAATGTCGTCTGTATATTTATAACATTCAATTTAATTGGCAACGTAGTGCCAATACGTCATATAAGCAGTCATGTGATTGCTAGGAAACTAAACATTTACTATTCAATCGTTTTGGATGATTTACAGAGTGCCGGATACAAAAAGAAGCTCGACGTTTGAGTGCTTCATGATTTAACAGAGAACAATTTGATGGATCGAGTTTCCATCTGCGAATCATTGCTGAAACGTAATGAAATCGACCCATTTTTGAGCTTGGCTGGAATGCTTTGATGCATCCACCGTATATAGCCCAGAGCTTACACTATCAGATTATAGTTTGTTTCGATCTTTGCAAAACTATCTTAATGGTAAAAAGTTGAATTTAGAAAAGGACTGTGAAAATCACTTGGTGAAGTTTTCAGTCGATAAACCACAGAAGTTCTATTCCGATGGGATTGTGGCTCTACCCCAAAAATGGCAAAAGGTCATAGAGAATAATGGCCAATATACAGGGTGTCCCAGCATCGGTGGTACAACCGAAAAGGGGGTGATTCTACATGAAGAAACAAATCGAAGAAGAAGAATAAAGTTTTTTCGTTTGAGGCTTCGTTCTCGAGAAAATCGACTTTGAATATTCAGCAAATACGCGTACACGTAACTATGGTTTAGATAGATGGATTTCGATGCAGACTTTTGTACGCGTACTCGCTGAATATTCAAAACTGATTTTCTCGAGAACGAAACCTCAAATGAAAAAAATGTTATTCTTCTTTTTCGCTTTGTTTTTTCATGTAGAATCACTCCCTTTTCGGTTGTACCACCGATGCTGGGACACCCTGTATACATGAGTAAAATTTATTTTGAATACAAGAAACATTTAATCAAAAAATGACGAGAATCTCTCAATCCTTTTCCGACTATTAAATATATTCAGATATTTAATGAATTCCTTTCAGGTTACTACTTAAGTAACGTTTTACATAATGACAAAACAAAGCTTTTAAATATTACATACTTTTTGTAGTTTTCTATTTGTCCCTTCAATTGTTCGTTTTCTTTTCTCATGCTGTCTGCTTCAAGAGCTTGTTCCTTAAAATAGTTAACCTGCTGTTTAAGCGCACCAATGGTACTATTTCTTTCAATATCTATTTTTACTAATTCTTTTCGCAGATGTTTAGTTTCTTTTTCTAAGGCTTCAGATTTTTTCGAAAGAAGTGAACGATCTTTCTCTTTCAAAATTAGTTCCAATTTTAGGTTATCAACTTTATCTTGCAAAGAATGTGTATTATCCGTGATCGCGTCAGCTTCAGAAAAATTTAAATATATTCTATGGATTTTCTGTAATGTGGTATTTTTTCTACATTGTGGGCAAGTTTTCGATCTGCATAAAAAAGAGAACATCAATTAAAACCGGCATAACTTTAAAGATTGAATAGTACAGTAAAGTTGCGAAAAACAACCTTCCCATCGAGCGACCGCTCCACTCTGCCGAGACATTCTGGTATGAATCGAATCGGGTCAATGAAAACACTTTTTGCTTTTATTTAATTTTTCGTGAAACTTTTGCCAAAATACTTGAAACATTTTTCCGAATGAAATCATCTCAAACACGATGTAATTTTAATCATATTTACACATTTAATTGGCGATAAGTTTCAGAAGCAACGACGGCATCGAATGAAAAAGAAAGAATCGGCTAGGAATCGAGAAGTCGACAAACATCCAAACTATCTACCGCTGAAACATTAGCAATTGTAACAACTATTTTATTCTTTGTGTATTTATTCAATGTGTATTCACACATTGAGTGCCAGCCCCGCGATAATGCGGGTTTTGTAATTCTGCTACTTGAATCGAATTCGAAAGCTTGAACGATGTTGTTTCCATTAAATTGTACATGACGAATATTCAATCAAAATATATTATTTTACGAAACTGTATAAGGTTTTAAACATTTTCTTTAGCTACTTGTTGTTCAGAATGTTTCAGAATGTGTTCAAATGAGACTCGGTTGATAAAACAAATGAATGCATGAGAAAATAAATAAAAACCAGAAGTTTTGTTATCATACAATTATCGGCCCATTGATATATCTGATCCGTATATTATATTACAATGTTTCGGCAGAGTCGAACAATCGAGCTTCACATTTCGAAGGGTGAACCTTACAAAGGAGACTACTCACAAATAGTTTATCTAGAATTGTCTCAAGTATTTAAAGCAACGTTGCTGCATTCATTCACAAATATATAAATGCGTATACAGTGATTCATGAAAGTATCTGATTATTTGTATATCTAACTTTCTCGACATCTCAATTATTAAGAAATAGGTACGTCATTGTAAGCGTCTGAGTCACTAGGACGAAAACAACCCTTAGACCTTTCCCACTCCCTTCCAAATTTTCCTTCTAGGAACTAGATATATAAGGACCGTTTATTTTGAAAGTGGTGTAAGTCCTTTTTTAAAAGAATGAGATATGACGTAATTTATGCTTAATTTAGTGTAAACTTTTTGTTTATAACTAGTTAGTATTTAATATCTTAAAAATTGCCTATGCTTAGTTCAATTAAAAATTGACCAGTAAAAGAAATTGCGTAACCATTGATTATGAAAGTGGTGTAAGTCTAATTTCCATAGACAGAAAAAATGGCATTACGAAAAAAGAATTTCCTGTACACACCACAGGATTATTATGACGTTATAAACCAATGTAGACAACATAATAAATTTATTTTACACGAAATGAAACGAGAGAATTTCGTTTCAACAAAAAATCTATGAAACGCAATTAAAAAATAGATAAGAAGAAACACTAATGGAGAAAAAGTAAATTGGTTGCAAATATGTTGGATGAGATTTTGCAAAAGTGCACCGTATACTATTTTATATAAAACATCAATGGATGACACAGAATTTAAGACTCTAAGTTTATCACCTACATGTCGGGGAAGACCGCCAAAATTTGAAAAAATTGCCCTGGCGCCTTTGTATCAAGATGCCAGGCCTATTACTTACGAAAAATATAAGGATATGCAGCAGCTATTACCTTATATACCTCCTGTGCATCATGAATATTTCAAAACGCTGCCACATGAAGAGCATAAATAATTAATAATAGTGGTTCGCTAAGTTTAAAGCTGGTGATTTCAGTCTTGCAGATCAAGAAGTTCAACACGTTCAAAATCGAAATCAAAGCAGTCTTGAACTCCAGACCATTTGTCCCATTATCCTTGGATCTCAATGATTGGAGATTCTTTAATGAGCATACCAGAGCAAGGCTTGCAAGTTGTACCAACAGATTGTCATTATGGCAACATATTACAAGAGTTAAACAACACTTCTGGAAGAGATGGCACATAGCAAATGGCATAAGCACGATTCAAGGCAAATAAAAATGGGTACTCTTATCTTGCTGCATCAGAGATACCCATCCTGGCGAAGATAAGGTCGTGTGAGTAGTAACAACATTATATGGTAGTATATTATATATGAGCATCTGGTATACTTCAATATTTTCCTTAATAATTTTTAACAGTTATTAAAAGTGTCAAGAAGTATCATTTTTATTACACTTTTACGTAAACTATTTGTCAAAATACTTGTACAAGCATTTCTTCATTATATTATCAATAAAAACTTCAAAAACTTTTGTGAACCACTATATACGGGTTACTGTACAAATTTCATAAAACATAAAATCATAAAAATTATAAAATCTTTATTTTTGAAATGAAAGAAAATTTCTTACCTCTCTAACCATTGAGTTAAACAAACATGATGAAAAATGTGTCCACAAGGAGTGAAAAATGCTATGGCAGACGGTGTCAATAAATCACTACATATTACACAAACAATATTCATTTTATAAAAAGGTGAGTTGAAAAAACAAAAAAAATTAATAATGAATATTGCAGAATATGAATTATACAGACATTAATGAACTCTTTTGATGAATTTAAATTTTTGATTAATAGACTCTTCTTTAACGAACTAAATGGAAATTTGAAATTCTACAAGTTATGTACAATATATACAAATACGTTAGCTTGCAAGTCCGCGAAACCGTATAAAAAGTAATATTCGTAAACACATCACAGAAGAACAGCACCTAGTCCAAGAATAAGGATGTAGCGATGAACTTTCGATGCGACCTCTAGGTATAACTAGGGTAACGTAAGTAAATTATTATTATTACGAAGATCGGTGGAAGCGAGGACCGAACCGAACATTTTGTTTTCCGTATCGATTGTTTATTGTATATATCAAATAGATGAAGAACAGCACAATCAAGAGTTTACTATTACGCCATAGATATAATAACTAGGAAAATCAAATTCCCTAGAGGGACGCAATGAGAGGCGACATTTGGGATCGTTGATATGTACTTGATTTAAATAAATTTTCTTCCATACTATCTTTCTCCATTTTTTTTTTGCGTTCTTAACAGTTGTTTCAATATCTAATTGCCCTTTATGCAGTGTTTTTTTTTCTTATTTCTACTTTTTTCTATTACACATCTTATATAAATTAAAATGAGCACTATGAGGGAAAGAGTTCATTTCTTTAGATTTTCTAAAAATTAAAATTTATAAGTATTGCTTTATAACACATCTTTACGATTTTATGATAATATTTACATTTTATTCACAACTTTATTATCATATATTATATAATTATCTACTTTGTTTAAATGCAAGATTTGGCTTGAAGTATGTAATAGAGAAGATCTTCCTACTTCGCACAATGTAAAATAGCGCCACGGTGTGGTACGCGATCGAACGAATAAAGAAAGGAGGGAATTCAAATGCAAAAGATTAAACTTTGCGAGAGAATTTGTTTTAAAAGAAGATACATGATGAAATGCTATTTTCAGTGATGAGAGTAAATTCAAGATTTCTGGATCGGATGGGCGAAGAATCGTGTGGCGAAAGAAAAATGAAGAATTAAAAATTAAAAATACAAAACTGACTATAAAACACGGAGGTGGAAATGTACTTGTATGGGGAAGTATCTCAACATTTGGAAAGGGTGAATTAATTTTTCTTGATAACATCATGGACAAAAATGTATACCTCAATATTTTAAACAATAATTTAAGTAAAAGTGCAATAAAAATGGGAAGCAGCCGATAAACCACAGAAGTTCTATTCTGATGGCTCTACCCCAAAAATGGCAAAAGTTCATAGATAATAATGGCCAATATATACTTGAATAAAATTCATTTTGAATAAAAGAAATGACAGAAATCTCTCAATACTTTTCCGACTATCCAATATACATATATCCTCATTGAAATATTGAAAAGTGAATTATTCTAAGTTAGAGAATTATTCGTAAACAACAAGATTTAGTTTATTAAGAATGAAACACTTATTCGTTATAGATAATACGATATATTTTTCAGGTTCTATTGGTATCTTTACATTACAGTTTTCCTATACGTTTCGTCCAGTTATGTAACTTACATCGCCTTATATACTCTTCGTTAATATAAAACACGTATATAAACATAGGTTGAGTGTATTGGTGTTTATAATAATGTATGGTAAAAAAAATTGTACACAATTTCGTTCAGTATACGCTTACGCGAAGACAATGTTTCTTAAAAGTGAATGATACACAATTCTCGATACCATACTCTACTGCACATACAGACTGTCATAAAAATATTTGGACACCAATAATACTTTCAGTTTTCAGGTAAATATTTTCAATAAACAGATAAAGATCACTAATAATATATTACACCATATTTTGGCACGATACATGCATATATAAGATAAAATGTCTATCCATATATTATGTACGGTTGTTTAAACCTTCGAAATAAAACAGAAGAAGAAACACAGAATTGTTGTCTCATAAAAATATTTAGACACATTAGGAACTTACAGTGTGTAAACTAGAATACTGATCTGCCTTAGAAAAACTTTTAGTATTTAATTGAATAACCTTTATGTTTAGTAACATATTTGAAATCGTTTGTGGTACATGCATTGGCAATGCTATTTGTAATTCTGCCATGTTTCTTTACGTGAATTCGATTTTCATCTCGATACAGTTTAACGATCTATATACTTTCATTAATTCTTAATTGTCCTTCGTTTTCTCTACTAACAAATTTTTTAGTCTCTCGAGCGTTTACGAAGTACAATTAATTCTTAACTGTCCAAATGAATATTTTTACAAACCAATTTGTTCTATACGTTAAAGTAAAGGATTTCAATCTTGTATTTATTACATACAGGATGGACCAGTAAGTTAGTAAAAATATTAAAAATTATTTATGGTAGAGATAACTTAAAAGACATAGAGAGAGAAATATTTTGTTATAAATATTTTTCATATAAATTTCAGTGTCATCTTGATTTCCTGAAATGGGATGACGTACCCTACCACTGTATCGTAATTCGACGGCGTATCAAATTCTACTTAAAAATCTATTAGCTTCGAAATAATTTTCAATATTTTCATATAAATAATTTTCAACGGAGCTCCTTATGCATTTTGGTTGATTACATCGTAATACGGTAGAATATATTTTGTGAAATAATGTGCATGTACGCAGAACGCATAACATCAATGTCAAAGTTATTCTGGTGATCAAATATTTTTGCAATCGACTGTATGTTTGGCGACTTTAAATTATGTCTTAAAACTAATAATACTTCGGTATAAAATATTTAACTATATCAATATTTTCACAGACAAAGGTAACTTAGAAAATTATAAGTGAAATACACTGATGTTTGATTAGCAGAAATCGCTCGACAGGTATAGTTGAGATGACAGTTATTTTTGCAGAAGTAATTATATCGACGCAAGTATAGACAAATATTAAATACACATTTTGATCAGAAGTTTCTCTTGCTGTATCTTGTAATATTATTAGCGTGCACAAAAGATGTATGCTTTAGATATGAAGAATAAATTTTCATCGAAAGGAAACATTTCACGTTAGCAATTAGTTATACGTACCTGTGAAATCGAACAATAGCTACAAAATTGAACACGAGCGTAACGAGTTAACAAATATACGTCTAACATCACTTCACCGGAAGATAAGTCTTACCCCGTCGTTTTTAAATCCTAAAAATTCGAATTCAAAGAGTTTATTGCCAAATCTCGAAAGATGTTTGTTAGTTTTAATTATAGACAATCTGGCTATAGACGATCCGAAATAATTACGATACGTAACAAGAATTAATAGAGAGTTCAACATACATTCGAAGAAAACTTCACCGTCTTTCAACGTATCATACGCTTACACGCAAGGTGTGCACGTTCGTGTAGGCAAGAATGTAAATCATCTGTTTGTTTTTATACATACGACACTCCTCTTAGCAATGCGACTCGACTATTATAGCTTAAAAACACACAAAATTAGAGGATTCTCGCGCAAACAAACATTTTCTTCACGCAAAACCAATCAATTTCATCACGATCGCGCGTAAAATCACTTTCTTTCTTTTCCAACTGAATCGTAGACGTCAATTTATTACTTATTATCTGTTTCTTAGAAAATGATAGTTTAAATCATAATAGTTCGCCCCACTTCTATTATTTTGCGACACAGACATGGAGCGAGCAAATATTATGACGTCGGTCATCTTTGTTTATGATTCTTTATGACTTATGAAATCGGAATGTACAATCCAAGTCACAGAGAATAGTTTGAAGCATCATTGTGTCGTCAGACTTTTTCTGTACAGAAAATTGTGCGCACTGATATTTGCTGTGATTTTATTAAGATCCTTGCATTTGAGTAGGCGTATCGGTGGCCTTCAAATACATGCAAGGAGATACATGTGTCTGTACTGTGTGTATATATATATATATATAGGATAACACGCATACGACACACTCTCGCACATCTAACACTCGCATACATACCAACTTCGATTTCTTATTAAATCATTCTGAAAACTGGCCAGTCAAACGGCAAGTGTGCGCGCACGCACGTACGTTTTAAGCGTAAACGAGTACGCGCGTTTACAATGTACTTCATAACATTTGAGATCCAATCCAGCAGTGGACAAAGACACAAGAACAACGAACAAAGTTTATACGAACATATTCCTTATTTGATTTTGTTCCCTAGTGGTAGTGGTGTAGTCCCTTTCGCATCGTAGTAACTTTTGATTACAGAATGTAGTGGACGTTGCTTGTCCACGTTAATGACAACGGCAAGGCGATTACCTTTATAAATTACTATCGAGATTATAATTAAACTTTTTGTATATTTTCCAGCTTGTTTTCCAAATTTTCTTCCTCCCTTTCTGTAGGTCCATTTTCAGAGAAAGAAATCCGAAATGAAAGCCACAGCGACCAAGAATTTACTTATACAGTGCAAAGAAAAGTAAGTTATAGGAAACTGCAAAATTAGTTTAACAGTTTGCCAGCAGTTATTACTCGATAAGAGAAGCAACGAATTTTTATTTATCTGTTTTCTATAATCAATCCTTTCAATCAATATCCTCGAATTTTGTGTTCAATGATTAAATGTAATAAATATTTTCAATTATTATTCGATAAGAGAAGCAACGAATTTTTATTTATCTGTTTCCTATAATCAATCCTTTCAATCAATATCCTCGAATTTTGTGTTCAATGATTAAATATAATAAATATTTTCAATTATTACTCGATAAGAGAAGCAACGAATTTTTATTTATCTGTTTCCTATAATCAATCCTTTCAGTCAACATCCTCGAATTTTGTGTTCAATGATTAAATATAATAAATATTTTCAATTATGACTCGATAAGAGAAGCGACGAATGTTTATTTATCTGTTTCCTATAATCAATCCTTCCAGTCAATATCCTCGAATTTTGTGTTCAATAATTAAATATAATAAATATATTCAATTTTTTAAATATATGATAAATTAAATCACAGTATTATATTCTCTAGCTATGATCATATGGCAATCAAAATAAGTTTCGCATTTATTTAGACATTTCCGTCCAATGATTAAAATTGAAGTGTTAACATTCGAATTCTTTTCAATGACATTTAAATGTTGATTTATTCGTTTAAACATTTATAAAGCATAATCAGCAGGTAAGATAGTTAAATCTATAATTTCACTTCAATAAAAACGTTCGTTTCTAAAACAATTTTGTCTACATCTGCTCGACGTAACAAGAAAATTTTACACTTCAAGATATATGCTTGTGCTAATGAAACTTCACTTACATTTTACAATGTTACAAAATAATTGAGGTGCACGATGTAAACGATATTAATTGATCCATACAACGATTAAATTTTGTCGTGTAAGGACAACGAATGCCAGCTGATTATTTTCAGAATTACATTTTTACAACAAAAAAGACACAGTTGTATTTAAAAAATGAAAAGAGTATCGACCGAAGCAATGAAGTATTGATTTTAGGATCTATGTCGATGAAATATTTTTATATTTACTGGACCAGCACTTTATGTGCTTAAAGTTTTATTGTGGCACTTTGCTTTTCCTCGCACTGTATAACTTTAACGCTAAACCTACCACGACTGATGAATGACCCGTTTCAGATTTATTATTTTACAATGACCGAAGTTGTAAAATTGCCTTTGCCGGAATAGATTCGATAGATTTATTTATTCGATTGTGTATTATAATAAAAATTGTACAAAATCTAAGTAATTAAATCTTGTCAGTTTTTTTTTTAACAATACACGGTAGCCAATTTTAACGCTTGGTAGGTTCGGTGTTAATTCTAAACGCAAAATCTTTATCAATTTTCCTAACGAATGTGCCAATTTTTGTGACCTTCGCGTGCAAAAAAATCATCGGATTTATCGAGAAATTTTTGTGCAATATTTAACAAGCGTAATTTTTTCCCGAATATTTCAGAATACTAATGTTTTAGACGAATAAGATCAAATAGGGTGCATATGTTAACAAATGTCCAACGTTGCTTTGTGTTATGCTTTGTTTATTGCTCAAACGAGTTCAATATACTATGAAATACCGAATATACTCAGAGTGATTCCGATTCTTCCCGACAATCTGCGAAAAATGTATTTTACAAAGTCAAAACAGAATACGTATGGTATTCGAAATTGATTGCATTACCACTTTCTTAACAACAATTGTATACAGACATGAATATAAGGAATTCTGATCACCGCATGTGTCTTATCGATCACGCAGAGTTTTAGAATGATTCGATACGATTGTGTACGGTAAGATTTTCTTTAAAATTAGATTACTTTCAAACAGTAATTCTATGAAAGTCGATTATTGATATCTGAGTTTTTACAATTAAAGGAATCTTCACCGACGAATTATTATTTCAACGAATGTTTTGAAATACCTCTTTAACACAGCATAATCATGGAAACTCCTAATAATATATTTCCGGTAGGTAAGTGTTACATATATATAATTTTTACTAGAAAAAGTAAATATTTTTCCATTGTAACATCTTTTACCTTTGAAATAATTCTATCTTTCTGTTCACCTCGTATGTCTTATCCCAACTTTTCTTTATTCCCATTTTGAGAAATTTTTCTTTGACGAATTTTAGATTTGGTTCGGATAAACATTAATATATTTAAAAACATTAACATTTTTGTTCGTAATTATAAATATTTTAAAAATATATAAATTGTGTAATTATCTGTTAGATTACGAAAGTTTTGACAAAGATAAGTCGAAAATGATCCTAGTCTACTCGATGTAAAGCAGACATATATCAATTTGATAATGCAAACTTTACTTAGACAATAAAGAAGCTGTTTCAAATATTGGACAAATTTTTGTGCTGGGAATAAGAGGATTTTGATTAACTTTATTCGTATGTAAAATTTGGAAAAAGTTAGTGTGCTGTAATGGTAATAATTTTAATATTTCTACGGTCGAAGAACCTATTTTGGAGTATTCATTTTGATTAAACGAAATACGGTGAACACGATTTTTTGATCCCTCTATAATATTATAATGCTCGCTTAAGATAACCGAGTTATTATCGTAAGTATATTTGAACGTAAACGAATATCAAGGTGATAATAGTCTCTGTTAATAGATTTATTATCTATAGATATCATTATCTTGAAATACGTCGATATAATCTGTGCGAAGTTTGTTGATATATAATCACGATGCATTCTGAGGCATAACTTGTAAATTCGAGAAATCATTGTAAATTCTAGAAACCAATAGAAGTTAATATCATGCATGTAAGAATACACTATGTATTCTTTTTATAATGCAAGGATCGAATACATACTATGTGGGAGAAAATATAGTATTGTCTCCAATATCTGAATAAATGGGGAGATAAAAGTATTAGGAGTATGTTAATTATTGAAAGAATCGTTTCAGCTAATTTCATATTTGTAAAACAAAATTGTTATCACGAACGTGTCAGTCGTAACAATCTATGCAAATATTTATGGTGTCCCAAAAGTATCTTAACAGCCGAGTGTGGATTAGGTTTTAGGTTTTAAGCGAATTGAGGATTCGTCATAATGTAAGATATGAAAGACATTCTAGTAGTTACATTGTTTATGTTTAGCTAATGAGCGACCACGAGTCAAGAGAACGAATGTTAATATAGTGCGAGACAAGAGAGAGTACAGTTCGAAACCAGAGAGTATATACAGTGAGAGTAATAGAGAGTGAAAGAGTGAGAGAGTACATACTTTGTGTTAGAACACGTGTCGCGAGAAACATTATATTATCATTATATACATTTATTCAACTTATTATTAACATTAAAATACATAGTTATCTTTTCTTCGTCAATTCACAATTCATTTTATTAAGATCCACCCACAAATGGTAGCAGAGCGTGGTTTGTGAAATTTGTGAAAAGTGACGAAGAAAATTCGAGAAGATGAATGTGAACTCATCGACCGCCATGATAGACCCGTGGAAGATCACGACAATCGAATTACTTGACGATCAGAATTACTTTCTATGGCGTGAAAAGGTGGAAGGTCATCTGCGTGACCCAAGGGATAGAAAATGCCATCTCCGGCGCCCAGATGAGAGCAGTAGTGGAATGCCTTTTAGAATGGCAAGATTGGATTAAGCCAAGGACAGAGTTAAGGAAAAAGTTCCTTGACTATATGATACAGGGGTTCGAAGAAGGGGGTCCAGCGTTTCCAGCAGCAATTCGGGAGCAAATGTTGCTTGTACTCAAAGATTACGGGTTGAAATCCATAACCCTAATGGTTGCATTTGTTGCATCGAAAAACAGGGCGCTTGAGCTGGCTCCCGTGGCACAGCAAGCTGTGGATCTTCTAAGGAATCAAGAAAGCTTGAAATCGAGGACTTTGAACTAAAAATGTACGTATTCAGAGGACTTCGATCTGAATATGACCAAAACGTTCGAGTCCAGTTTGCATTATAATATCTTTTTAAATGTTCTTGTGCGGTGTAAACAACGGATTGGAGAAAATGTGTGAAACGTGTGTTTTAGGCATTTCTTTTTAAAATCGGCTTTTTTCAGAGCCATAAATTTAAACGAAGGAAATATCGTCTTAAATATTATTAAATAAGTTATTGTATCAGTATTTTAGCGATAGTGCAATGAAAGTGAACATTGGGCTAGCCTGCTTTCGTCGCCATCGAATAGGAATCAGCTGATCGGTTCAGCATACACTGTCCTGTTGTCCATATTTCCAACCATGCAGTGGATTTGCAACTGAATGGGCGATTTTACTGTTAATGACACTCTTTAACAATTCTTAAACAAACATATCCTGCATGTTCTTTAACGCGATTATTTATTAATAAATTAGTTTTGCGAATCGTTCGTTGAATTCTGTTCGGACACAGAATTATTTAAATTAAAATATCGTTTATGTATTTCGACGGGGTTACTTATTGTTTATCTTCACAGTACGTATCGTATAAAAATTTCGTGTGGTACGCGTGAGATGTCATGTATACCAGAAAATTAAAACGGCTGACACGGCTAAATTGTTTACTATTTCGGATCTGAAAAATTAGTAATTATTCTTTAGACATTCTGAAATAAGAATGAACAGCGTTTTTCTTAAAATTATTATCGTCGCGTAGTAAACAAAATTTGGAAAGTTTTAATAATCTAAAGTTAATAACTCGTACACGAAACTGCAGATTGAATTTTCGCTAAGGAATTTTCTTTCATTTCCAGCTGTTACGATGCTTTTGGGACACTCTGTATATGAATTTGATATCTTTTTGACTTTTCAATAATCATCTTGCAATACATTGTTATAAGACACGATTGGAGAACGGAGTGGATTGGATATTAACTTATGCGAATTGGACAGGGGAACGGGGGAGTAAAGATTCTCAATTTCTGTTTTCACACATAAACAAAGAATCTCTACATTTCAGACAATTGTACTTACCTATTCCATGCTGCGTTCAATATCTATTTAAGTCATTGTAATAAAATGTTTTCAGACAACTTTTGTGTTATGTTTTTTTAATGATTTTACTTGTGTAGAGAGTGAATTTAAATTCAGCACATTAAAACGAGAAAAAATCTTCAGTTTTGTCTTTCAACCATATTTTTTTTAAGGAAAGTCTAATTTTTAACATGGCTCAACTGAACGTTGAAATTTCAAAGTGCATATACCAATAATTATCGTTATTCATTAAAATTTTCCAATCATTAGTAGCGTTGACTGTAACTAATTTATTATTAGTAGTCACATTAGTTAAATGAAATCCCTCAGAGTCATATTTTTAAACTGAACGAAAATGTAAAATATTTGAGAATTTGCCCAATTTCTTTATTTTAGAGTAATTATCTTTTTTTTTCTAAGTCATTCGACTTTTCACTGTATTTGCAAATAATTGGGATTCAATCTTGTTAACGAGAGTTGCGATTTTGTTTTTCAGCTGTCAATCGCCTTTGGATTATTGATGAAAACACTTTACCTTACAAAAATATTTATTGAAAGAAACCTAACGATATTATATTTTATGATATCGATGCCCAACCAATGTCTCCTCTTTTTGAACATACGCAATAGTGAATAATTTCAGTTGCGAAGTTGCTTTTAATTGAAAATGAAAAAACCATAAAATGTCGAGTAACTTGTGTCTCACAATGGCGGACAAAACAAAGTTTAAAATTGATACTTGAACCATTTTGTTCAACACTCACAGCGGATAAAAGTATGTTTAAAATCTCTTGCATTGTAGTAATATTAATAACTACATAGTGCACATTTATAAATATTTCTTTTCCTATTTGTGAGTATATCGACTTTAACTAACATCTTCATCTTTAACCAATTTTTGTTGCGGCTACAGCTATTATAGCGCATATTCACCGCCAAAAATGTTACAAAAGAAACAAATAAACTATATTCTCTATTCGGCTACGTTTACATCGACGTTTAACACTACAACTACCGAACAATAAATCCAACGATACACACTGCTTTGCAATAATAACGAGACTGCATCTACAGAAAACTTTATACAATACTTATTGTAAGGTATACGTCATTAAAGAAGTACATTTTAAATTTTAAACAAGTACCGAAAATTTCTGATGAAAACATTTTTATAACTTCAATAATTGCGAAAGAAAAAACTAGGGACCAGTCAAAATGACAGGTTTTTTTTTATCAAACTAATAAAATGTTCGAACATTAAAGTTGCAGCTACAAAAATGTGGAATAGCGTTTAATTTTATTCATCTTTATTTGTTTCCATTATTTTATAAGATGTGGATATTTGTAAAAAAAAAATCATTGCTGTTTAACAATGAAATTTCAGTGCGTAAAAATTCTTTTGTCTGCCACTGTGTATGTGAATTTAAAATTGATTAGGATAGAGATACAGACTCACGAGGAATTGTTCCGCGAGGAGTTAAAGAGGGGTTAAAAAGGGTTGTCGATGATTTCGAAGAACGTCTGATATTTTGAAATTTTTAGAGTGTCACGTCTGAACGTATGTCTGAAACGTGTGTCGTGTCACACGTTCGTAGAAACTTTGTATCTTATTCCAGTCTGCTTGATACTGCAGCGATACTCACATATTCTGTTACATCTTGCACGGCCACGCAGTATGGCGAGAAGAATAGGTAACACTCTGTAAATTGAACATTTTACATGAATATTTACAAATGTACACATTACACGCAATAGTAGAATACTGGGTAAACAAAATAACCATTAAAAATCTACTAAATATAAAATTTGACCACGATAGAAAATTATTCTTTCAGCAGTACTAATAATCGATACATACGTGTTTTACGGTTGTCGCAACTGCTGGGAAATAATTAACCGTCCTTCTCGATAATAAATGTGTACTTTCAAAAGTTTCATAAAAATAAACATTTTCAACATCGCTTCGGAGAAAGAGTGGCTTCATATAAAAAACGTTGACGAACTCTTATTACGTGTAGAATATGCTACTTTTCGTGGAGTTCTGTATCCCGTTTCGAGGAAAATCAAAAACATTACCAACACTCTATACCGTCTTCATCCAGCACAAACGCAACGGAGTGCAGCGAACTTATTAAAAGCAAAGTAGGCAAACAAAAATAAACGGTGTTTCAAAATCGTACGACAAACACGGAAAGTCGAAATAGCTGAAAACAGGAAAGAATTTTAATGGCCGATATCGAACAAGAAAATGATAGTAACTTGCACGCAGAAAACAAGGCGAAATTCATTGCGTTATTTGCTGTTGTCTTGTTAGTTCCGTATAGTTCCGTATAGAATCGATTTGAACGAATACGGAATAGAAGTTTTCTGCTAAATTTCTTGAAACAATAAGTCACACTGCGAGTTACCGTTATTTACTTTCACATGGGAATTTCAAGGGTGTGTCAATTCGCATTTCAAAATGAGCGATGCATTTTCCATTTATATTCTAATAGAGACGGTTGAAATCGGTACAGTCATCGGAGATCATTGAATCTTAGAGTCGAACACGAATAGTGTATTTGATATATCGTAATATATGTATACATATTATGTAACATGTTTCAAATAAGCATTCGTTATAACTATATGTATATCCAAGATTTCTGTTTAGCTACGATCAGCCTTGCTTTGTGATGTTTAATTCATTGCAAATTGCCTTTGTTAAGTAAACTGATTCCATCGAGGATTGCACAATCCGAATAGGACTTGAAATAAAATAGATAAATAAATATAATTTATGAGAATTCAATATTTCCACACAGCACTGATACAATGTTACAATCTCACCGATCGTTTCGATTAACATCAGATCGAATTCGACAGATCGATCCTTTGCATCGTTTAAAAGCGTTCTTTTAAATTCATCTCTGTATTTTGAAATTTGTTTCTTTCGCAAAATTTTGTTTGGAATCATTGGAATGTAGGTTTTCTTTCGAATTTAAATCCATATACAGCAACCGATCATAAATTGGTACTCTACAGATTTGTTTCCTTAATTTAGGCAGTAGTATTGTTACTTTTTGAATTGTCTTTAAACCCTGCTCATTAACACTTTAATCTATTTAATCTAACGTGATAAGTGAACATTTGAAAGGACACACTTATTATGTTACTTTCCTAATTCAGTGACACCTTAAAGCATTATTTGGCACGTGTTATTAGAATATTCCTTAATACGATAGAATTGATGTAGCGCTTATTATTTTTTTCTTTTCACTCAGTTTGTTTGCCATTACATTGTAACACCTTCTATCTATAATAGCGCTTACTTGGTTCGCCATCATTAATTACACATAAAACATTCATTTACAACTGCACTACTATTTAAAATGTACATCAAGTGTGTGTTACTCTTTGAATAACAGATGCAAAAAATGCCTGTCATTAACGTTTGCCTTAGTAGTCGAATAAATTTTATTTTGTGCGGTATAGCTTTGTAGAATGTTCACGGAACAGAGTCAGTTTTCTAAATATTATCTCTATACAAATTACAAGAAATAAGAACCAATCCGTCTTGAAAAATACAATAACGATATCAAATTTCAGGTAACATTGAATTATTTATATCCTCTAACTCTCGTATTTAGAACTTTTACCGTCAACAGTTCCATCATCGAAGTAATTACAAAATAGAAAATCGGATCGTTTAAGACAGTGCTGTCCAAGTTCTCCTTCTTTTAATCCCCCATCATCGCGTGTTCTAGTACAACAATATATAACGACATTAACTGATATCCGTAGCGTAGCGACAACGATCATTCAGAGCAGACACGAGCAACGAGAACATTTCTGCCTTGGCAGTGTCACGGGTTTCCCCTCGATCGACAGTTCAAGGCAACCGATGTCAGAGAAAGAGATTGAAGAGACTGTCTACTTTGATCTCTCTGTCTCTGTGCAAATTCTGTTCGTGTCTGTTCTAGACACTCGTCTTTCATCGATATTACTATGTTTTCTCTTGCAGCGAGCCGCAACGATGGCCTAAAGCTTACAACGACTCTGTTATGAGCGGAATCGATCAGACTTACTTTCACCCTCGATCTAATTAATTCGCTATCGCAAGCAATGCATGGACAGTAGTCGGATAAGTTCAGTATCCAAACTTTGATTCAGTACAGTTCGGTTGAGATCAGAAGAATTTCTGCTTAACACTTTGACTGCCGAACTAGCAGCCACGAAATTTCTATAAAATCGAAATGAGATATTAAATGAAATGAAAATTGAAAAAATGAAATGTATGCCGTCAAGTGCTCTCTCTATCTTCTTGCACTTTCTGTGCAATCGTTAACTTTAGTACAAATGAATATATTAACGTGAAAATTTCATTAGAAACCGTACAAATAATTCTGTCACCCAAATATGGAAGACATGGCAGTCAAAGTGTTAATAATTTTCCAGTTGTCGCTTCACCCGCGACTTCTAACACTGTGACGAGTAAAAATATACGTACACGTAACACAAGTTCATCGCGTAACTGCCTGACAAGTAGATATGTTCTTGTGGGTTGATTTTTGTACTGTGTAGAGATCAAAAGATGAGCAACCGGTTTACCTATTGGGCATCTGTATCTTATTGAATCGAGCGTTAGTGTCAACGAGACTCTATAACCGACGAGTAACTGAATCCATTTGTAGTTTTAGCATTAATGAAGATAAACAAGATTCTGTAATTCTTTGAAATTTACGAATTTTCGGTGTCTCTCAGTATCGTATTCTCAGACAGATGCCACAATTGTTAAATGAGGTGACGCAGGGGGTAGCACTGTTCAATAATTATTCGAACGAGAAAATTTATAAATTTTACTCTACTTTTAGTAAGTCAATGTCATATCGTTGACATAATCGATCCCTTACTCGAATATTTGGACCGTTTATTTTGAATGTGGTGCAAGTCCTTTTTTAAAAAAATGAGATATGACGTAATTTATGCTTAATTTAGTGTAAACTTTTTGTTTATAACTAGTTAGTATTTAATATCTTAAAAATTGCCTATGCTTTGTTCAATGTAAAATTGGCCGGTAAAAGAAATTGCGTAACCATTGATTATGAAAGTGGTGTAAGTCTAATTTCCATAGTATAAATAGTTAATAATACCAATATCTTGTGTTAAGTTTAACAATATATAAATATAATTAACGTTCAAAATAAAAAATACCAGTTCTATTTTATTTCTTGTTATTATTTATAAACAAAATTGGATTAATATGAAATATATTTTAAGTGATATTTGTTATTTCAAAATTGAAGTTAAATGATATTTACAATTGACTAATTATGAAAGTGGTGTAAGACCATTTGCAGCCTGGAAATATATATTATTTTAGTTAAATTCGCCTAAAAGAAATTTATATAATCAAATTACATATTGATAAATTAGTACAAACATTCCCAGACTTCACATAATTAACCTATATTTTTTAATTGTCAGATCTGCTAACATTTAATTTTCTCGAAACAGAAGAAAATGGACTTGCACCACTTTCAAAATAAACAGTCCATATAGCAGCACTCCAAAACAACCAGCAGCTGTTTTCCTTGCGAATTCAAATACAGAACTCTAAGTGCTATACATGATCTCGCCACCGTGTACGTCGCTTAAATAAAACACTTTCGTGTTTTTATAAAAACGTTGCACTCGATTTCCAACCATAAATCCAACATTTCCGTAAATGAAATATATTGTATTGGGTTGTTCGGAAAGTTCGTGTCGATTTTCGATAGGTGACATAAAGACAGCTCTGAATATATTAGAATTACTGAAAACAGACGACACGCGTATACATTCTAACAGACGATACTTTGGACATATGAGGACAACATTTTGGTTACGTTCATTTTTGTCAGTTTTATACGCCTTTGAATATGCAAGCAAATAAAGTGCATTATAAAACATAATGATAAAGTATATCGAAAATTGTTATATCTCGATTAAGTTTACAGGATTCATCTACGAAGTGGTTTATTCTTTAACCGTGACATTCTAATCGAATAATTTTGAACAGTACCGTTGTCGTAAATTGTTGAGGAAAAATGTTTGCAGTTTGTTAAATGAATTGTGGTCCTACGCTGGACGCTGCTCGCGATGATCTTATGTTACCTGTGTACGAACCTTGTTTTGGATTAGAAAATGACGGACAGGGTTGAAGCAACCGGTTTGCGAGATTATGGATAAAATCGGGCTGATTCGAGGAAATATTTACGACAATTCAAACACATTCCGATTCTAGTATTATAGTAAGTCCTATCCACCCGATCTCTCCCATGGACAACACTGATCGAAAAGTTGTAGAATCGTTCGTTTTATCCTATAAATTAAAGCAATTCGGGTAGAAGCTCGTAATCGTTAATGCGCAGAACTCTTCGACCAAATGAGATTGGTGAAAAACAAAAGACGAAACGTGAAAATTTAAACGGGCCGTCTATAGAATCGATTGATTGTTTCGTTTCTTTCGTTTTGTTGTTGTTGTTGTTGTTGTTATTATGTTTTTTTTTGTTTATTTAGAATAATTCTGGTCGCATCACGTTTGACACATGTTTGTTTCGCGAGACAATATCGTTTGCGGAAGCTGACTTTATCCCGCGAACTGGGGAAAGGCGCTAATTCACTTTTGCGCAAAAGTCGTTCGATCATGATTAAACGCGAATCATACGTTTGTTGGCACTGTTATACTATATACGGTGCCTAATATGCTTCCCCTTTCTGTTTTTTTTTTCTTTGTACAATTCAGAATTATATTTATAAAGATTATTTCCATGGCAGTATTCACGTTGCATTGCCTCAAATGTGGAAATCCGAACTGTTATGAACTAAAAACTTGTCAAAATCTCCCTCGATTTCCAGCGATTTAGATTAAAAATTCCTTCGTCTTTTAAGTACAATAATTCTCTCCAGTCGCGTGTTTGCAATTCTTAGTACAACGACGTAAAAATAAACAATGCTTATTACTATTATTCGAGAAAAATTCTTGGTCAAATACAACAATACACTTATTATTAGTCGCTTTTTTTTACTCGGAAACAAACTCGAAACCAGTGTTCAAATCGAAAGGATATTTTCTTCTACCAACGATAATATATATAAAATGTAAATGTCGCGCATAAAACGCGCTTCGTCAATCTTTTCATATTTTTTTGTTTTTTCTTTTTTTTTTTTTTTAAATTGAGTTATTCTTTGGATTGAGTTGCGAAAATACTCCACTCCTGTTCCTGTTATGCCACTTGCACTTCAGTATTCGCACATAGGTTCTTCGGAAAGCCGCGTTGCATAGGGCATAACACATTGGATTCACAGTACTATTAATATAACAAAGATAATAGAAAAAGTCCCACAGTGGTTGCGGTATGTACAACGAACAGGCTGTGATGGATTTAATCAGAACGAGAATATTGTATGGTGTCCACGTGATAATGAATGCCAACAAGATGGCCGATAAAGTCTTTGCGGCCTTGCGTTCCCCTTTCTTGTCTTGGATGTTTTTCTTTTTCGTGGCCGCGATTTTGCTTGTAGCAGTCTTAGTCGGGGGCTTAGCCTTACTCCTCATGCTCAACGGCATCTCCATGCCAAGCATTTGCGACGGCCTCCTGGTTATTGACGTGGGACTCTCGCCATGGTACATTTTTATGCTCGGCTTCTCTATGTACTTTACCTTCTCGCTGCTGTCATTTGTAGGAAACCGGATTAGAATTGTGTAGACCTACAATTTTTCAACATTTGTTACGAGGTCAATCAGTTGTGTATTCAATTATACACCATTTGGAATTACTTTTAACATTTATAGAGACTTATAAACACCATGCATGTAGCTCCTACGGATACTCTTCATTTCACTCATACAACATAACTGCTACGAATATATACGTATACAGGAGAGCACAGGCGATTCACAGCTAATTAAGTCGCTTCAATTGCTTCGAAACTATTCGACACACAGGATGCAGCATAAATTAATCCCCACGATTTTTCAGCCCCTGTTTCTTACCAAAATTATTTGACCGTCATGAAATTGGAATTTTCAACAAAACATCAAGGTTGCTGTCATATTTTTAAATGGAACTGGATATTTTTAACTTCGTAATATTGTAGGCGATGTCGAAACGAATTCAACGACCTACGATGACTTTCAGATGACCTTGAAAGAAAATATCACCACGAATCAATTGCCAGAATATTTGAAATAATTTGACGGTACGTAATAGCTTCGCATTTTCACAATATTACGAAGTTAAAAATACCCAGTTCTATTTAAAGTTATAGCAGTAATCTTAACTTTTTTAATTTAAAAAATTGCAATTTCTTGTCGGTTAAATAATGATGAATTTTTGTGTGAAACATTATTCTGTCCGACCATCCGAAAGGGCTGCAAAATCGTAGGGACTAATTTGTGCCGCACTCTGTATGGAGGAATGGCCGGAACGAAAGTTGTATGGTTTCAAAAATCTCGTACAATCTAATAATTCGTTTGTTTTTTTCTGTTTTGTTATGTTGTCAAGGTACAAAGATCATCTGGACTATCTTTCTTGGAAAACGTTCATTTTAATCTCACAACAGAACGTAGACTTGAATTTTTCTTGAGGATAAATAACTATAACTGATCGAGATATTCTTAAGAGATTTTTAACGCAGACGAACCTCAAAATGTTCTCCGTTTTAATGAATACATTTATATAATTTATCGTTAAATCCAAATGATAGTCACACATTAAGTTATAACGTTGCATTAATTTTCTTTGTGTGATATCCCCGAAGAAAAAACGCTAATAATTATTGAGACATTTGTCAATGAATCACAGACTTTTCGTGAATAAAATATTCGTGCTACCAACGATATAATGATATTATATCTGGTTTATTACATTGCATTATCCGAGGTACAGTGGCTGACGAAAGAATTCGGACACTCTTCAAATCTAAATAACTTTTTCAAGCATTGATTTACTAAATGATATGCAAAAATAATTTTGAAGTAATTCCAATTGGTAGAAATTACGTCGGAAAGTAGAAAAGACATTTTTTAAAACATTTTTATTTCAACTCGTAATGAAAATTTGAAATATGCGTTTTTCAGGACTGTGTTAATTATACACATGCTGAAAATTTCATCGAAATCGATTGACGCGGGAAAATATGACACGCGTAGAAAGCTGTAAGAATTTGTGGAGTTTAAGCAGAAACTGGAGAAGAATCGTGAAAAATTGCGATTTTCACCATTTTCGATGGCATGTAGCTCGTGTGTATGTCGATCGATTTAAATGAATTTTTCTGCATGTGTATAACTATCATAGATCTACCAGATGCGTCTTTAAAATTTTTATTTGTCATGTAATTCATACCAATTCTAATATTTACAGAATTCATTTTGCATATTCATTTATTAAATCAATGCAACTAATTGCTGAAGAAAAGTCAAGACGTTTGGTGCAATCTTAAAAAAGTTATTTAAGTTTGAAGAGTGTCCGAATACTTTTGTGTGCCACTGTATATTTTCCTGTGACTGTTGTTGGTGATTAAGTGTCCTATTATTGCTTCAATACGTTTGCTGTAACTTAGGAAACACTCGAATTTGTATCTCCGCATTTTGCATTTAACGATTGATCATGCAAATCGTGCATTAATTATAATTGAGAACATTGCGAGCATTACTTGCATTAAAAATCATTTGAGAATATCTTAATATTTATTAGTGCTTCATTCCACGGACTTTAGTAGTTTTGTGTAATTATAGAAATATTATACAGGGTGAGGCACTTGAAACCTGAATAACTTGGCTGCTTTGGTAACAGGAATCATCAGGTCAAAATTCTTTTCTAGTTTTTTGATAGGTGGAGGCGTCAAGGAGATAAGGTCATCTCTGTCTTTTTAAAATGAAACTATACGATTTTTAACTTACACTCTGATAGAGTATTTCAAAACGAATACAATGACCTATTGGAAAGGTCTGGATTGAGCCAATTGTGGTAGAAAATAATTGATTTCGAGGAAAGATCAAGCACCGATGATTTATTTATTTAACAGTAATATACGATTAGTCGTGTATTAGTAAATAGTAATGTAACTGTATAGTATAGTCGTGTATGTTAGCGACAGTTCGTTTTTGGGAGAAATCAAAGGTTCGGTGTAACCTTTCAAGACGCATCCGGTCAACGGGGTGGTTCTTTGCCGAGGGCTGACAGCTTGAAGTTGTGCAGACGCTCGATGGGATGCACTCGTTGACACGCGTTTAGAAAATTAGGAATCTTTAATTATGGCAGGCAACCCGACGTCGTACCGCTATTTTAAAGAACAAGGATAGCATTTTCTGAAGGATCTGGCCACGGAGTGGGGAAAGCAAGGGTGCTTTCTGGTGAGAGGACTGTGTTAGACCGCTCAGCACTTACCCCAGAACCTTGGAAAAGAGCAGTCCTTAAAAATTTTCTAACAAGCCCTTACAATTCTGAAACCCTCACCACTCGAATACGAATTTATATATGTATCTGATTTCTTCCTTGACAGTTAGTTAAACGTTAAAAGAATAGTGAGTAATAGTATATCAATGAACAGGCAGTACAAGAGTAAGTATAGCAACAGTAAAAGAGTATAAGTCAGAATCAATATAAGAATAATAATTACAAGAATTGTATGAATTATAAAAACAAAGAAGAATAATAACGAGTAGAAGAATAAGTTAACCCTTTGCACTCGAATGGCGCTTCTAAGGCGACACTAAAATCTGCCATACTATTATTTAAACAACTCTTACATCGCTAAGTTTGCAGTTGAGGAAACGATAAAAATATTAAAGTCCTAAGCACGAGTCATAGTAATTAATTTCGTATAAACGAAAGGAAATAAACTATCTACAGTGGAGCTATTATAAATAAAAATATTGTTTCGATTTTGGAGTAAAATTGCTTCGAGTGCAAAGGGTTAATAGTACATGTGAGTAAGAGTAAGAATTATAAATAAATCAGTGTCGTTAGTATAATAAAAGTATAACGGATTCCCACCATTGCTGAATATTTTCATACAAAATTAAAGGAATTCAACAAAACGTGTCTTACACCCATGTAATAATGAATGGTATTACAACTATACCTTTGGTCACGATAGTGATTTAAAATTTACACAAATCGTTGCATATTTATAATCTATGAGATAGCATGTCAGCCATTTATACCCATCTATACCCTTTAACAAGTTCTAGTAACACTTAGAGTCTGTTTCTTTACAGGATGGATTACATCAAAGATGTTAATTGATTCTCGCCATATTCTTCTATTGGCATTCAAATGTTGATGGTTTTATACAGGGTGGAAATTATAAAGCGTTACAGTCGAATATCTCCAAAAATATTGATTATACGCAAAAATGTTTCAGATGAAAGTTGTTCAGTACCGAAGGGGACATTATGTGGTGGAACTTTTATTTTTCCTGGTGGACACTCCACGGTGAGGTGAAGGTCAAATTTATTTTTTTAAATGGAATAGAATTCAAAGACCTATGACTCAAGGTCATTCAAGGTCAAACTTGCAGAGAAATGAAGAAAAGGTGTGATCGTTTTATTTGTATTTTAGTATGTGTTCAAAATGATTACCTCTTACTTCAATGCATTTAGCATCTTCTTAGTGATTCTCTAACTTTGCTCAACATTTCAACATTTATCTTAGCACAAGCTTCGCGTGTTCTGACTTTCATGTCGATCCATTTAAAAAAAGCAAGTTGACCTTCACCTAACCTTGAAGTGTCCACCAGGAAAAATAAAATTGAACAATTTTCGTCTGAAACATTATTGCGTATAATCAATATTTTCGGAGATATTCGACTGTAACGCTTTATAATTTCCAGCCTGTATATTCCGTAGGTGAACATGTAAAATTAATGTTAACACTTTACCGACCGACGAGTATTTCAGAATTTTTCTAGGTCCATTGTCCGTGATTGAAAGCTTTTCAGGGGATCTCTCAACGCTGACAGCAATTTTTATTGTAAATCAACATGACAACCTCGGTAACGTTATCTAATAATTTGGTTACGAATGTACAATGTAAAAACAGTTTGTTAGGCTTCATTTTGTTACAGTGCAATTATTCAAAGTCCTACTAATAGGCTTCCGGTCGGTAAAGTGTTAATTTTTACGGATCTGTTACCTATTATCATTTTGCGTTATGTCGAAACCGTGTCACACGGAGAATTGTCCCAATTATCGAACCGTATTACGGAAATACCGTGTTGTACCTCGAGAAAATGTGAAAAATGCGAAAAAATTATGTAAAAAAATTAGAGAAGTACATAAAATGAATATCGTTAGAAAGTTAGATATTTTTATAATTTTCTGAGAAAGTGGTAAGTCGGCATTTATCGTCGCTCAAAAAATGATTAATGTTATCATAAAATACGTCTTTTGACCACCACCCTCTCTCTATTGATCTAACGCTACAGTTATATCCCTACAATTTGTAATTTCATAAATATTTTGCCTTCTCATTCTTTCCTTTTTTGTGAGCAGCCTAAAGTAAAATACACTGTTTTCCTATCACATAGAATTAGAAGATTCCACGAACGTATAACAGGGTGTATAAAGCAACGTATTTATCTCATTTCTATAATGTTCACTGAATTGTTATATTTATATGGGGTTTCTACATAGAATCGTATCCGAAGTAAAAAGAACAAATGAAAAAAAAGGATCGGCTTGTAAATGCATTCCAAGATATAAAAAAGAGTTATATATATATAAAATTCATATAAAAGCTAATGTAGTGCAAAGAATGGAAATTTGAATATCCCTTACAGGGTCATATCGATCCGAACCCGATACGAGAGTTGAAAAATTGTAGCTGAAATAGTAATGCTAAAGTATACCAGTTTGTATACCTTGATCACAATTACACACTGATTATAAAAGACATCCGCTAGCGTCTGAAATAACAATCTATGAGTCAAGACCAAATTCATTTGGGATTCAATGTTGTCGTCCACCGTTTTGACTGAACGTTCTGCTCGGTGACCAGTGCAACCAGTCAAAAATAAAATGATCATGCAACAGTCGTACAATATGGAGGAATATCAACGTACAGAATCGCTAGGGATAGTTTTCGTTGACATTTCGCTAAGTTTCCCAGGCTTTCCGTATTCGTGGTTGTTCGTTATCGATGGTGATCGGGACACCGTGCCGGTAAGAGGAGTTTCAGCCGATAATGGTGTAATAGCCTCGTCAACGCCATGTCCGGTGGTACGACTACTTTCAGCGCCATCGATATCATCATCGTCGTCGTCGTCATCGTCATCGTCGTCGTCGTCGTCGTCGCGACCGCTAAGCCACCATGCGGTGCACCACATTTTAAATCGCATCCATGGTTTATATTTCTGTAATAAACAAGTTCGTAGAATGATTAGAGTCGACGCACAAGTGAACAGTAACAACGATAGAAAAGCTGTAGCTGGTTTTGCTGGTGAAAATCGCCTCTGGGTCGATTATAACTGGACCTGAATCATTCGAAAACGTATCATCCTAAAGCGGATCCACCAGGTACTCTAACACGAGAACATATTCATATGCGAAAATCCGATTTTGATGAAACTTATGGGGGAGCTTATAGTTCTTTGAAAAATATTTAATATAACCGTTCACTTTGACGGGGTGAAAACAGCCCTCGAAGTTGGGGTATTTTTGAGATATCTCGGAAACCAGTGGTCGAAAAAATTTGAATTTGTTTTTAAATTGTGTGTTCTTCAATGGGAAATGTAGTGGTGCAAGAAAATTTTAATAAAAGGTGCTTTGTTTAAACAATAAAAGTGGGGAAAAACTAATTTTTCAATGTTCCCTTGTAAATAGATTTATTTTTTGATAAGCTATCGAATGGTTCCAGTTCGATTACTTTTGGTCCTGGCGACATGGACTCCTAAACCAACTACAGCCACTTGGTTTTGTGATTTAACTCATTGAGAGTAATCGTGTGCATTATTATACAAAATGTACCGAAGCATCGATTTATACTGACGGACAAAAAGATAGTATATGTGCACTGTGCGGCAAAATGTTAGCAAAAATTTGTTGGTAAAACAACGCGTGTCCATAACATCACAGAAGATGACTACGAAGCAAATTGCACTCACAAGAAAATACAGAACTGAACCAATAACCGAAGATTATTTATTGCTAGGAATATAGAAGAATAACAAACAATCAACATTAGAATTAGTTTTATCATAGTTGAAAGTAACTTTAAATTTTGTTCAATAATTAACACTAGAACTACCGAGTAATAAATTCGACCGATGTATGCATAAAACGACACGCATCTGAAGATGTAAAAATTTGTGGATTTTAAGCAGAAACTGATGAAAAATTATGAAAAATTGTGATTTTTATTATTCTCTGCCGCTTGTAGCTTGTGTGTACGTCATTCGTTTTCTATGAATTATTTTGCAAGTGTGTAAACTACCATAGATTTACAAGATCAGTTAAAAAGTTCCATTTTTATTTTTCATATAATTCGTAATAATTGTAACTTTTTCAAAACCTTTTTTATTTAGTAAGTCAATGCTTCTAATTGTCCAAACAAAGTCAAAACGTTTGGTTGAATTTTTAAAAAGTTATTCGCATTGAAATAGTGTACGAATGCTTTCGTGAGCCACTGTAGATAAATTTTGAAAAATATTTTTCATGACCGAAACTCCGTCATTAACATAATTCAAGGTGCACTACGAGAGGATGATAATTTCATGGTGATTGCTGTCATGAAAAATATTTTCAATGTTTCTACCCTTGCTTTCAATCTTCTTGTGTTGTTACGTAGATTTATTCCTTAATATGATTTTTAAAAATGTCTGCTTTAAAAACTTAATTCCTTCCGGAAATTACTTTAGTAGATGACATTCTCGTCAAACTCAATAATTCCTTTTCAAACATATAAATTGTTTACATGTATTAAAGTACATGCGTATACCATTACATAAAAGTGTATAAAAGTTTGAGTACGAGTCATTGTACAAGTAATTTTATTACCTGTTTGTCCGACAATGTATATTTGGAATTTTTATTGTTATAATATTAATACGAAGAACGTTCCAACAGTCTTGTCAATTGCAAAAAGCAGTGAGGATAAGAAATTGTATTGAATTCAGCATGAAATGTAACATTTATACGAAACTGTTTGCTTTCTTTCTTTGCCCCTATTATAATTTCATAGACACGTGATTTCTACGGTAGGCAAACTATTTTTGCAGTATAATAAATAAAGAAAAGTTTGTCATGTATGTACAAAGTTATTAACAAACTCACCATTTACATATAGCAAGAGTTCCCCTAGTACTGGACACTTAAAGTTTTCCGTAAACGAATGAACAAGTACGATACTATTACTGTTCATTATGGGTTATTTATAAATTAGCAGTATTAGAAACCAAAATAAAATAATTAACTGAAATTAATATTATTACAAGGAAAATAAAATGTTATTTCCTTTTGAAGAAAATTCAGGAAATACATGTTCAGAAGATTCAGTTCGAAATCTTGATCACGAGTTTGACTCGTTGTTGTAGGGCAAGGGGTTGATGGATATAATAGTGTTGATCAGCGATGAAACAGCTTGATAAACTTTTTAAATGACAAGACGCGGTTACTATCTGGAAGTGAATGTCGTCCAACGTTAGGGGAACTCCTTTTACTCTCGTGTCAGCTCAAATTATTATTTAAATACACGAACAAAATCATATGGAGCTCAGAGAAACAGTTTAACGTATATGAAACAAAGTTGCTAAGCCATGTTACCTAGAACATTCTGTATACTCACTGTTTTGAATTGAGAATACTGTCTATCGAGATACGAGACTGTGGTATGTGTTGAATTCATGTCGCTTACGCCCGTGCTAGATTCGCTCCTAGGCCTACGGAGGTCGTCCGTGTCCAGCTTTCCACTGTTTGAAATCAGGAAAAAGCAATTACATATCAGTTAGTGTGTTTAATATAGTTGAACAAAGGAGAATGCTAACAATAATTATTTTCGTATCCTCTGAAAACGATCAATTTGTACAGGAATACCAGAAAAATAGGATAAAAAATTTAACAATGCAAATATAATAAAATCGAAACATTGAGTATTTTGGACAGTTGTAGTGTCAAAAATATAATCACGTTTTCAGAGAAATTCTTTGAAACGATTCCACATCAATTCGTGATAATCGGATAATTATTGTATCGCGAAAATCCGATTTTGATGAAACTTATGGGAGCTTATATTCCTTTGAGAAATATTTGACACGTGTTTTGTTTTATCGGCAACCATCCACTTTGAAGGGGTGAAAACAGCCCTCAAACTTGGGATATTTTTGAGATTTAGTTTTTTGTTTAAACAATAAAGCTATAAGCTTCCATAAGTTGATAAGCTCAAAATATTGAGCATTATTTTGTTTAACATTGATTAACGCGAAAAGTGTACAAATTAAATAAATAAAAACTATGTTTCTAGCATTTAAAATAAGTGGTTTTTATTATTATAAAACGATGACTTCTTTATGTCCATTAGCAGCGGAGGTATACAGCAAAAACTTCTCGAGTATCATGGTGTCCGAATATTAATGCAGGCCACTGTATTTCGTGTTCCAATTCGAATTATTATATTATATTATATTATATTAATATATTAAGAATCATTCATACCACGTAATATGGACTTGCATCACAAATGCTTTCTGTAGGAATATATTGTTTGACAGTTTCATTCTGTTACCGCATCATTCGCGGTTACATGTTACATCTAGTATGTAACATTCACTCAGTGCAAAAGTTTGTGTCCAATTTCTAATTGTATTTTAATTTAACTCCTTGCACTACGTAATCAAGAGAATACAATATCTATAAAGAGTAATAAATATGTCATCAGTTTCTTTTAAACCGAAGTAAAATTCTATTCGATTGTTAGTAGTCTATAATCGTAGGAGAACGACCAAGGAGTTCTACTCACTGTAATTGTAAAATAAATCGTAGTGCAAGGAGTTAATACAATGTCGAACACAAATTGTTGGACTGACCCAATATGCGTTTGCATAATCTTATTTGAACGATAGTTATCGTTTTAAAATATTAATTATAAATTATAGATCGAAAATAAATTTAAGTGATCAACCTAGATGTACTCTTTTTACTGGCATCCTCTGATAATGCCTGCAAATATGGCAATGTCTTCTGCCGATTCGTAGTTTTCTTCCATATCCGCCAATAAAGAAATATCATCACCGAGACGGGCATGTAAAATGCTGCGATTGCGGTACCAAATGTAATGTAATGATTTGTCTCGATGAATTGAATGTAGCAAGCCGTCGGAGGTACCGTTCTTTGTCCCTCAATGTATGGCCAAGCGTAAATCCATGGTGGCCACAGAAGCAATGAAATTCCCCATGCTGACGCTAGAACAAAATTTATATTCTTTCAAACTATGTACATTTCAATACAGTAGCGTAGATCTAAGCAACATTTTTTCATGTTAGACGTGTTTTACAAATATGCAAACATATAACACGGAGAAAACACCTTGGTTAACTGTGCGACATAAGATGAATCGATTACGGCGAAGAATAATATTTACAAATGAAAAGAGATTTAACTTGGATGGACCGGTTGGCCTGAGTTACAATTTCACGATATGCAAAAAGTGGAACAGTTCCTGAGTCGTTGGCAAATGGAAGGTAGCGATGCGATGATTTGTTGCGGTATAGGGTACTATGGTAAAATAGAAATCAAATTTATAACAGGAGAAATTAATAGCACAATGTATTTGGAAATGATTAAGGAA
>CM052096.1:9067596-9085564 GCA_028453745.1 Agapostemon virescens | reverse complement strand
CTGCATATCGTTACGAGCCAGAGCCGTAAGCAGCGCGAGAGACTGGCGGAAGGGTTATCACCCTTTGGAATATGATTTGAATTTGAATGCTAGGTACATGAACGAACCCAATGCGAAAATTGGGTAGCCGCTTGGATTATAGACGGCGCGACGAACCTGATGCGAAATCAGGCAGCTTCTATAAATGGAATCAAGCGCAGACGAACCTCGTGCAAAATAAGAACCCTGCAGGGGGTTGAAACTTCGTGAACGAATGCAATGCGAAATTAGGAAGTCGCTAGGAGCGACGGGCAAACGAATCCGACGCGAATCGGGGAGCTGCTAGAAAGTTGTAGAACAGCGCAGACAAATTCAATGCGAAAATAGGGAGCCGAAGGATGGGGTAGTTTTCGTGGACGAACTCGACGCGAAATTGGGGGTAGCTTGAGAGAAATCTTTCTTTGGAATATGCTGGGATTGGATATAAACCTCCTATTGTTAATAAACCTCCTAATTGTAATGATATAATTTAATTGATACAATCAGAGCGATAAGATTCGCAGTGGCACACGGTTGGCGCCTGTAATAACCATTAATACGGTCTGCAGCGTCTCTCGTTGGCCAACGATAGTGGAGGATCGATGAGTTCACTTTCCCCAAATAGAGGTAAAACAACGACAGTCGGTGGTGATTAACCCCTTGACTACGGCAGACTTTGAGGCGCATCGGTCAAAGCACACAGCAGGGATTCCGGTTACGACGTTCGTCGAGAAGGGCGAAATTTTGGGTGGGGATGCATTTTTGTGAAAACGTATTTCAATAATAAAAATCGCAAGATGTTAGAGTCGCGGCGGTCACAAAGATGTCTTTCAGTCATAAATATTTCTCATTCTGCATTCTTTATGTACGGAGACGGAAAATGCCTTCGCGTCAATCGAAAAGGATTTCCACCTTTTGATTTACATTCGTGTATTCTATCTGTGCGGTATTTGTGTAAAACTGATTTTGTTAAATGTAAATGAAATTACATACATATTTATATTAAGAAAATACGTGTCTGTATGTGTAAACACTGTTTAATAGACAAAGCCAATAGAATATTGGAAATCACAGACCCTTCAGGTATGTCGACAAACTAATTAGCGTTTCAAGTGACATTATCTGGCCTGGCGATTTCATGCATCCTGTAAACACGTCAAGCAATACCAATCCCGTCGTAGCGGGCAGATCCTCCCAAAAGACATTCCTTTCTTTAGGATTTTAAGTATTTTATTTCACTACGACCCACAGCTGGTCACCGAACACTGAACCACCGTCAACTTCTTATACTTTTCGCTTGGTTTTATTTATTCATTATTACTTGTTACGATTGATTCCTAAAATGCGGGGATTTCTCATACGCCACTCGAACGTACGAATTATTCCTGCGAGCAACCTTTAACCCTTTGCAATCGAATGGCGACTCTGCGGCGCCAGTAAAAATTGCTACATCACTGTTTAAAACAATTTCTATATCGTTATGCTTGTATCTAAGGAGTTTGTAAAAATGTAGCTATTGCAAGGACGAGTAATAATAAAATTACCCACGTGCGTAAAATGTAATACATTGTGTGAAATGAAAATATCCTACGTCCGAAGAATGCCTAAGTTTTCGAATTAAAGTAGCTTCGAACGCAAAGGGTTAACCCTTTGCCTTACGATTTAAATTCCGATGGTGCGGGCTGTAAGTGACTGCAGGGTTGGTCACGCGTCGAGTCATTCACGGTTTGACTGAGCATTCAAAGTGGTGCAAATCGCAGACGTATTATGATTTATAAATACTCTACAACGTTTCTGAGACGTTTTATTCACATTTGGCGTGGCCGACCTACCACGTCTCTAATACGATTTATTCATGTTCGCCGCGATCAACATACCACGTCTCTGATACGACTTGTTGATATTTGGCTTGGTCGAATATTTTCCCACATTTTGTGTTAAAAATTGATTAAGATAGATATTTTCTTTTACCGATAACTCAGAGCATGTCTGTGTATGCAATTTATGAAATATCGTCCACAACATATACTTCGATAGGATTCTAACACAAGAAATGTTAATAATTAATGTTCGCAAGCGGGACAAATTATAGCACATGTAGTAAATCTACACTTTCCAGTTACGCCGAAGCGAAATGCGAAACATCAACCTCGGAACATAGTTAATAAAATCCGTGATATTATTTCGTGTTGTATATTTGTTCAAAAAAGACGAAATATTATCAAAAATGGGTCACGAAAAGAGATTGAACGCGTGTGAAATTGACACTATAACAAAATTGAAAGAAGACAAAAATAGCAAGAATTATGAATGGAAGTCGAAGAGTACTAATGAATTTCTTGAAAAATCCGGAAAACTATGATAAAAAGAAGAGTTCTGGACGTCCGCAAAGACTAAATGCCAGGAACGACGTACAATACTAAATTGCTCAAAGTGTTAGTGTAGACACTAATATAAAGAATGTGAGAAAAAAAGTATTCGCATGTCAAAGCTGATATTGTTTCACTGAATCGTATTGAAACTGTGACTTTTACTTTACTGTATACTTTTCGAGATAAACGTACAATTATTCAGGAACGATGTGGCGGTATTAAATTCGACTCCAAATGGATTCCATTGTTGAATAATCGTTGGGTACAAATTCGACAGAGTTATACAACATACATATCGATAATATTACTGTAACAGAAATCCGAGATATAAATGTGATTATATTCTTTGTTGTCGCATAACACAACTCAAATTTTCCATACTGTTTTCATTTACACTACACGTATTTTGTAAAGTAGTTTTACGTATTTTTAAGTATTTTAGAACATTGAGACGCTGAGCACTTAGAACTCGCAGTAAGCTACTGACTTTATACAGAGTGTTCCAGTAGCGATAGTGCAATTGAGGAAGAGGCAATCCTGCATGAAAAAACAAATCTAAAATAAAAAATTGTTTCGTTTAAAGCTTAGATCTTGAACAAAATTAATTTTAAATATACAGCGAGTACGCGTACTGTTATTCCATGAAGGAGGAAAGGATGAAAGGTCCCTCGAGAAATTATCCTTGAATATTTCTGAATATCCTTGAATACCCTAATATTCTTTACAACGTGGAGTTTATTGAAATACGTCACAAACAGAATATATAAAAAAAGGTTTTCACCAATTTTACGCGTCTGAACAAGGCTGATGCAGAATGGGAAGTGTCGTGTTTTTGGGTTTCGACTCCCTTTATAGGTCTCTATTTGATGGACTTGGGCCGTATTATGGCAGCACAACTATACAAAATTTATCTGTACAATATGGTATTAGTAGATCGACGGTTCATCGCATTTTAATAGATAATAGCGTGTATCCTTATTACGCATTAAAGGTGCAAGGATTAATACCCCGGGATTTCATCCCGCGAAAAGGTTTATATTTTTAAGAGTGAAATAATTTTTCACGGTTTTGGCTGAACGAATTCGTATTATGCGGTCAGCGTGTTATCCCAACTGTTATATTTAACTATATAGTTAAATAAACAATTTACATCTTCTTTAAGATTTGAAGGAAAATTAATACACTACCGGACAAGAATTTATTCTATCGAATTGTCCGGAAAATTTATTTATTTTTATTTTTAATAAATATCTACCAAAACTTAAATTCGTTGCGTTCCAATTTTCCGTAAAAATCGGCACGTACTTTCCGAACAACTCAATACATTCGTGCTTTCTCTGATGTAACGAGAGCCAGACTCGCGAGCAGCACGAGAATTCGTTGAAAGGGTTATTAGCCTTGGAATACGATTTGAATTTGTTGTTAGATGCGCGAACGAACTCGATGTGAAATTGGGGAGCAGTTAGGATTATAGACGGCGAGGACGCACCTGATGCGAAACTAGGGATCCTCTAGAAATGGAATTAAGCGTAGACGAACCCAATGCGAAATTGGGGAGCTGCAGGAGGTTGAAACTAAGTGAATGAACTCAATGCGAAATTGGAGAATCACTGGGAGCGACGCGCAGATGAACCTAATGCGAAACCGGGAAGCAGCTAGGAAGTTATAGAATAACGCGGACGAATCCAATGCGAAATTGGAGAGCCGTAAAGTAGTATAGCTTTCTTGAACAAACTGTTACATCCTACTGGGGTGGTTTCACGACTTCATTGGGTGTACAGGTAAGTCTCCGCCGTTCATCATCTTAACACTCAACCTACCACAATGAGTTCGAAGACTCTTTCTTAGATTTTCTATTTCCCTATTATTTAAGTTCTAAAACTGCCTTCGTACGAATCAATAAAACTCCCAGGAGTTCTAAATAAATTATATCTTGTTCATTTTTATGAGACAATTTTAGTCAATTTTAATGCTCGGTAGGTTTAGTGTTAAATTAGCCATTTATTGTGAAAGAAACCACTCACGACAGCTTCTCTCACTTAATGCAGCCTTACCATATGCGTCTACGAGCAATCGATGCGCCTCGGCTGCAGGTTCCTTCAAATTAAAGAAGTAAATCAAAACTTCCCGCAAATTACGTTTATTTGGCTCAAAACTCGATCTACAAATCAACAACAACATCTAACACTAGGCGCCATAACTTTCTGGTTGCGCTACCTGATTTCAAACGGCGGAGATTTATTTATAATCCGAATAACAATATTTCGATGCCTGATACTTATAAATTGTGTATTACGAGTGTTGTAGTGTCGCGACTGATTTGAGTCAATAAATGGCGGTGTTGACGCTTTTGTAATACGAGGTGAAAGAGTAATTGAAAGAATGCCAACCAGAACTTTTACCATACTAGCAGAATCCATAAGGTTAACCATTAGCAGTGAAATGACGTGCCACGCACGTCGCGATTACGCGTGATCGTGTACCAGCTAGCATCGCGAGTGGTTAACGTGATTCGAAAGGCAACTTTTGCCCGATTTCATTAGTATTGACACTTAAGAAATGTGACGCACCGTGACTGTACGATTCTGAACCAAAGGGAATGAAAATTAATTGGATTCGCGTAGGGTCACTTTCCTAAGTTATTATCGTTTCTAATGAAATCATAACTACAGCTCGGTCTTTATACGAAGGGTCGAGCGAAGGTTATCTAGGGCGTTTCCTGCCCGAGACAATCTCGACAGATTCTACGGAGAAAACCGAACGGAAAATATTCTCCGTACGGAAGACTGACATCTCAACTAACTAACTCGACAACTAATAGAGAATTTAAGAAGCAGAAATATGTGAAATGTACTAGCATTTTTATTCCAACCACTGTGGCTTGTATTTACATTTCTTTTCACAATTTTTCCCGATTATCAGCAAGTGTATTTACAATGGATTTAAATGTACGTATGCGAAGTAACCAGCGTAGAGAGTAAGTCAACAGAAGGAAATACAACGGGGACTGATTTAAGATGCAGAAACATGTCAAATGTACTACCGTTTTGTCCCACCGACTTTGGCTTCTATTTATATTTCTTTTCAGAATTTTTCGCGCTTATCAGCAGGTGTATGCATAATGGATTTAAATATGCAGTGGCTCGCGAAAGTGTTCGTACGCTACTGAAATTTACATAACTCTTTTCAAATTGAACCAAACGACTTGAATTTTCCGAAGCAATTATGGAAGCGTCGATTTACTAAATGGTGTGCGCAAATAGTTTGGAAATAATTGTAATTGGTAGGAATTATACTAAAAAGTATATTTTTTAAAACATATTAAAACTAAAATAATACATATCTGATTAGTATTGCCCGATATATGATAACAAACAACATCTAGTGACAAAAATCTCTCAATACTTTTCCGACTGTCCAATATTTCATCGTGTACACAAGTTGATCGGTTATTGGTGAGTCAACAGAAAAGGAGGTGATTTTACACTAAAAATAAATTGAACACGTAAAATACAATATTGTCCAATGAAACTTTGTTTTCCAGAAAATTAAATTTTGAAAGTTCGTCGAGTTTACGGAAAAAGTAGATGCGGTCGATCATAAACAGACGCGTCTGACTATTTCTATTGAATATCACTGATGTTTCCTGAAATTTCAAACTGGATTTCATAGCCTCATATGAAAAAATGTTATTCTATATTTTTGAATTACTTTTCCATAGAGAATCACTACGTTTTCGGTTGTACCATCAGTTACCGACCATTTTGCATATTTGTTTCGCGATTTCTTGAATATCAGGAAATATTTCGTCTTGCAAAGAAGTTTAATATTTTTAAAATTATTAAAGCATTAACACTTTAACACTAGAACCACTAAAGTAGTCAAAATGACTGGTTCTCAAGTCTTTCTTTCGCAATTATTGAAGTTATAAAAATATTTTTATCAGAAATTTTCGGATATGCGTTTTTGATGAAACCATATATTACGATGAAGATTGTATGAAGTTCGAATAGGGAGAGTTTCCTTATTATTACAAAGCAATGTATGTCGTTGGATTTATTGTTCGGTAGTTCTAGTGTTAATGTCTCGATTTTAACATAAATGAACTTACAAAATCCGATTTTAATGAAATTTATGGGAGACACTATATTTATTATTTATTTATTTTAACTTTTGTTAAAACTTTCTTGCGCGACTACATTTCCCATTGAAAGACACAGAATTTAAAAAAAATTCAAATTTTTTCGTCCTCTGGTTTCCGAGATATCTCAAAAAATATGGTGTTGAGCCCCAACTTTGAGGGCTGTTTTCACCCCTTCAAAGTGGATGGTTGCCGATTAAAAAAAACACGTGTCAAATATTTTTCAAAGAACTATAAGCTCCTTCCTATAAGTCTCATCCATCTTGTACTATACTCGTAGTAAAAAGAGTAATAGAATACTAAGTTAGATAAGAATATTGAATTGCACAGAATGTGCGATGAATAACATGTTCATTTGCCTGTCTACCATTGGTAACCATCTTGACGTAAACTATCAGCGTTATTTGAAAGGTATCGCTTTCCCTTTGTTTCTCTGTGTCTTGAGTACACTCATGTCATTTATTCACAATGTTTTTCATCGATTCATTGCCACGTGTCCTGATGTGCCTAGTTCGAACTATCGATTTAGCTCCATTTAAGCACATTGAAAGCCTAACCGGGACATAAAGTCGTTACGAAGTTATGTTTATTTATAATATATTTTTAATTCTATTTTATTTCAATTTATTCACCGTTTGTACTCGAAGCAACTCTATTCCAAAATCGAAACATCATTTTTACGTATTATATAATAGCTCCAAAGTATACAGGGTGTTTGCGAAAGTCATTAATAATAAATGAAACTAACATCCATCTCTAATCAAGCCTACAAATTGTTTATACTTCGTAATAAAAATTTCTGTTAATTCCACCGAAAGCTATACACTGTCGAGTTTTACTAGCGCGAGAAGAAGACGGATGTAATTAGTGAAGAAATATAAAAAAAATTTAACTCACAGTTACTTGAAATCATCTTTATTATTTGTCTGTAATTTGTACAATACGTATGTATACAAATATAATACAGATGCCAGTAACTGCATCGATATCTTTTAGGTTACAATGTCGAACCGTTCGTATCTCTAAATCAAAAATGGAATTAACTTTTCGAACTCGTATTTGCTTGCAATCGTCGTACCAACGAACGATAACGATAGAAACTAACAATAAGCTAACGAAAACCACTAAAGAAATACAGCCTCGTTAAAAAGGGCAGCATGCAGTGTGTACAACAAGGGTTGCTAGCTACGCCCAGTTTTCGGATTCGCCTATAGACAAATAGATTTATACGAAAGAATCCTCGAAATCACACGGGGAGACATCGAAACGGCACTAATTTTGCAAATAACGTACACTATGAAATCGCGTGTCACATCCGCGCGTAGCATAACGTTATTGATAAATGTCAAAATATTACACGATGCCGTAACGTCTACCTGCCATCGCAAAAATCTCGCGACACGTGAGAAACGCCCCTTACAATTAAAATTACGTAACGAAATAAACCGTACGGTAACCTAATTGATAACTTAAAATAGACTCGTCGTATCGCTCTACACAAACCTGGAAATCGAATGGTGAATATAATAACAAGAAAATTTCTACGATGCTAACTTAAAGTAGACTCGTGTTACTTTACACAAGTTTCGAGAATATAATAATATTAATAATAAAATTTGTACGATGGTAACTTAAAATAGACTCGTCATGTTACTTTACACAAGGTTAGACATCTAACGTTAATAATAATAATAATAATAATAACACATGTACGATGGTAATTTAAAATAGACTCGTTATGTTACTTTACACACGGTTCGACGTCTAACGTTAATAATAATAATAATAAAAAAATTTGTACGACTGTAATTTAAAATATGCTCGTCATGTTACTTTACACAAGGCTGGACATCTAACGTTAATAATAATAATAATAATAATAAGAATAAAAAAAATTGTACTATGACAATTTAAAATAGACTCGTCATGGTACTTTAAACAAGGTTGGACATCCAACGTTAAAAATAATAATAATAAATAATAATAAAAGATTTTTACGATGGTAATTTAAAATAGGCTCGTCATGTTACTTTACACAAGATTGGACATCTAACGTTAATAACAATAATAATAATAATAATAAATAATAATAATAAAAAAATGTTTACGATGGTAATTTAAAATAGGCTCGTTATGTTACTTTACACAAGGCTAGACATCTAACGTTAATAATAATAAGAAGAATAACAAAAATTGTACTATGACAATTTAAAATAGACTCGTCATGGTACTTTAAACAAGGTTGGACCTCTAACGAGAATATAATAATAATAATAAAATTTGTACGATGGAAGAAAGTACAATGGCGCTACGGCTCCCATTAAAACTCCATTAGAGTAGTAGTAAACATTTAAACGAACGGTTTACAACATTCATAGAAATAGCAAGAAGAAATAATTTGCTGTCCTTATAAATCAAATTGACAGTATTACCTAACAAACTGTACTGCATTCCGTTACATCCCTGTATTGGTCATGAAATTGCGATATGTGCTTAATAATAATGATAAAATTTGTACGATGGAAGAAGTACAATGGCGCTAGAGCCTCCCATTAAAACTCCATTAGAGTGTTAAACATTTAAAACGAACGGTTTACAACATTAATAAAAATAGCAAAAAAAGAATAATTTGCTGTCCTTACAAATCAAATTGACAATATTACCTAACGAACGGTACTGCATTCCTCTACGTCCCTGTATCGGCCATAAAATTTCGATATTTGCTTAACAATAATAATAATAATAATAACATAAATGACAACA
Source organism: Agapostemon virescens (assembly GCA_028453745.1). Classification (NCBI taxonomy): domain Eukaryota; kingdom Metazoa; phylum Arthropoda; class Insecta; order Hymenoptera; family Halictidae; genus Agapostemon; species Agapostemon virescens. Next base: position 9,076,270 of record CM052096.1, on the reverse strand, counting down.
ATAACAACGATAATTATAGTTACGATTATTATTATTACCTTTTCCCGTGCGTTCACACATAGCACTTAACCACTTGTATAAAATTCATCGGTTCCTTCATCGTACAACACATTTTACATATTCTCTTGGTCGTCGTTCATTACGTCCCGTCGGTTACATCGGGAAACGTACTGCTTCGAGGAACAAAAAAAAAAAACGAGAACAGCGTGATAGCATAACGAAAACATATTGCGAGAACGTCCCGTGTGAATTTCGCGTTCGAATCGGGAACAAAGAAGTATAAGGCGTGGTAGGCAACCAACCAGTTGTTGGTTAGAAACCCTTGGAAAACAAACGGTGTACGTAATCGGAGAAGCGGAAACGGCCTCGATGTCGCGTAAACAAACGCAAGATCGGGCCTCGAAAGGCACGTGTATTCCGTAAAGAAAAACTCGAGAACCCGAAAAATCCGAACGAAGGAATGTCAATCGAGGAGGTCCGGAATCGATAACGGAATACCGCGCTGTCAACAAAATCCCCCAACAGCAACACCGAGGCGATCGGAATCGAAACGGAAAAGCGAAACAACAGTCGGGGGTCGTTCGCGAGGTCGAAAACTCTTCGGAAATATCACTCCGGTGGACATGGACGCGTTCAAGGAAAAACCGTGGAAGGGAAATTGGCCGGAGGAGTCAGGTTGGTTGCTCCCGTTGTTATCACAAGATTTCAGCCACTGAACAGGGCCGACACATCCGGAGACACGTACGTGCGAACCGTATCCCGAGCGGAAAGCGTTGCGTGCATCGATGCACGAAATATCTCGGGAGTCCGATGATCGAACACCAAAGATCCGAAGGGTTGCACGAGTGCCGCGCGCGCTCTTTCTCCACCGATCATCGGCGACACATATTCATTCTCGTTATACTTTCCGATTCACTCGAGCCCGATACCTAAACCCAACAGAGGATAGACAACACACAACAAGTAGACACACGGATCCGAGGGACAGGACAAACCGCGTGTAGGTTATATAATGTACCCGCGTACGTGTATATGCGTGAGAGTAAGAGGGCGAATAACTGAGAAAGAGAGAAGATCGAGAAAAGTGGTGGAAAGAAAGAGACACGGTTAGAGAACGGTCAGAGAAAGAGGGGGGAGGAGAGATAGACGGAGAGCGAGATAGACAGATTTGGTTAGTGAAATGTATATATCTGTATGTGTGTGTATATATATATATATTATGGGGGAGAAAGAGAGAGAGAGAGACAGAGAGAGAAAGAGAGGGAGAGAGAGAGAGAACGAGAAAGAAAGAGAGAGATTGCAAGGTGGGCAGGGGAAAGAGAAATAGAGAAGAAAAAGAGAGAGAGAGAGAGAGAAGCAGAGCGAAGGAGAGAAGAGGACGCAAAGCAACGATGATTGCACGAAGGATGCGTTCGCGACGGAAGTACGAGGCACACTAAGGGCGTGGGCAACCGGAGCAAGGCCGGTGTTGAGTTCCGAGGGGAGGACCACATTGATTTTGATTTTCGAAGCGCGCGCATGAGTCTTCGTGTTCAGCCCATTCATACGTATGGGACATTGGTCCTTACCTACTAGATACTACTATTCTTTGGATCGCCACACGACAGCATTCCAAATTTCTCTGGTTTATTGTAAAAGCGATTTCTACATCTCCCATTTCCCATACACAGCCAGCGACGGGATACGGTGTTAGGGGTGTAATTATAAACGCGGTCCTATCGGTATTGTATTTTTAAGAACGCGCGCAACGAACGGACGTTCGCGTAATCGTTTATAGAATTTTATAGTAGAACGTACCGGCCAAAGCGACGTACGCAATAAATTGGAAAATATATTGTTTTATGTTGGACTTTGTGAAATATTTGAGTTTCTCAGGGAATTGCGTTTCCGGCTGCGAATAAATATAAAGTCGATGTTAACTTTGTTAAGTTTCCGTCGGGTGTACGGCGACGAGGAAAATTTAATCGATGAAACTATTTTTTTCTTTTTTTTTCTTTAAGGAAATCGCTTGGTTGTCAAGGCAATTATTAACGCTAGCACTGAATGCCACTGATGTATATTGTGTTAACGACAAGAATGCATTTATTAAAATCTAACATAATTTTCATCGTCTACTTCGATGAAGAAGTTCATTCGAAACTTTCCCATGAGAATATTTTTATAATTTTAATAATTTTGAAAGAAGAAATTGGGTACCAGTCGTTTCGACTAGTTCGGTAGTTCTAGTGTTAAAGCTTAAAATATAAAAAAACGCATGACTTTATATTTATTTTAGCTTAAGGAATTAGTAATATTCCAATTTTATTAGAGTTCATTCGTTGTTGTATTTAGATTTCTAACTCCATGTTTCTCGAATTGAAAATATTAAGAAAAAATATGTGTTTAATTTGTTTAACGTGCTTCTTAAACTCAATTCCGAATTAGTTACCATTGCGATGACAGCGTAAGCACGAGTGAAAATTGAAAGGCTCTCGAAAGCTTTCAAAAAATTGAAAGGCTACCGAACAAAAATTGAAAAGTGGTGTGTACCAGAGATCTCTATTACACGCGTATTTTAGTCCGCGTGTCAGGCGTAATTAAAGGCTCTGAACTTTAACCCGTGTAACTCTAAATGCACGGATACACGTGTATTTATATTACACGTGTATTTGTATTATACGTGTATTTGTGTTATACGTGTGTTTATATTGTACGTGAAATTATATTACACGTGTATTCGTATTACGCGTGTATTTCTCTTACACATTAACCCTTTGCACTCGAAGCTATTTTGACTCGAAAACCTGGGATAGGTTTCTTCTGACCTGGGATATTATCATTATCGTTGCGAATACGTTGAATACAATTTTTCTAAATATTCGCGTACATGTGTTTTAGAAATACAAATTTTTAATTTCTTCTTTTAATACACAATGCAATGTCTCAAGTATTAGTATATTTTCACACTAGAACTACCAAACTAGTCAAAATGACTGGTCCCTACTTATTTCTTTCGCAATTACGGAAGTTATAAAATTATTTTCATTAGTAATTTTCCGATGTACTTCTTTAATGAACCACATGTTACAATAAAAATTCAATGAAGTTTAAATAGATGCTGTCTTAATATTATCACAAAGCAATGCACATCGTTGCATTTATTGTTCACTCTCTAACGTGTATTTCTTTGATAGCCTCAGAAAATAACTAAAACAGTAGTACTGAATGATCATTAGCACTAATAGAATGGCAAAATTCTACTATTCTACGGAGGGCTTCACAGTTTCATACTTTGGTACTCTCATGGCACCTGTTACGTTGTATCAATTCCCCTTAGTTCATTATCATTATTATTACTGTTATTGTTAACTGTATATTGTATACCACCGCTTGTTATTGCCGACTGTGGATTGGTCTGCCCTAATTTTGATTTAATCACCAAGTATAAAAGTTAAATTGATTATAAAAAACAGCAAATCGTTCCTTAACGATATAATTATATTTATATATTATTTATATACTTGTATATTTATATTTATATATTAAATATATTTATATATATTATTATTATATATTTATTTATTAGATACGCTTCCTTCACTCTTCCGACATACACGCTCCAGTCCAACCATATATTTTTATATTGTTTCTCATTTATAATTGCGTTCATAATAAATTGTTTCTCTTCTTTGAATGATCTTGGGTTGAACAATTTTAAAAATATATATCAAACCTCCCACACCGACCAGCGGCAATTCGTAACCGTCGCTTGTCATTGCCAACCAACGTCATTCCATCGCCTTCTTATCAAACATCCCAGATCTCTCGCGAACCTATGATTTCACCCTTCACTCACCCTGCACTCAATCACATCCCCAACCTCTGTTCTTACCGCGTCGTATATGAAGCTTTACCTGACTACATCATTCCCAAAAGTCTGAGTTACAATTCCTTACAATTCCAAAACCTCCGCACCATTTAACCCTCTATAGGCCGAATTTATTTCTTAAATATAAAAAAATGTATGCAACGGAAAATCAACAATTACAAACCTATATGTGCAGATTAAAAGTAATTTACCAGTTCGAACAGTTTTATTTTAATTTGTAACTTTGTAACTTTACAGTAACAACGGCTTACGACGTTCGCACTTCTGTGCGTAAAAGTTTAAACGTGAAATTCCATAAAACAGTTTGCACTTGGCGTTAAACATAGATGTACGTTACATTTGGAACATTTTATTATTGGAACCCCTTTGTTTCATCACACTTCAGTGCATATTATGTATTGGTATAGTCAACTGCAGTGGCTCACGACAGTATTTAAATCTAAAGAACTTCCGTTCTGAGAATTTCGATATTAACGATGTACCTCGGTCTGGTCGACCAATCACTGAAAAAGTCGATGAAATAATGCAAATGGTTGAGAAAAATCGACATATAAGCAGTCATAAGATTGCTAGGGAACTAAACATTCGTCATTCAACCGTTTTGGATCATTTTCAGAAGGCTAGACACAAAAAGAAGCTCGATGTTTGGGTACCTCATTATTTAACAGAGAAAAATTTGATGGATCGCGTTTCCAACTGCGACTCATTTGCTCAAACGTAATGAAATCGAACCATTTTTGAGCTTGGCTGGGAAATTTTATAGTCCAGACCTTGCACCATCAAATTATCGTTTGTTTCTACAGAACTATCTTGATGGAAAAAAGTTGGATTCTAGAAAGGACTGTGAAAATCAGCTGGCCAAGTTTTTAGTCGATAAACCACAGAAGTTCTATTCCGTTGGGATTATGGCTCTACCCCAAAAATGGCAAAAAGTCATAGATGATAATGGCCAATATATACTTGAATAAAATTCATTTTGAATAAAAGAAATATTTAATCAAAAAATTACAAAGATTTCATGAGGACTGAATTACGAAGTCAGTAAAACTAGAATGCTAGCAAAATGACAGAAAACGAAAGAGTACCAAGGTTACTAGCGTTTGCAATGTAATGTATGTAATAGAATGTACCAGAATCTATGTAATGGAGTGAGCTCGAAGGCTTCAAGTCAGCCCTGACAAAACCTGTAGTCTCTTTTCAAAATTTTCCCCTTCTCTAGAAGGCTCGGGTGGACCAACGTTGCTAAAATGGATCCTATGATTCGCTGAGGGGTTGTACAAGTCAAAACGATCGGAGACAGTTAGTGGGGATGATAGGCACATTACCTAACCCAAGAAAATCACCTACATTGGTAGCAATTCTGATATGCGGTGGCAAAACCCGACCGTCTTGAAAACGCCAAGTCCGCTGCTCCGTTTGTACAGCCTTGGACGTTTTATGGCCTAAGGGTTGTAGAAATCGCAGCCCCTGTGTCCTGGGTCGACCGACAATGTTGCTGCCAGTTTTGGTGGTGACAGGCCCGCACCGTAGTCTAAAGAACCGAATGTCTAGAAGCCGAGGCCCATGGTAACAATAGCGGAATCTTGCCATAAAATGTCGCCCGGCGTTGACCGCTGCAACATCTTTTCGGCCGTATGAAACCAAGTTTACAACGCTTACTATTGTAAGCGTACCAATATTTCGATGGCATAAAATTTCTCATTTTTTGAGCTTATCGTCTACTATTCCTCCACTACATATATGGAAAAATTAAATCATGTTTTGTATATGCAATCTATATACTGTACTGTAATATAATCTAACGTTGATTTGTCGCTGATTGGGCATTTATTCAAAATATAAAGTTTGTACTACAAAATTATGTCCTATTAATTTTTAACCGACTGTACGTTCTAAATAATTCATGCTCTTCTCCTTGTATATAATGTAGAAATATAATGCCAACAGAAACTGTGTATAATTAAAGATTTTAATAAATAAATTCACACGTGTTTTTCAGTTGCTTTGCATTTTGGTGGTTTGCTTCGATTCTTGACGCTGAAAATGTGCTCGACACTGGCACTTTTTTGTCGAAGAATCATGTTCGTATATGGTACTCAGAAACGATGTACCATACTGAATTCAAACGTAAACATTTGCCGTCGCGTTCTCTCGCACAATTAACGTTTCTCTGGAACAAGGTCGCAACTTTTGAGAAAATAAAGGCACAACCCACTCTCCTTTATTTAGGTACAAACATCGTTCATATAGTCTTATTCCCTTGCTACAATCATCATCTCAGTTCATTAATTACTCAATGGAGTAAAAAGTAAAGAATTAACATGTGGCATACATGAAGCACGAAAATCCTACAAACCTCGAGTACGATTTCTAAAGTGTTTCTAAAAGTTATATTAAGGGATTTTGTTTCAAATGTGTATTTATTTACTGGAATTGATAACAACACACATAGAAAAATAGCCATCAATGCATTTGTAACAGTTACTGAGTAACATGAAAAAGTACGTATTGGGATCTCCGATTCTTACTGACTTATTCCTTATATTAATTAATACTGACTTCTTTAACTGAAAAATTTATGTTAACTGTCTTCAACTGTATCAATCACTTCACTGTAGTGCGACTGACGTATATGTATACTCGTGTAAAATAAAAAACTACCAGTTACTATGAAAACTCGAAATTTCAATAAGTCGTAACAAAAATGTCAATTTACAATATGTTTCCTTTATATTATCAATAACAGTGCTTTATATTTTATAAACAGAATTTAATTATTCTCTCTGACATATTGGATACTCCTGAATGTTTCTTGTTTATGAATTTTATTATTTTTTAGACAATTTTTAAGGTTTTAGTAACAACTTTCCCAACATTAAATTGTCAACATGGAATATGTCTATGCTCCTTATACCTCCTCCGTTTTCGCATTTTATTCGTCAATAAAAGCTTGAAAGGGTACAGCCGGATAAGGTAGTCAAAACTGCCCTTGAGCCTAATTTTTTGACTGATGCGTCAGTAGATAGGACATCATGAAGAATCATACTGGGTAAAATCTCAGCCCTGTATCTCAGTCGGGAGGGTAGTTATGAGATAAAAACGGATCGTCCGTTTTTTTGGCCTATTTTCCTTAGTTAGCGATGTTTAAAAATTCTAATAAAAATCTAAGACGTGTAAAAAACCTAAGCATATACTCTGCAACTCGTTTCAGGTTTTTAAATTGAGAAACCTGCTTGTAATAATCAAATGCCTGAATAAAATAGAAAAATTCCAGATTTCACATGGAAGTTCTAGAATGACAATTTTTATATTTTTACAGTATCTGTATAGTTGTTCATGAATTTTTGCATATTTTTATCTGTGGATTTCTTCCATCTGTGTGCAAGCGGATGCCGCCATTTTATTTCAGGGCAGTAAAAAAATATATTAGTCTCAAAATATTTAGAATACTGCTTTACCGAAAACCGTGAAAGAATACGTGTTTCCTCTTCAACGAACGCTACAGAACTAAAGGCGAAAAACTTCTCTCCAATTAATTTATTACTTACGGATAGCCCTAACATAATCATAATACCGATTTATTTATAATTTCTTCCCCTACTCGCTTGTATTCTCGTACACTCTTGACCATTAACTATTAATATTAACCGATTCTGATACACTGCATCTCATTAACTAACTACCGTTGATTGACTTTTATTAACAGTCTACCTTAATTGTTTGTCGGGGCAGAAGCAAGGTACATGTGTATCTTTCAAGTCACATGTTAATATATCGACATTTTATTAAATGATTCTAGTCTTTTATAACATAACATGCACGTCTAAATTATATAATGTCTCCGAGGTAACAAATAACAATATTTATAACGGTTGGCAGCACCGTCAATCAGAAATATCAAAGTAAATGCCTTGGCATGTTGTCTGCAGATAGAAACCAACGCTCCGTTAGGCTCCTGGCTCCCATCTAGTGCAATTTACATTATATGTGCTTCTATCTAATCTATTATATTCTATCTATTAAACAAAACAATGCGTACATAAAAGCTTTGAGTTTGCATATCAATAACAGCTTATTTGTTTGCAATTTCAATAATCATTTTGTTACTATTTGTATATGATACAGTTTTGTGACTTTCAGGTTACAGTAGATTATTATGATAGATTTTGGTACCTAACCCAGACCAATATTCTTCCTACCGACTTATGTGAAAGGATAAGCGCTGGGCGAAGTTTTATGGCAGGAGGTCGCTATTGTTACCCTGGACCTTGGCTCTTTGACTTTAGATTGTTAAGGCTACGGTGTGGGCCTGTCACTGCCACATCTTTCTTTTTGTTTATAGTGCAGGGAGGTTTAATGCTTTATGCACTGCTACCCGGGACCATTCCAATCCCGAGTAAGTGTGGGACTCCTTGGTGGGGTGTGCCATACCGAGTTTACCCACTAAAACTCCTCCCTACACTACGAATCAATTTAGGGTGGCATCCGGAAGGCTGGCATCCTTGCGGTTTACTTCCTCCCTCCGTTTTGATGCTCCTGTTTCTTCTTGCCAGTTCTTCTTGCTCGATGTTGTAAATCCACCGGAGTTGGTGGCCTACGTCGCAGAGGCAGCTATCGGTTTCCCTCCCTGGGGAGGTACTCACGGCGGGAACCAACGAGAAGGTTGCTGCTTGCTAAACTAGCTCTCGAGGCGGCTGGTCTTGGATACTAGAGTGGCGATGGTAGTCCAACTCCGACATCTCAAACGACCGCACGCCTCAACAGAGTCATAGTTACTCCCGCCACACCGCCACATCTGGCAACCAT
>CM052096.1:9018436-9067196 GCA_028453745.1 Agapostemon virescens | reverse complement strand
TCGTTTCAAATATAATTACTTGTGATAGATATTGGCTTTTGGTTTGGTTTATTAAGAAATGTGTAGAAGGTGTAAGTGATAAGGTACGAAAATTCTGTTAGGATGGTGGAAAAATTCATCTAACCTAAGTGCTATGTAGAATATACAGAGTGTATGGAAATGGGAAATTGAAGGCTAAACAAACGGGGGTGTAGTTTAATAGCAGTAATAGTTTCAAATGATCAAACAAGAAAAAGTAAGAACAGATCCTTAGGTTAGAAACAGAAGAACGAGACGAAGAAGTAGATAGTGTATTGGAGAGTAACAGTAGAAGAATATAAAGAAGGAACGAGTAAACAGTATTTGAGGAAGAGGGTAGAATGAAAGAGGAATCGCGAGGACTGAAAGCAGTCGTAAACTTGAAGATAAGAAAGAGAAAGGACAATAGACATAGAAAATAGGACTAAAGTTTTGGTGAGTCAGAGAGTGTACTAAACGGAAAAGGAAAAGTGGATAGTTATCTTAAAAAGTAGAGAAAGAAAAAGGTAGCACTGGAAGAATATATAAGGAGAAGTTCAGAATTTAGGAGATTTTGTGAAAACTAATTATTTTGTAAAATAATAACGAGTAGTAACGAAGAAAACATACTTTAGCGTTCTCACATGATTTATTTGACATACACAACTATTAATACAGACGTCTCACCGATACTTTAATTATAAGCATAGGCATGATGTTCTGCTTAAGTGATGCAGCATATTAAATAGAAGGGGTTGAAAAATGAAAAGTTCCAGTCACTAGAATGGAGATAAGACACAATTTGTTTAAGATTGATGATTAAGTGGCTAATTCGTAAAAGATATGCGAGCAAACGCAAGTACACATTTGACTAACTCTTCTACTTGTCAGTAAGCCAGGTAAATTCAAAACATACATAGATCACATAAAATAGCCAAATCCGAAAGTACGTTTTATAGCATCCCAGTAGTACTTCTCCCAATTTACTTTCATCGCTTCTTCCTCGCTACAAAAGAAACACATATTTGATTACATTTTATTTCATAATTAGAAATGAAAACCTTAAATATGTGGAAAAAAAATTCGAAACGTCTATCAATTTTATCTATCCGATAAACAACTATCAGATTTAATAATCATAGAATTATTTAAACAATCGTGAAACTATGATTTCATTGATTACCTGCATGGAACACCTGTTTGCGTTAAATTGACTTCAGTATGATCACTTTTCTCCGAGATTTCGATAACGACATCGCTAAAATGTCCGTCGGGCCACTGTTTATAACGCCATTTTTGAACAATCTTCGTGGGCTCAACTTCGACAAATACTCCATGTATATTACCACCGAACAGTACAAATTCTCCTCCTTTCTTTGGTTCTAGTTTCGCTGGTCCTTTCGAGAACAGCTGTACCATCTGTAAAGAAACATCGTTAGTTGCAAGATAAATTTTCCACCAAAAACAATAATAGCAATATTAACAATTTTGTAAATCACCAAATCGAATTACATTCCACTTTTCCTGGTTCAGTGTAATAGAAGTAATAAGATAAGACTTGGAAATATCAATTAACAACTACACAATGTTGACCAACATTGGGTAAAATTTTGTTCGGACAAAAAATAAAGAATAAAAGTAACGAATAACATTTTATTCGTTACCATCAAATAAATAGTTAATCAAATTCGAATTTATTCGAATAACAGCTTATTCGGACAAACATTTACTTGATTGTATATTCTATTAATTCATAACTTGCAATTCATATCCTTTCTTTACGTTTATAATTTGTTATTAACTGATAGATAATTGATTCACTTATTATTCTGCTGCTGCTGATATATTTTTATATCTCTTTTTGTATGATTGAATTGTGTTATGATACAGAGGGACAAAATCGATTAGTGATAAACACAGTGTCACTATTATAACACGTATTCATCGGTTAGCTATGTTTGACGAATATACTCATCATGCGTAAAATTTGCTGTATCATGCTATTCAACCCTTTTAGTGCCGAACGACGGCAACACTTATATCGTCGTTCGCAACACTTGCCAAAATGTCAACGACGATATATCGTTGCGTATCCAAGGGCGCCTAACTATTTACATTGCGAGCGAACTCTATCTCAAAATAAATTTAGAAAACGTTATAAATGGACTAATTTCATTGCGAAAGAATAAAAAAAAATTGTTTTTAGATTTAACCTGTTAAAGAATAAGATTCGCTCTTTCTCGTGGGGTTCAATACAGTCCGCTTACCAGCAGTCATTTCTGCCTGCGCCAATGAAAAGACTACGACAGTGTCATTGACATCATACATTATCGTCAGTAAATACTTGTATTTTAGAATATAAATAATATTTCTGAGTACCTCTGCCTACAAAGAAATCTTCATCGCCGTACGATTTCCTCTGTACCGTGTTTGTTAAATAAATTTTTCTCTTCCACTGTTTCGGAGATATGGCAAATAGTCGCTATACCGCTCAGTATATGATCATTCAAAATGATTCTAGAATAGTAATTGATGTATAAGCAAAATAAATACGGAAGTACTTTCATACGTGCTTTGTTACAGGTCGAAGTAAAACATTATGTTTCTAATCTCGCTTTTATTTTATTTAACGCTCACAATCAATGAACTTGTACGCGTGTTCCCTGTAAATTAGATTTTTTAAACATCGTTACCTAAGGAAAATAGGCCAAAAAACGGATGATTCGTTTTTATCCCATAACTACCCTCCTGATGGAGATACAGGGTTGAGATTTTACCCAGTATGGTCTTTCATGATGCCCTATCGACTGACGCATTGTTCAAAAAATTAGGCTCAAAGGCATTTTTGACTACCTTATCCAGCTATTCCCTTTATGAACATTTGGAGAATAAGGAATTTTAATAACGCCTTTGACGTATCGCAGGACTGTTCACACTGCCAGTGAACTTAATTGACGTGCTGCTTGCAAACAGCTATCTGATCGCGACCTTTGCACAGCAATTCATTCACTTCTTTTACACTCACATTACGAGTAAATGCTTTCTGCATGGTTTATAATAAACAATAATCTACTGAAATTGTAGTACACCTAGTATACGTGTACCTAGTATACCTAGTATACGAAATATTTTTAGCAACAGCAAACCTTTACACATGTCATAGTCATACCAATTCAACCTTTTTTTCATATTCTACAAGATTCATTAGATGATGAATATAGAGTTCCTCATTTCAAAATCAAATCAGGAAGCTGAATCAAAGGTGTTTCTTCTTTCTTACAAGAATGCATGATTTTTATTTAAAAATGAAATCTTGTGTGAAAACTAAATAAGCGAAAAAGTTCAGGTTTAAATCAAAAGATAGAGGAAAATTTCCTCTATACAGACCTATACAGGGTGAGGCAGTAACTATCGCCATCTACAATAACTCCGAAAATATGATAGTAGCAAAAAAGTCTTTATAACATGGCTGTAATCTCTTTTTCCTAAGTAGAGTCACTCCAGAGATGTGAAAGTTATCAAGGTTTCTTTAAATAGAATGCTATGTTCTGCTACGTATTTTCTGATAGGGGTTATTGAAACGAACCCAATGAGGTGGAACATTAAAGTCTTTGAATGTCAGCAAAGGTCATTTATGACAAAAAAGGCAAAATAAACTTACATTTACAGAAGGTGTTCAAAGTGATTGCTATTGGTATCAATGCAATGCTGCAATCTTCTTATCGCGGATTGAGTAATATTTCTTATCACTTCAATTCTATTTAGAAAAACAAAGGTGATCTTCACATCTCTGTAGCGACTCCGCCTAGGAAAAAAAAGATTAACGACATATTACAGCCCCTATTGTCCTATGTATCTTTTGTTTCGAAAACTTTTCTACTACTATCTTACTTTCGGCGTTATTGTTATGGGCAATAGTTACTGCCTCACCCTGTATATCCATATAAGTAATTATTTTTTATAGTTTTTAGTAGATGCAAGTGCTTGTAAAAGTCTGAAAAATAGCTTAGACAGATACTTTAAACAAACCATTTTTATATTGGTATAGAAAATTCTTTAGATAGCAAGAACTTACAATACAATATTGGATTTTACAAGTAGTTCTAGTAAAAAAAGATACACCGCACACAAACGCACGAATGCATGCCCGCTGACTTTGAATCATTATGTCATTTAATAATAACAATGACTTTACCTCTATCGATGTAAATACATTGAACAATTCCTCTGCTCTGCATTGGAACTTCTGTTGTTGTTTGATCACTGTCGTCGTAATCTTGCTTCCTAATAGTCTATCCTTATTATTTGACGACGCCACTGTGGAATTCATTTGCATCTTCAACAATTAATTAAAAAATATTTATTTAATAAACCATAAAATAGTAGAAACTCCATTAATTTCTGTTAGCACTTCTATTCAAACTAATGCACACAAATATTTGGAAAAGTAAGGATAACTTGAATCTGTTCAATGTACATACGTACAATATGAACTGAACACTTATATTAGTTCCATTAAGCATTTTTGTATAAATACTTGAATAACAATAAAACTAACGAGTATAAATTTTTTATCTGTACTGACATAAATCGATAATTTGCGATTTTTATTTATTCTGTGCACATACGACAGTATGTGATCAGCTACTTACCCTTTAAAAACGAATAAACATTTTATGAAAGATTAGTTTACTAGATGATGTATAAAAATACTTGTTTGAAATTGTTATTGGTCGGAGTTGCGAAGAAACAAGTGCAAATCATGAGGTAATTGTGCAGTTTGTGGGAGTCAATTCCAATGTTAATGGCATTGAAATATGTTATCTAATTCATTATTCTAAACAATGTTTTCTTACATACATACATACAGAGTGAGACACTTAAAATCGGCCTCCTGAATAACTTGGCTGTTATTGTTAGTTAGTAAACTAATAAGCAACTCTATAATGTGTGTTTCGAATGTTTGTTCCGTTCGAATTGCCGCTGGTTCAAGGCAATAACACTCTAATTTACGACAATAGATTAATGTATTTTGCATTCGCAAATATACATCTATTGTTTTTAAGGATTTCAAGTTTCAAAAGTTCTAACGTTCTAAAAGTTCAAAGTTCTAAATTATCTCAAATTATCCTAGTCCGAAGTTCAAAATACTCTATAGATGTGTACTAGTTCGAAGTTCAAAATGCTCTATAGATGTGTACTAGTTCATGGTTCAAAATGTTCTATAGATATATACTAGCTCGAAGTTCTAAATGTTCTGTTGATGTCCCAATCCCAGGACCCGCAGAATTTCTCCTGGTCTGTCCCTACCAAAGTTTGGAAAATGATTTTTCGTTTGGTAGGGATAAATGTGGGACGAATCACCAGTTTGAGGTGTAATCCTAAAATTGTGCAACGCCAACTGACTTCGTGATTTCGTTTTCCCACGAAGGCTTGTAATACGTTGCACAAAGATCCCTTGTTCAAGTATCTTTTCCCGAAACTGGTGTTGCCTTTCCGCTGCAGATGGGTCTGCGATGCGTCGATTTCGAAACTGAATGCTGAATTTCCAGCTGTACCCAAGTCCGTAACTAATTCTTCCAGCTAAATATGCCCATAAATATCTCAAAAACGACAGTGTACCACTTGATCGCAGCACAGACCCAGACGTGATGTCTAGATAATTCTAGACAATGCAGTAATACTATGCAACGCTACATAAAGCTTTGCAGTATTTTGTAATTGTTTTTGTACTTACTTCCCTATTGAATCCAGAATTGATATTTACAACATTCTTTTTCCCCTCATCTTTTATGGGTAGAATCATTCCAACTGTAAATTCTAATAATAATAAAGAATAAAAATTAATATAACATATGAATATTGATTTGTTCATAGACGAATTATAAAATAAATAATGACATTTCTTATGCATGTAAAAGGCACGAAATGTCACGAAAATTCTTACTACTGAAAAAGATTTGATATAAGGCAATACTCAAAATATATTTACCTCAAATTTACAAAAGAAATATAAAACCTCTATCAATATCCGAATATTTTTTTAATCAAATAAATGTATTTTATGTTTACAATAAGTTTTTAATAAATATTACAGCTTGAGACTAACTCTTATTTTATATACATAAAGTACATCAAATTCTGTAATATAAAGATTCCATCTGAAACAACTACAAGGACTCGAATAATTAATACTCTTTCTTAAGAACGCAAAATAAATATTTTAATTTTTTATTATACGAGAAATTATCTAGAGCGTCAAAAATTTTTTTTTAAAAAGATCCTACAAAACTTAATCTTAATATATCATTTTCTAAGTAGTTACCATAGTGTTCATTATTATATAGATAAAATACTATATTTCAGTATATTATAAATTATGTTATACTTCCTATTATAGTATAATAATTGCAAACATTCTATTATGTCTGTATGTTTAGTTAACTTATGTTTATTATAGTTATATATTCTATATTCATGGTTAGTCTTATCTTAGATAATTTAGATTCATTAGACTTAAAATATTTATAATATTCCTCGTATAAACTTAAGATTGTAATGGATAAAAATGTAAACACAATAAATAATAATAATTATTAATAAAATAATAAAGAATAGTATTCATTTGTTCATCTGCGAAATAATTAAAATATTTAATAAACCCAAGAGACATTCATTTTTATGTATCATTTTAATTTAAACTAAGCAATACACCGCAACTATATAGACTAGTAAATTTAATGAAGAAAAAGTTAAAAAATAATCTGGTTAATTTATTCAAAGCTAATGTTGACATCGCTATTTAGCACCACTTTTGTATTTCAGTAAGCAATATACAATTTTCATAAACCTTGATATGCTTTACAACAACCCAAAAATTATTCTTCTCTATCTTTTAAATTTTTTTAAATTTAGTAAAACAAAGGTAATTGATTAAGTTAAATGATTCAGTATTAGTTTCTATAGTTGCCTATCAGCAAACTAATTCAGGACTGATATATCTTTAATTCTAGATTTACAGAGCACTAAAAGCGACTATTTTACATTACTTTATAAAAATAACGAGAATGAACCTATTCAAATTTTTAGCTTTCTTTTTAATAATTTGTTCTCAAAAAAATAAATCTTGTGATCTCATTCCTCATGGATACATCTTTGCAAACTCAATAATCACAAATAAAAAATATTAGGATGCATCAAAATGATGCGTCCCATATACCTAGTGTTAAGAGAGATACTGAATGAATTCATAACCATTTTATGTATTACAAAAGGACTAATATAATAATGATTCAGTAAAAATGGACTAGGTATCAAGATCAATATAATATTCACCAGAAACTTCTTCATCCATAAACATTGGAACGTTTTGGTTCCTGTTTCAAGAATAAAAACCAATATCATAACCATTTTTAAACCCTACTTTTAAATAATATTGAGAATTATTCGTGCATTATTTTGAATACTAACACAATTATTAGAAAAATTCTTATAATATCTTTTAAGACCAAATTAAAGGGTGTATTAGTTAAGAATCAAGCAACTTCTTCAAATTATGTAACTCTCATTTAACCTCAATTTTTAAAACTAGATTTAGTTCTTTCGTATGAATTATAGCTGTAACTGTAAAGAATTTTTCTGTAAAGAACTGTCGAATTCTTTTTTCTACAAAGATTGTTGAAACGCAACATTAAATTTGAAAGGTTCTTTCAATTTGTGCAATTAAATGAAACACTTTAAGCATCAGTGAAGCATTTTATTAGAAATAAAGTAAGAAAACTTGAAAGATAAATAATCAATTTAAGCTGTGAACGAACAGCACATATATAAATCTTATTAAACTTGAAAGGCTTTGCTTGTTTTGTAATACTTCTTGTTAGTTGCTTTATATAGATATAAAATTTTACCTTCTCTTAAAGCAGCGACATATGCCTTTAGTTTTTCTTGAATAGCACTCTTTCCTTTTGTATGTAAGAAGTGCTTTATTTCTTCGCCTTTATCTGTGCTCTCGTCCAAAGTAATTTCAATCTGTAATTTAAGGTGTATTCCTCATGTTACTGATAAAAATATTAATAAACTATCATTCTTGTCCCATACTTTCATAATATCAACTCTGTAATTTATATCTTCCTTTCAACCGAATTGCATTTTCATGTTTGTAACAGTAACATAGTCCTCCGATTTTAATAGTCGAAATATAATTGTATTTCTTTAAAAAAATGACTATAGCTCTCATACACTCCTTGGAAACGTTGCATATCCTTAACAAAATTGCACTCATTTTTATGTTACATTTTAATTAATATAATAATTGTATTAAAATGTATTTTATGAAGAATAAATAATAAATTGAATAAACATAACTAATTTACTACATTATGATTTGCTGTTGTATAGGACATTTAACAAAGATTTACGCAATTGACAAAGATATACGCAATATACATTACTATTGTACAATAAGATTCAATTATCTTTTGCATACCTTCTTTCATTCCACAGACTATAAATTCTTTTGTCCATGTTCTTATATGCATATATTTTGCATACATTTTGAAATGTGGTATCAAGTAAACATAATGCAAACCTAATTCATTCATTATATTTATATTTCAGAAAAAAATCACGAACAAACTATAATTTATCCATAATCTTGCACATTCAAATTCATTCCATTCAAAATCAAAATCATAGAAAAAAATAGAAAATGAGTGAATGAGAGTTGAGTATGAGCAAACATTAAAAAGTAGGTATTAATATGTCTCTGTATCACTGCTGAGGATGTACACATAATAAAACTGAGGATCATAGCAAAGTTAACACGCTCACAGTCTCATAATTTAATATATATAATCTATAATATAAATTTATATTAATATAATTAAGTTAAATATAATAAACTTTAATATAATATAAAATCAATAATTAATTATACCACTTTTTAAGATACTACTATAATATTATGTAATATATTAAAAAAACTGTTTATTGCTATCTAATATGTATATAAAAATTGTATTCTAAATTGCCTTTGAAAAAGTTATTGTTGTTTCGTCAATTGAAGTGCAAATGTTCGAACAGTGAACGTGTTAAATAATAACTATTTATGAAGCAAGTGTACATGAACTTGGAAACGATAACGACTGTGACCTGTTTAGATTATTTACTTACATCTACTTCAGATATATCATTCTCCTCAGATAGATTTGGAATGTTTATTTTACCCTGAATCTCCTTATCAGATTTTCCGTCGTATTTCCATTTTAACTCAATATTCCATTCATAGAAGAAAATTAATTTACCTTTCCTATTGTTAGCCATTGCCTCACCCTTACATTTCTCTACTTCTGTTACTGTACATACAACTAGAAAGAATATTTATGTATTTAAAATATGTATATTTATTATACATATTATACACTTAGCAACTAAAGTTAAAAAATAAAATAGTTAAGTATAGATACTGCAATACATATATTTTCTACTGTGTGAACACAAAATTATTTCCATTTAATTCAAGAAATGCATATTTTCTGGTACACACGGAATGAGAAGTATACAAATTAAAATACTCATATTTTTGCAAAAAAAAATGATTACAATTAAAAATAAGATTAAAAAAAATTGTGTCATACACAATTAAATTTTAACCCTTTGTATTCTGCTGTCCCCTCTCATGGAACATCGTAATTCTAGCATATCACTCGGATGTCCCCTCTCATGGGACATTAAAGTTTATTAGTGATTACAGGGAATTAAGTTATTTCAGCACAACTTTTTCAGACATGCATATTTCACTGAAGTTTTCTCTTGAAATAGCACAAGAAATCAAATCAAAGTATAGTAAAATTACTAAGATATATAAAAAAATGCACTTTTCGGCGCCACTTGAAAAGAGCGATAAGGAGAGTTTGTAGAAGAAAGGTTGGTGTGCGAGTATACCTCATACTGTATAGTGAGATTTATAAATATAAATAAACAAGTCTAAAACTTAAGGAAAAGATTTTCAAAGCTGAGCTCAGTCTGGTTTGAAGTTTCGAGCGGTATAGAGAGATCTAACGAGTGAAAAAATCGGAAAAGTGATTCTTCTCTTGGTAAATAAGTTCTTTGGTAAAAGGTAATAACAATTAGAAATTTTTCATTTTCAACCCAATTAGAAATTTTCAAGGCACTCATTGACCAGTTGAGAGGTGATTTTCGTGAATCGAGAACGCGTCCATCCACATCTTCTGCGGACAATAGATTAGATAATAAATTACATATTCCCAATGTAGAACAAAGAAAACGGGATTGCATTGTTTGTTCTGACAGGAAAACACCTGGTGACAGGCGTCAAACGACTTATTATTGTCAAAGGTGCACAAATCAGCCTGCAATGCACATTGGGGAGTGTTTTAATACTGTATCACACTGTACAAAATTATAAAAAATAAAATATTGATTTGTTTGCAAATATACATTTCTCGATGTCAACAAATTCATATAAGTCCAATATCATTATAATATGTTACTTGGTTCCAAAACTATACTAAATAATACGAGGGTCTGTAAATACACGTTTCTGCCATAAAGTAGCGCTGAGTAGCTGATAGCCAATGCCAGAATGTTTCGAAGTACAAAGGGTTAATATTTAAATGTTACTGAAATCATGTTATATGTAAAGTATTGAAAAATAAAGAGTAAACTATAAACCTTTGTCTCCTTCTATCTTCATGTTGGTAAATAAGTTTTTCAACTTTTCTTGAGACCAGGCACAGGCATTTTTTTCCGTCCTTAAGAAAAAAAACATTATATATTCATTAATTAGATCTAGATTATTAAAATATAACTAAACTATTACATATAATATACTTCAATGATTATTTCTCAATGTAATTAATGGCCAAGTCATTTGATTGATTTAATAGTGCAGAAATGGGTTGCTGAATGTAGATAACGTTTCAAGAAATCATATTCATTAAACTGAGATAGAAGAAATATATGTAACTGTAAACTATAAACAAGTTGTAAAACACTTGTAACATGTACTAAAACATTATATTCTTTGTGAAACTTTCTAAAACACCATGATTTACCACAAGATTTCTCAATATGGTAAACTTATTACATCAGATTATGACTCCTTTAAAACCATTTACTTTTTATCTGAATCATTTTTTATATAATGAATTGTTCACCCAATATAAATGTTCATGAATTACAATCAGAACTACTATAAATATTGTTTGCTACAAGCAGATGCATGTTTAGTGTCAGCAAATTTTTTTTACTATTAATTAAACAATCTAGTTTCATTTATTAAATAAAGCCATAGTTCAGTTACATCATTTAATAGGGTATTTAAAATTTGAACATAAATGAAGCAATGTATATCTTATTGTGCATTTTAAATACTATACATATTAATTTACTAATGTCGCCTCAGAGGAGCCATTGGAGTGCCAAGGGTTATAAGACATATGTCCATTATACAACTTAAATGTGTCAACATAATAGTGACATAAACAATTTTAGTACTGGAAAACAATGATGTAAAATAATTGCATATGTATAATTTAACATACCAATGCCAGTTATTGACATTAGTTGCATCAGGCCTTTCTTCAACAATCCACCTTGGATCACCTTCACCCCATTTAGCCATCTTGTAAATGAAACAACTATTAAATAAGTGTCCTGTTGTAATGTCCAAATATATCAATGTAAACTAGGATATTTCTGAAACACATAAAGTAGAATAACTTTGTTAAAATTATTGTAATCATATTATAAATGTTATTAATCTTATTAAATTATTTTTACAATTTTACTCTTACTTATATTATATCATAAATTCACTTAATAATACACATTCCTTTCTTTATAATTTGTTCGTAATAAAAGAAAAAGGAGAAGAAAGGATACTGAATTATCTGTACCCATGAAATCACTACATTCTTTGTTTCCATAATTATATTGTCAACATTAACAAATGTAAGTAAAATAGAAGATTAAAATATTCTAATTCACACTTAAATATATGTGTAAGCGTATTGATTGTACTATGATATTACGTATATAAAATGATATTACTTACTACATCGCTTGCCATTATTCCAACAAGTATAAATTCTATGATATTATCAGTAACATTAAATATAACTGATTTTAAATACACAGTTGTATTTTTAATAAACATATTTGTAAGTGTACCTTAATAGATGAAAGTTATACATAAAACACTTTATAGTAATATATGCTTATTAAAATTACCAAATAATATAGTGTTCTCTATTTTAAAAATGTGTACAAAATTAACAATAGTTAAAGATTTACATACACATCTAATGTAAAAACCAATTTTTCATACTGTTGTAATAAAAACAACAATTTTCAAATATAATTACAAAAGTTACATTGGTCTTATTTAAAATTTATATAGAACGAAATTATTTAATAATTGAATACTCAAATGATTGTAATTATTTTTTCTTAAATCTTAAAAACTCATGCCAATGTCATTCATGTCAATACTATTGCATTAAATCAAGTATACGTTTGTTACTAACTCGTTTTAACTAACACTACCGAATATGTTTTAAAAATTTCAATGAAAATGATTTACAATAACAATAAACATTACAATTAATCTAAAATTAGAAAATTCTTATGCACTGTTCGAATCCATTTAATTTTTTAATAATTGTTACATATACATAATAACCTAAAAATTATACTTGTAATATTAGTAATCTCAACATAAAAACCTACACATAACACAGGTTTGCATAATAATATTAATATTTTACTTACAAAAACTTGTTACAATGTTCCAAGTACAATTGTGCTAGTCACTTCTCGTATATTATTAACATAACACAATTTTCAACTATAAATTATTGGAATACTAAATATACTTTTTTGAGATCACAATTTCCTTGAAAATTAGAAACACGTTTTTAACGTGAATATTCTTATGAACCAATGAATAATGTGAAGCTCACAAGTCCGCACACGAGACTTGAAATTGCTACGGAAACAAATATTAAGGTGGGGATGAAGGTACCTTCTAGAAAATTCACGAATATGTGCATACGGCTCACTTATTATTATTTCGTTCTTGTTTTATGTTTTCGTCGAAAAGTAAAAAAGAAGCGCTCTAAACTGAGTTGCTACTTTGGATTAGTAGAGTATTATCACACACAATAAGTTATCAATGAAAGATTAAAGTCAAACTAGGAATTTCTAATACACTTGTGTGAATTCAAAACCATCTATCTACAGATCACGTGATCCACGTGTTTTGACATTCTAAAAATTATGCATGTCATTTCTGGAAAGTCACTAATCAAAATGAAAACGTTCTTTTAGTTTTTAATAATTCATGAGCGAATTATCGTGTATCAAACTTCGTCGAAAAATTTACGTTAGTTATCAATTGATATTTCTAGATATATTGTGATGTCGCCCCAATCGAGATCATCGCCATCTTATTAATTACTATAGCCACGTTATCGCGCGTATTTAAATTTTGGATTAAAAAGGAACCTGTTTGATTGTTAGCTAGAAAATATTATGACTAAATTAGAGCATCGCTCGAGTAGGGAAAATAATATAAAAGAATGCTAGCTGCAAACAATAAAGGAATGGAAACACTTCGAATAAAACTGGGACCTCTTAATCGAAGGACAGGAACGAAGATTGATTGCTTCACAACTCTCTTCAAGAACTCCGGGATCATAAATTAGCTATCTCAGGCGAAAGGCTTTTATCGGAGGAATTGAGCTGTAGTAATCAAATACTTGTTACGTTGCGTACATATGCATACCTCCAAATCACTTTCCCTTAAGCCACCGATGCAAGGCCTTACGGACTGAGAGTGCGAGAACTAGAAGGCATTCATGGCATCCTCCCCCGCCAAATTGCTATGTGACATTAGTTTAGAGAAAGATACTACCCTTCGGATTGGACCTCACGATGCCTCGGAGGTTAAATGGAAGAACGCACTTACTCTTGTTTTTATTATCTAGGACTATATCCAATTTGCAAATTTTGAAAATATAGTACAAGTTTTGTTCCATAAATGGTCTTTGGTTAATTTTCCATTACGTTTCCTACCAACATATCGCTCACATACTGGTTTAGATATTGCAAAATAGCATATGGGAAACCTTGCCGCGGAATTTCTTGAATTTTAACTGCTCGTGCCACCTAAAGGCACGTTCTGGGATTACGGAAGCAAAACATAAAACTCCACGCTTTTACGTTCCATGGTTACTCGACCAACCAATATCCCTAAATTCCACCACATAGTTACGTAACAAATAAAACTGACATTGTTATCTACAACTCTGAAGTTCCTTCGTTCACTTTATTCCCACCGAATAATAGCGAATACAATAGAAAGACATTAAACTATGAATAGTGTTTACGAAATGCAGAAACGAATTCGATAAGAATTGTTTCAACATTCTTCCGTGGATCTCGCATTTTTTATATATCGATTGTCTTTATTATTTCGCAGGTATGATAATATTTTAAATAGAATACCGTAAATTTTTGGTATAATTTAGCTTTAATCTGCACAATTGCATTCTTTATTGTTCGTGAAACAATCAAAAAAATAATTGCTACATTTAGTTTGATCGTCAATATATGTAATGTCACAGCGTGGCTATGATAGTGTATATTACACGCACGACATAAATATATATACATAACGATTGAAAACATTACAATTATTTCGTTGCCTAAAGAAACAAAATTGGTCAAACATTGAATTATTACTAAACACATTTTATTCGTACAAGATATAACCTAACAACACGTTTCTCTACTTCATATAACATTTTTAAGTTATTTTGTATATGTATACGATTTAAAGATCCAATCTAAAATTAAAATATTTGTTGACAGAAGATTCTTTCGTATATTTAAATGAAGTAAGTTAATAAAATTTTTACAATTATGGAAAAGTAGAGAAGACAAGTTAAACATTTTGATATAATTTACATAAATTTTAAGGATATTTGAGAAAGTACAAGGCATGGTATCTACATTTACGTTATAATATAAAGTTTTTAAACAGATATGTCAATGTTGATGAAAGAAAATTAATTACTGTCTTAGTATTATTTACAAATTATATGTAGATAAAGAAAAATACGTGTATTTATCTAAAATAAATATTATATTCTAATTTTTACAGATATAAATTGTCTGATATAAAATCATCTACAGCAAATATGACACCACAAAATTTTGTAGAAAAGCGATATGATAATATTATTAAGTCAGCAAATGACACAAGAGAATATAGAGGTTTATTACTAAAAAATAAAATAAAAGTTTTACTTATTAGCAACCCAACAACTGATATAAGTGCAGCTGCTTTAGATGTAAATATTGGTAATGTTGAATCAAATTTTTCTATTTAATTTAATAATAAGATTTTTAGATATTATTGTGCATTACATTAATATAATAACGTTATAATACTGTTTGTAGGATATTTAAATGATCCAGATGATTTACAGGGTTTAGCACATTTTTGTGAACATATGGTGTTCTTAGGAACTGAAAAGTTTCCAAAATATGAATATAAGACATTTTTATCACAACATGGCGGTTCATGTAATGCCGTAACAGATATGGATCACACTACTTATTATTTTAATGTAAATTCAGAATACTTGGAAGGGGCATTAGATCGTTTTGCCCAATCTTTGATAGCACCACTTTTTACAGAAGCATTAACTGAACTAGAATTACATGCTATTCATTTAGAATATGAATCACATGCGACAAATGATACATGGCGTGTTAATCAAATAGAAGGATCATCTGCAAAACCAAATCATCCTTTTAGAAAATTTAGTTGTGGAAATAGATTATCATTGGAGACCATACCAAAGCAAAAGAACATAAATGTAAGAGAAAAATTACTTGAATTTCATGAAACTTACTACTCAGGTAATGCAATGGCGTTATGTATATTTGGAAAAGGTAAATATAATATTTTATTATAGTAATATCAGTATTATAATAATATCAGTAAGAAGTTCCACCTAAAGAATATTATTTATTCATTTCAATGGTTGATATATTTTATTAGAGGAGATTTGTAAAATGATATAAAGATTCTTTAAGTGGAAGTTTTTACTGACTTATTCTGTATATAAAGATAGTACTGTAATCGTTATGAAAAATTTATTATGCATTTAGAAAGTTTAGATGAACTTGAAGAAATGACGGTAAAATTTTTTTCCCCAATAAAAAACAAGGAAATTGAAATACCTGATTGGTTGGAAGATCCTTTTAAGGAAGAAGATTACCAAACCAAATGGTACATTGTTCCAATAAAAAATACAAGAAGTTTAAATATTAATTTTCCTTTACCTGATCTACGAAATCATTACAAATCTGCGGTAATAATTATATTTTTAAATATACTCTATCTTTTTTTTTTGTATTATTTAATAAAGATGCATATTTGATATTTTTCTTCCAGCCAGCACATTATCTTGCATACTTATTAGGACACGAAGGAGAAGGGTCGTTAATATCCGCATTGAAAGCAAAAGGATGGTGTAATTCAATCATGTCAGGCAAACGTTTAACTACCAGAGATTTTAGCTTCTTTAGCATTATTGTTGATTTAACAGAGGAAGGTATACAACATGTTGATGATATCATTCTATTGACTTTCCAATACATTAATATGTTGAAAGAACATGGACCAGTCGAATGGATATACAATGTAATTACACACAAGTTACAATAACTATTTGATATAGTTAGTGAAACCCCATAAGTATACACGTATATACAGTCTATCCATGTTTAAATCGAAACATCGATTTTTATGAAATTCCATGAACATAAATTACTGATCATATATATTGAAATTATCAGATGACCATGCTTATATTATTATGATTATAAGTACTTTATGTTACGATTATTAAAAAGAACATATTTTTCATAAAAGTTGTAGAGATACTAATTTTATAAAAATTCAGTAGGGAGATATTGTTCAAAACATTGTTCTTAAATATTTTTTATAAAATGCCTCGTAGTTAATCAAATAAAACATCGATTTTTATTTATGTCTCTGTAAGTGTATTCTGCAAAAGTAAGCACTTAAGTACAAAAAACATATTAAGTGCTTAATATTGCAGAGCACACTTATAGGATATAATATATATATTGTTTATTTATTGAGGTGAATATATTTGGTACAGCAAAATAAGCTTTCTTTTTTTCATATGGATTTAAGAGGTCCTTTTTTGTGAATTTACTGAAATTCAACATCAATAACAATTTTTTAATTGAACCATTAGTTTATCCAGTTATTACTTTGTTATTGTAGCTTATCTATTCATTTAAAGCTTATTAATGTTAATCAGTTAATATTATGTTTTATTAAAGGAATATAGAGACATTGCCGATATGAATTTTCGATTTAAAGAAATAGCACTACCACAGAAGTATGTCGTTGAAGTGGTATACTATATGCAAGATTATCCAATGGAAGAAGTTTTGATAGTGAATAATCTTTTCATGTCATGGGACCCTAACTTGATTGAATCAGTTATGAAACATTTAGTACCGGAAAAAGTAAGAATTTACATTATGGATCAACAACATGAAGATGTATGTAATGAAACTGAAAAATGGTATGGCACTAAATTTAAAAAAGAGAAAGTACCAGAAAGTGTAATTGATAAATGGAGAAATGCTGGTTGCAATTCAGTCCTTACATTGCCACCAAAAAATAAATTTATACCAAAACGATTTGATATCAAACCAGCAGAAAATGTAACTAAAAATTTAAGAAATATTAGATAATCTTTATTTACGTATTGTACAATTGTTTATTTTTGTTTTATTTATTAGGTAACGAAATTTCCTGTAATTATTGAGGATACTCCACTAATGAGAGTATGGTTTAAACAAGACGATGAGTTCCTTGTACCTAAGGTTAACATGTACATAGATTTTGCCAGGTAGAGTACAATAAAAAATAATATGTGTGTAGAATTTGATCAACCTATTACAGACTGGGAAACAAATAAGAATTTATGTATATTTATTATTTAAACACATTACATTTTACAGCCCATTGGTATATATAGATCCTCTTAGCTATAACTTAACTTACATGTTTGTACAAATACTTGGTGATGCTTTAAACGAATATGTATACGCTGCCGATTTAGCATGTCTCAAATTTGAAATTACTAATACTAGATATGGAATAACAGTGAGTATGAACTCATTTACGAGCTTTCTTTTCATAATATTAACACTATGTATTGTGTATGTTATAAAGATGTAAAAAAATGTTAAAATTTCTTAGTTATTATTTATAATTATTTTTGTAATACATATTTTTTCAGATAGAAATTAATGGATATGATGACAAACAGCATGTATTATTAGACGAAATTATGAATAAAATGGTCAATCTTGAGGTTGATCCAAAGAGGTTTGAAGTTCTGAAGGAAAGTGTATGTATTACTGTCTTTTTATGTAAACTAGACAATGTGATGTATAATGATAATTTTTACTTAGTTATTTACGAATTTTAGCATATTAGAATCCTAAAAAGCTTTGAAGTAGATGCACCATATATTCACGCAGATTATTATCTTAACGTTTTGTTATTAGAACACATTTGGATGAAAGATGAGTTTTTAAAATCAACTCCTCGTAAGTACATAATAATTGAACCATTTAAAAAATTAGGAGTATAATTGACAAAAAATATTTTTCTAATATTATATTTCTATGCAGAATTAACAGTTGAAAGATTGCGACAATTCATTCCACAATTTTTAAGTAAACTACACATAGAGTGTCTAATACATGGCAATGTTACGAAATCAGAAGCTATGGAGAGAGCTAAGTTAATAGAATCAAAATTAACAAGCTCAGTTCCTCAAATAATACCACTTTTGCCCAAACACATGATTTTGTATCGCGAAATTCGATTGGAAAATGGTAAGTAAAAAGATGTATATAAAAATGAGGTTTAAGTCTTCATGTAAGTAACTTTTTTTAACCATTGAATCGTGGACATTATTTAATTAAACAGCGTTAAAAATATAGTGATATGAAATTAAAAATTTCTATTTACGTAAACATTATAATCAGTTTTCGAATACTAGATTAGTATTAACCAACTTTGTGATTGATAAAGAAGCAAATAATTTTTCAAAATTGGAATATAGATTCAATTAGGTAAAGTTTATTCAAGGTAAAAATTTAGTTATTCATCATCATTTCTCCATCATCTCTGAAAGATTATTCTCATAGAACAAATCTAAACACACTATAAATCAAATAATGACGTCGTTCCTCATAGTTGTACTTTAGAAAGAATAATCTACTTCATGAAAAATTTATTTCAATATTAAGGTTAATATTAAGGTAAAATTTCATATACCATTTATTAACATCCTACAATTTATAATTTATCTTTTTTCTCTTTTAAATCTTTTCATCCATCCATGGAAAAATATTGAACACAGAATCTACACAGTCAATTCCTCCCCTCATCTGCCATACTAATTATGAAATATGAAAAACTGTTCTCTGAAATTCTTAATATGTTTTATTATATAACGTTGATATACTGAATACATCGACTGAATATAATTGTAATTATTTGATTGTTTTATTTTTGGGTAAATCATGTTTCTGTTATTTTTTATTTTTAGGTTATCATTTTTTGTTTGAGGTAGAAACTAAAAAGCATAGAAACTCGTGCGTAAAAGTTTATTATCAAACCGGCTTAAAATCGACAGAATCAAATATGTTACTTGAGCTCCTGGCACAAATTATCTCAGAGCCGTGTTTTTATACATTAAGAACTACAGAACAATTGGGATACATTGTATGTAGTGGTGTACGAAGAACAAACAGTGTACAAGGCTTAACAATACTAGTTCAAAGTGACAGGCATCCAATGTATGTTGAGAAGAGAATTGATGCATTCATGCAAACTATGCTGGTTAGTAGTACAATTTTTCAATATCAATATCTCAATTAACATTTCAAGCTCATCAAATCGGTGAGTAAACCCGTTTCTAGATTATTGCTTCATGGAAAATACAGTTTTTAAACAAATTTTAGTTTAAGCCTTTTTTCCACCCTAAAGGATGAATTCGTTCATTGGGAAAAGGGCTGTTTGCCATAGCCACCCTAAAAGTTTTTTGTGAATCTGCGAGGTTACCCTTATTCCAAATAATTATCATAATTTTTAATATCCTTAACACTAGCGATTTTGTAATTTCATCTCATCTAAAATTATTCTTATTCCATCAGATTGTTTAAATATTATCCTTAGGCTGAATATTCATTACATTACAGTTAACTACTGTTTTCTTAATTTTTCCTTTTTCATTTCATAATTCTTGTTTTAAGTACTGTTAAAAAATTAGTGATTGCAATTTGAAAGTTACTATAGATATGAATTATTCACATATTCTTATATAACACTGTAAACAATATCTTTAGGAAGAGATCTCGAAAATGTCAGATGAAGAATTTAATAAACACAAAGAGTCAGTGGCAGTAAAACGTCTAGAAAAACCGAAACTGATGGGTACCTTAACCACTATGTTTTTTACCGAAATTTTTATGCAACAATATAATTTTGATCGAGCAAATATTGAAGTTGCATATTTGAGAACTATAAAACAAACCGAAGTAATGCAGTTCTTTGAGGTAATTTATCAAAATCATATTATACATGTCAGTACTATTGCACATTGTATTATATTAAATTGTACATTATTTATAGAAAATGCTTCAACGTAATCTTCTGCAAAAATTGTCAGTACACGTACTTTCAACTGCAGAGAATCCAGATGCAATAGAAAAGGATGAAAACAAAACTACCAAAACGAATGATTTAATAATAGACTCTAATGATTACAAGAAGATAGATGATATTATGGCATTCAGAACTAGTCAGGCATTACATCCATTATTGGCACCCTTTAATAATATAACAAGAAGAGGTGTACAATTGTCAAAATTGTAGAAATTCTTAAAAATTGGAATAATGTTAGAAATTTTAGCGCGATCTAACATTTTTACCAAACGATATCATTGCTTTTTCCACTTTGTGACCTGTTTTCAACTTTTATTCATCATTGTCAAACAATCATATCTGTTTCAATTAATAGGTAACAATTTTGTTTAATTTCAAATATTCTCATTGAAAACTGGACACATATTATAACTCTGCCATAAAACCATAGATGAGGTATACATGTATATCAATTACGTATATTTTGTCTACAGAATATTCGACTCAGACTAACAAGTCCAAATTTGAATTATCAAGTTTAACTAAAAATACATTAAATAATTGATTTACTCGTACACCTCGTCTATGATAAAACCCTTCAAAAGTCGATTAAAATCTCGGCATTCTTACTTGATTTTACTAAAAATACGTTGAAATTTATACATGTATACTAATTTATTGATGTACCTATAAATTGTAGCATATAACAACTAAGTAAAAACTTTTACCACATTCTGTTACATGTAGTTTCATATACATATAAGCATACGAATATAGTAGTCATGGTATGTAAATGAATATCTGGGAACTTTGTTGAAGAATATTCAGCGTGCATCTTTAATATTCGGACACCACAAAATTTTGACTTTGTTGAAATTATAATTTTGTTAAAAATGAAAAATTTCACATAAAGTCAGGCATAATGTCGTACGGTCTCTAATTAAAAATAGTATAAATATTACTTCCATAGTTTGTACTGCTTGTTGGATAATACATTTCAAGTGATTTTTTTGTTATTTTTCTATATCTAAAATGTAATCTAATATTTTGCACCTTCTCGACTAATGATTTGTTTTACGTTTTGAGGTATATTATAATTTATTTTTTTTTAATATTTAATGATAATATTCCATTCCTCTTTTAATCATTGTTTCTATATGTTTTAACTATTGTAGTGTTTCTAATTGATTATTCTACTTCGTTTCATGAATTCTCAATGGTAATAATTTTTGATAAGTGAAAGGATCTTGTACACAGTCATTCCGCGCGAAATTGAATATTTTTCAAAGTAGAGTTTCGGATTTTGTTTAAATTTGATATGTCGTAGTTTCTAGCAACATATGAATAAATCTCAAAGGATTTTTCGAATTCTTAATAATTATTGATTTTATAAGATAAAGAAGTAGTAACCTTTCTTCATTAAATGATGTAAGAGTTAAACTAACAAACCGATGAAAAAGAGTTTTTACTAGTTTTTATTTTTTCAACAGGTATATTTTTAAAACTTTGAAAAAATAAATCTGAGGAGAACGTTGATGAAAGTTAGTTATAAACTTAGTGTTTCATGTATAGTAATGCATGAGAAAGATGTAAACAAAAATGATGAATTAATTAATTATTTTATAATTAAAATAATAGAGTAAGCTCTAGCAATCAAATGGATTACGGTGTCCGTTGGTACAAATTGAACGAGAATTTTGTGTTCGTCAAAAAATCGTTTTAAATGATTCATATTTCTGATGAAAAAGTGAATGTTCATTATATTCGTTTTTTGAACAGATTTGAATATTAATGTTTTGAACGTTTGATCCATAGTACGAAACGAATGTTTCGCAACAACTTCTGCTACGTATACCACGTGATTGCTCGAAAGACTATCAACAATGATTGTGAGAATAAAATTGTAAAATGCTGGAAAATTAGAACACTTTATTACACTACTGTACAAAGTAATGTGATTTTATAGTTCTATAACATAAATCAGCGGCCGTGTCATAAACCGTTCCTAATTGATGACCTTGGCATGCCACCCACCTTGAACACGCGACGCGGGTTAATTCGAATGCATTTTTCCCAATTGAGCAATTTGTTAGATACACGTGTATTGTATACCATAATATAACTAACCGTATTTATAATAATTCCAAATACAATAAAAAATAATTGAATTGTAAATACTATGCATTATACATTACTTGCAGTAACTACATTATTACTTAATTTGTTTTCTATTAGCAAGACGTACAACTTGTACGGTAACTCTACTTCCTACACTCACCAACAGAAGGACAGTTGAACAACCTGCGAGGAGACCTGTTAGAATATGTGCAAGCTCCAAAGGACGAAAAATAATACGATGGAAGTCTTGGGAAAACACTTCGATCAGAGCACCGAGCGATCAAAAACAGAGAGTAATTCCCTCCAAAACACGTACTCGTGCTGTCATCTAGCGACAGCATTCTGTAAACTACGTTTGATACTGACTCTGGACTATGTGCGACACTCTTACTTGTCAAAAATGCTTGAAAGTCCTTAACTTTGAACCAATGAATTTCTAACTTTATAGCTTGAATTTTTAGTCTTCTCATAAGAATTTACAAGATTATACCAAGAAAGGTAAAAAATATTTCATTATTTCATGCTAACTTGGATGTTATTTGTGATCTATATCTGCATTAGAAAATTATGTAGGTTCTGATTCATAGTGAAGTTAATATTGGATCCGACCTAGACTAAAAATGATGTAATTCTGATCCTTTCTAAAGTAGATGTCGGATCTAATCTAGGTTAAAGTTGACGTTGAATCTGATTCTGGCGGAAAATGAGAGTAGGGAGCAGCACTATACCAGGACCACTATATACCCGGGCGTGAGCATTCTCTATTCCTTTCTGATTATAGATAGACGTACAATGTTTCGTAGTATCTTTCAAGACGAAAGAGTGGGGTGGAAAAGTATGTAGGTATGCAGTGGTATGTATTATACTCGACTGTGTATATCCTTTAACGTGAACGAACTGTATCGCTGTATGATATACCTAAAAACTAAAAACTCACGCACCCAGCTTGTTTCATATCTGCCAAAAGACAGAGCCGCTATCGAAAGTTTTCTGTATATGTAGCCGACAGTTTATAACAGTTTATAGAGATCACGATACTTATTGTGACAATGGTTTTATACTCCTGTGGTTATTTACAATGAGTGTTTGCAAACAGTTTCGGACAGTATGTGAAAGAAACGAATAAAGTTTGACGTTACAAGAATGTGACAAATACAATTATTACCGTGATCGTGAATGTTGTAAGTATTTTCAATTTATAATTATACCATAACAAAGAATATTTACTTTATCATTGTCTTTTATATGACGAAAATATTAATTATGATTGAAAATGATATATTTAGCAATAGTGTTGCTTGTACTGTATAAATAAAAAAAGTAATAACTACTCTATTCAATATTTACTTTCTTCTCATTTTTAAAAATACTACTTTGTAAACAGAATTTGTACAAACACTCATTGATTCATATTAACTTTTTAAATTGGTTTTATTATTATTGTTATCATATAGATAAAAGACTTCCCTAATGATGAGAGCTGCACTTGTATTTTTAATTTTAACCCAAGCAAGAGGAAAAACAGTACAAACATGTCCACAATATTGTACATGCAAACTAGGCGCACAGGCAGAATGGTTACGTGTTAAATGTAGCAACGAATTGCAGGATATTAAAAATATTAATTTTGATAGCATCAGTTTGGAATTAGTGCAATTGTAAGAGCACAAAGATTATTTTTCATAATAGATATATATATATATAAAATTTTGTAAACTACAATGTACAATACGAATTGTTTCATTACTCATAAAATAATATTTTGCAGGGATTTGAGCAAAAATAATATTTTTGCCATTGATGTTGATATTTTTAAGAACTTAACAAACCTTAAACGATTGGATTTATCTCAAAACAACATAACACATATTGGGGAAGGTTGTTTTAATGGTCTTGGAAATTTAGAAAGACTGTGAGAATACTTATTGTTAAAACTTGTTCTTAGAATTAGAAGTGATATAAACTAATTTCAGTGAAACTTTGACAGAAAGTAATTTTTATAAAGATATTAAAACTTTCTATTAGGACAAGCATTGCTATTGCAATTCCATTGTAAGTAATGTATTTTAACTCTTCGAATGTGTAATCCTTTGAATCTAAACTTTTTCTCTGTGGATGAGTGCTTTTCATAAAAACATATCTTATATAGATATCAAAAACATATAAAATGTTCATAAGTAGATTTTTAATGATTTTTATAAGTCAATGAAGTAACAGTATCTAATTTTTTTCAGTATCTTCACAGTTTTGTATTTAATCTATTCATTTTTACTATAAATATATACAATGTCATTCTTTTATTTATATTAAATTAAACATAACATTTTCAAAGGGTTAATGAAAAGCCATTATAATGATTTAACTCTAAATAACAATTTTGAACAAAGATTCATTGTAGTGAATAATTTTTACATTTTCAGTATGAAAAGTGACTAATTAAAGAAAGGAAAGGTAAAATTTTTTGTTAAATTACTTTCTATTAAAGTTTTACAAAATTCAATGACTATCTATCACTTTCATATATTATCTTGTTCGAAACAATTGTGTTATGTAGTATTAAATACTAATCCTATACATACATTTAATTTTAGAGATTTAAGTGAGAACCAAATTTTATCCATAGATGCTTATGCATTTCAAAAATTATCCAACTTAAAAAGACTGTAAGTTTATTACTTATATGTTATTTTGTATTTTTTTATATCTTATATTACATTGTTTTTTGAAAAATTTGTGCACTGCATGTGTCAATTTCATTTCATATGATATCTTTGATATTAATTATAACTTTTATTAGTGAGATAAATACATTAATTTAATATCAATAGTGGTATGTGATATTGCATGTAAGTGAGAAACTAGATTGAAATTCTAATTAAATTTTTAGAACATAAATATCTTATATTGTTTAATAGTGCACGAGGTTTATTATATTGTCCAACAAATTTTTCCTTTTTATATTTTTTGAGATTTGATAACTGCTCAGTGATTCTTGTAGAATTATACAATATAAACATTTCGTTTTTGACATCACTATATTGCATGGTATAGCTAGGTTTTGTCTCAGACTTGAGTTTTATTTTAATTTTTAATATGAATAGAAAAATCTCAGATTAAAAAATTATGTTAAAAGTATTTCACTTTCTTTAAACATTGTTTAAACATGCTGGAATGTTTCGATTTTATACAAAATTATCATAGAATCATTGATATACATACATAGCTTTTATGATTAAAAATAAAAAACTGAAGGTTGTAGAGGAAACAAATTTTGGATTCATGTTCTGTACATTAAAATCTGTTAGAATCGCCTACCAGTTATCAACATTTAAAATTAGCAATGAACAGTGTTATTAATTATTTGTTGGAAAAAAAAATATAAGTCTCATATACTTTAATAATTACAAAGTGTTTCATGACTACATTTAGAAATATTTAGAATATTAATTTTTTTTAATATTTTAGGAAATTAAATGATAATAAGTTAATATCTTTGAAGGAAGGTACTTTTTATCGACTTAAATCTTTAAAACAGTTGTAAGTAAAAAAAATAGTACATAAGGCGATGCTAGCAATAAGATATAGGTATACCTCTGTTTCTATAAAATAACTTTTCAAGAATTTTCAATTGCCTCACCTTCCATTGATTATACATAATGTAAAATAATATCATTTTCATTAATTTTTTTAGTTTCTCTTGGGATAGAGGACCTATGAATTTGACTTAATTGCTAATATTGACCTAAATAATGAAGTAATTAAAGTAATTTAATTTAAGAAGGATCAATTTTATATTCTGTTTTAGAGATCTTTCTGGTAACCCATGGAAATGTGATTGTGAATTATATTGGTTTAGCGATTGGGTTCATAAGGGTTCTGTAAAACTAATGTAATGTATATTTGTTTATCAGATTTATTCTTACTTTATTTTTCACAAATATACATACAATAAACTACGTTTAATATTTCAGTAATACTCCAAAATGTACATCTCCTGAAAATATTAAAGGAGAATTTATTAAAAAATTAAGATATTCAGAAAATATTCAATGCCAGTGGTCACCTCCTACAATAGAACTTCGACCTATTCATAATCAAGTTGTTTTTGCTGGAGATTCATTAACTTTAAAGTGTAGAGCTCCAAGTATTACGGAAGATAAAAATGCAAAATTAAGTTGGCTATGGTATCCAAATACTACTACTAATGTTATGGATTTAAATACATTTTCAGATCCCCAGAAAAGTTTATCCAACATTAAAGTTGATAATCGATATCTTAAAGACAGTGGAATAGTTGACAGGTATTCTAAAATTTAAT
Organism: Agapostemon virescens; assembly: GCA_028453745.1. NCBI lineage: Eukaryota > Metazoa > Arthropoda > Insecta > Hymenoptera > Halictidae > Agapostemon > Agapostemon virescens. The sequence continues at coordinate 9,039,963 of CM052096.1, read as the reverse complement.
ACAAAACTAAATCAATATTTTCATGTGTTTGTATACATTTATATTGCTATATCACTATTTTTTCAGTTCACTTAGTATTATTTCAGTTAAAGATGAACATAATGGACAATGGAATTGTTTATTACTTTCAGTAAATGGCAATAGAACAAAATCAATTAGTATAATTGTCATTTCTGATCACACTCATTATTGTCCTCTAGCAGGTAAGATAGATTATATATCTTGTGTACAGAATATATTATATAAAAAATGGTAATTACTACTCTCAGGAATGAATGTCAATTTTATAAAGGGTATAGCCAGTTAAGGTGGTAAAAAATGTCCTTAAGGCAATTTGAATGCATGATGTGCCATTCAATAAGTCTTAAATAGAAACCACTTCATGTAAAATTTTAACCCTCTACCGTAACTAGAAGTGTAGTTATAGAATTACTTGTAGAACAATTAAGTAGAACATATTAATGCAGAAAAAATTAATATAAATTGTTAATATTACAAACAATTTTTATATATTTATTCTTTTTATAAATTTCCATCAATTCAGAAATTTACCAATTCATTCTTGAAAGCAGCGATTAATATTGTAATACTCACAATCAGTGCAATTTACTATGAATGTGTTGCAGTAACTAAGAATAATAAAGGTGTTTACACATGGCCAAAAACTGTGGTGGGATGGAGAGCAGAATTGCCATGTGAAGGCAATCATTTCTCTGGTTCTATCCAAATGCCTTTGAAAGCATTTTATCATTGCAACAGCACGGGATATTGGGAAGACCTAAATACAGAACTGTGTCCTTATATATCCCAGACAACAAAAAATTTAGAACAATTTTCTAAGGTTAATCTTTCTCTTGCAAAGATCAATTTATTGGAAACTGCAAAGAAATTAAAAAATTATACAGGGCAAGACATAAAAGTAACTGATCCTATTGAAGTTAATTTTATAACGCAAACTATAGAAAAGTATTTGAACTTTCTAGTTGAAGAAAAAGATCTTGGTACTATATTACTCGATATTATCAGTACTGTGAGTAATTTACCAAAAACCATCTTAAAAAGAGCCGAAAATTCTTTTAAATCATGCACAAGATTAATAAAAACAGTAGAAAAAATTGTGCAATTTACGCCGTCAATACAATCATTCAGAAAAAACATGGCCCTAGAAGAATTTAAGATCAAACGTAATAGTTTTACTGGATTAATATGTACATGGTACTCTAATGTTGCTTTAATTAGTGATTCGGAATCAAAATTCTTACAATGCACTACAAACAATAGAACTACTCCAACTAATACAAAAGACAAAATAATTGAAGCTTCAATACATTTGCCTGCATCATTATTAGAACACTCACAAGAAGTCATTTCTCACCAATTAATGATTTCTGTATATAGCAATAGCAAATTATTTCCTATTAGCAGTAATATTGAAAGTAACTTTCCTAGTGATAATAACAACAACAATAATAATAATAATAATAACATGGATATTACATCGTGTATTATTGGGAGCAAATTATGTATGTATGGGTAATATGTATTCATTAAAAAATGCACAAGTCTCTTAGAAGAAAGCAATATATAAAATTAACGAAATTTTCAGTTGGAATGTCAATCAAAAATTTAACTGAGCCTGTATACATCATGTTAAGAATTCCGACGTATTATTATGCTGGCAAGAGATTACAACCCATGGTTTGGGATGAAACACTTGATAAATCAGGTGCATGGACGAGCGATGGTTGTCATTTAAGAAGTGAATTAAACAATTTAATATTATTTCATTGCAATCGATTAGGATATTATGGACTTTTGCAAGATATATCTTATCTGGACAGAAGTGGTAGTAGGTCCGTATTTAATAATGTATTTGATAACGTCTTTATATTTTCCTCAAATTATAACATAATTTTTTTTAGTTTCCTTGGAGCAAAATTTAGGTACTCAAATCCTGCAATATATATTGGAAGCGCTATAACAATAACATGTTTAATTATTATCTCTGTCACTTATATTATCTGTTACACATCAATTGCTATGCCAAAAAAAGCAAAACACTGTGTCATCAATACTTGGTTTGCCGTAGCATTATTAACATTTTCTTATACCATTGGCATTCATCAAACAGAAAACATTCAAATTTGTCAAGGAGTTGGCTTAACACTTCACTACTTATCTTTGTGCTGTCTATTATGGATGGCAGCAACTGCTAGGTAATTACTTTTCACTTTTCAAAAATACTATTTTATAAATACAGTGTGAGTCAATAACAACTTTGATGGCACTACAATAGTTTGATAGATAAACTGTTTAACTGTTTTTTGTGTTTCATATTTTCCAAAATTTCCCGCCGTGAACTTTAAATCTAGATAAAAATAGATGCATAATCATTATTAGTGGCAACTAACCTTTTAAAATTCAAGAATCTAGAATCTAGATAATGCTAGAAAATGTTGTTTAATAAATTGCTGTAACTACCTCAAAAGCAGTTTTACAAAATTCTATTATGTAGAAGTTTTATCAAAAGAACATACAATAATTACATTTCATATATTTCGAACAATTTACTGTCACTTCAAAGTTGTTTAAAAACATGTCGTAATGTGAATGACTATAATTTAAAAATTGTATGTGAGTCTAAAGGTTAAATTTTTCGGAATTTCAGAAACGTGAATGTTTTTTTATAATGTAATAACTAAGGTCGCGACGAATCTAATGATTTATATCTATAGTCTTTGAGCATATCTATTACCATGAAAGCTAAAAGATGCGTTAGAATTGTATATACAAACATCAGTTGTGTAGCTATAAAAAGGGTTAGATAATTTGTTGTTTTCAATCACAACATATCAAAGTACCTAGATTTTTCTAATATAGTTTTTTTCTAATGACCTTAATCTCTATTTGTTTTTGGTACTTAGTGTCACGTGAAGATCATGAAATTATAAATAATAAAAGTATATAGTACTATTTAAAAAAATCTTAATAATCTTGAAATGACGAAAAATGTAACCTTATGACAATTTTTTTCTTACTTTTGTTTTTCCTTGACAGTTTCTTTTATTATTAAGAAATGATTTCAGATCAAAGTCCTTATTAATGAACACTATATGCTATGTATTATATTTACAATGATATTTATCTAAAAATTTAATTTATTTTCAGTAATATGTATAATCAGTTTTCAAAACCAAATTTTGAAGATATTCAAAATAATGAACTATCAGATGAACCAATACCAAAGCCATTACTAGGCATTTATTTAGTTGGCTGGGGTATAGCTATGATAATTTGTGGTATATCCGGAGCAATAAATCTACAGGAGTATGCAGGACATTCTTATTGCTTTCTTACATCAGGTCCTGCTTTGGCTGCGCTATTTCTTCCAGCAGCAATTTTAATTGTGTACTTAATTATTTTCCATCTACTTATTAAATGTGCACTTCAAAACGAAGATGTGACTGCTCAATCATTCGAAGGTACACAAGGTACAGAAAACATGGATTTAGAATTATTAGAACCAAACACGAATCTACCTATAAACAGAAATAGCATACACAGTGCGCAAATATCTTCTGATATTGTAGATCCTGAACATACTCAAATAAGACAATTAAGAGGTCAAATAGTTATGTTTATTTTATATTTAATATCATGGTTCACCGCAGCAGCAGCAATTGCAAAACCATTTGGTTCATACATGATGTTTGATGAAATCATATTTTCCATTCTATATTCACTTTTCTCAAGTTCGTTTGGTATTTTTGTACTTGTTTTTTATGGAATTGTACGAAATGATGTTAAGTCAGAGTGGTTGAAAATGAGTTGCTGGCTTCAAAAGCGAAAGAACCGATGTTGTAGAACAAGAAGCATTTCTGATACGAATCCTGTAATTCCAACGCATCCTCTAGCACAACATTTAGTGCCACCATTATCTAATTCTCAAGCAATCCAAGTAACATCTGACTCCAATTCCATTAACTCGTCAAGGTGTACAAATAGATCACAAACGTGTAATGCATTTAAATTTATAGACGCTTTGAGTAATCGAGAATCTCTACCTGACATTAGGAAAGTAGCAAATGTAAATTTAGTTGTATTACACCGACAACAATATAGATCTAATAATTCTGTTACAACATATACTGAACCGACTTGTGTTGAAATGTTTTATAACCCTCATCAAAGCGGTGTTGCTAGGAAATTCTTTAGAAAGCAGCGTCGTCATACAAAGAATAATAATCTCGGTCCTAGAAAACAAGGTGATGGCGGTGCTACTAGTGACGCTGGCAGTTGTATGTCTGCACCGCGATCTACTGCAAACTTAGAAAGTAATATAGGTCAAACTATTCTAAGTACTAGTGCAAAAGTAAATAATACAAATATTCATGTCGAATTGAATCCAATAAATGATACCAAAAATGTTAACATTCTCTCGGATAGTGGTGGCAGTATATCGGAAGAAAGAAATGTGCCAATGCGGTTTGTTATTGGCCAAGAAAGTCTTCTTCGAAATGTCAGTAAAATCAACAATAATTGTAGATTGCAGAAGACTACATCACATGATTCAGATGTAGATGTTAAAAGTGATGAGGAGAAACACTTGCGAAATGTTTCGCAGCAATGTAGTTTAGAATATAGTTCTGAAATAGAATCAACTACTCAAATGACCAGTGAAAAGAGTGATCATAATTTACCAGAAATTTATGAAATTGCAGAAACTGTTGTAGAAGAAAAATTTGTAAGAAAAAGATGTCAAAGCATGAATGACTCTCATGAAATAAGACAACAATATTCAAAAAGTAATTTACAACATTTATTTCACTCTAATAGTATGTTCTGTCTTCCAGTAGATACTGTAAAACCTTTAAAAAATAATTATTGTAATTCACTAAATGATATTGCGTCTTTCATTAATTCAAAAAGATGTGAACACTCGAAATCGTTATTAATAAACGCACAATGCCCTGCAAGTCCAATCTTGTCTAATCAGGTTTCTGTTTCACGAAAATCACTTAATCAATCTGAATTATTTTCTGCAAAGAAAAACTTAATTAGTGAAAGTACTCCCAATTTAGAGCAAACATTTAAACTCAAATCCTCTAATGCATGCACAAAAGAATACAATTCTTGTTTCCCCACTGAAATCACATTATCTAATAGAAATCATACTAATGTGCCACAGGAATCTAAGGAAAAGACTATTAATTGTTTAACTGATACTAAATTACTTATGTCAAGTCCTTGCAATATTGTAAAAAATTTTGACTCAAATAATGAAATAGAAAATATAAATAAAAATACAAATTTAAACAATATACAACAGACTGAGATCAGTAAATATTATTCGAAAAATCAAAACATTTATCTACAAATTGCTAAGAAGGAAACAAGCGTTTAATCAAATCTGTTTACTTACACGTGACAAATAACTTATATTTATTTTAGTAAAAATATTCGAAAAAGCAAACATAATTTAACCGTAATAGTTACACTTAATTAAATCTAAGAAATTTGACGACTTCTTATATTATGTCACTGCTTTCATAAAGTATAGTTCCTATGATGACTAAAATTATTTTTTGTATAGAAAGTATTCTATCTTCTACTAATATCTTTTCTAAAAATGCCAAATATCTTCCATATATTTTTGTTTATAAATATAAAAACATAAGAGAAGTGTGTACATCTTAAATAACTTTTAGATCATATTTTTATTCATGAAAGTGTACATATACATAGTTAACGAATTTTTAATATTAATAGCCACAGTTATTTAAAACCAGTTTTCCTCATTTTGTAATCTCGTGTTTTGGTAATACATAAAGACAGAAGTAATCGAAATTTACATAATTATATAGTTAAATAATATAGTTATTAACTATACGTTTCCTTTTTATACATACTTTTGTACTGATCCATTTGTAATAGTTTATACAATTTATACTATAGTGTAACGTAACATTGTACATCGCTTTCGAAAATATTGTCATGGAATACTGATACCTTCTGCCATTAATAAAGTGTGTTTTTAAGACTGAATAATTTAACAAGTAAATTGAGATTGTATCGTATTTATAACACAATTATATTGTGTACTATATATTTATATGTACAAGGATCAAATAATTTATGCATTTACTTTTAAATTTTGTATATTGTACATAGTTTGCAGTGTTACTTTTAATATGAATAAATATGTATATTAAACAATACTTGTGTAAATCAACAATTTATTCTAGTAAAGTTAGTTTATGTAATATTTAAACGCACTTTATATGTATATATAGTAACATATACGCTATACATGTTCATTGTACATAAATATTATTTTCATATAAAATTATCAATTTTTACACATATTTAGCACTCAGTTTCTTAAACAATTAGTGCATATACATATATATTCAATTCATATACGCAATATATTTGTACACTTAGTTGTTACTTTAAACTCTAGAGTTTTAATTATGCTGTGTAATATTTTAATATAATATTATTTTTTTTTATTGCTGTTCATTTTTTCACATGCTTGAAATATAAAAAGAAAGCAAATGACTACGTACACAACTTTAACACAAGACATAAAAACGTTTTTACTGAATTTAAATATTTTTTGATAGCTATTTTCAATAAACAAAAACTATTTTTACAAATTCAACCAATTCTTAGGATTTTTTAATACTTCAATAAGTACTGCTTCTTTTGAATCAGGTTCAGGTTCATGCATATATTCCCACTTAGCAGATAAAGGTAGAGACATTAATATACTCTCATATCGTGCACCAGGAGTATATAGACCAAACTTTGTACCACGATCGTATATTAAATTAAATTCAACATATCTTCCCCTACGTAATAATTGCCATTGTCTTTCAGCATACCCGTACGCGTCTTCTTTGTGCTTATTTACTAATGGAATGTAAGAAGGAATTACAGCTTCTGCACAGGACTTTACAAACTGAAATGCTTCATTTTGACTTGGTTCATCGAGATCATCAAAAAAGATACCACCTACACCTCTACGCTCTCCCCTATGTGTAATGAAAAAATAATCATCACACCACTTTTTAAATTTGTTATAATAAGATGGATTATGCTTATCGCATGCAGCTTTTAAAGTACGATGAAAATGTTTTACATCATCTTCATTTAAATAATATGGTGTTAAATCAGTACCACCTCCGAACCACCATTGAACTGTACCATCCGAATTTTCAACTTCAAAGTAACGATAATTAAAATGTATTGTGGGAATCATAGGACTACGAGGATGTATAACAGCACTTACACCAGCTGCAAAAAAAGGTACAGGACCTTCTTCCATTTTTTTTCCTCGTGCTCTCATTTGTTGTACAGCACTTGGTGGTAATGTACCAGTAACAACAGATACATTTACACCAGCTTTTTCAAATATAGTTCCATCTTGTAAAACACATGTAATACCACCGCCACCTTCTTCTCTGGTCCATCTATCAGTTTTAAAACGATAATCTGGATCTTCTAATGATTCCAAAGATTTGCAAAAGTCTGCTTGAGTTTTCATTACCAATAATTCCATCTTTTTTCTCATACTATTATTTTTATTTAATTCTTCAATATTAGTAATGGGTTGTGCCATAAATTTTGTAATATCTGCTTTCTTTTGTGCTGTTAAAACAGTTTTTCCAGACGTATTATAAACTATAACAGCTGTAAAAACACCAACTCCAAGATATTTAAAAGTTTTAGTCTTATTCTGAGGCTCACAGTGATTAGAAAGAAAATAACGCAGGGAAGACCATTTTCTTGATATTATGCGAAGACCCATAATGATCTGCAATTATCATTAATTACAATTTTAAGCATTAAAGCATGGATTATAATGTATATATCATTTAATTTTACTTTCGATTTTAAATTGAAATGTGAACGATGAAATAGGTTAACTTTAATTTTATTTTACTTTAAAATCATGTTGTCAATAATTAAAACAATTGTTTTTTATATTTTATAAATAATTAATGGTACTTACTACTTTTTATGTCAATAAATTGTAATACTTACTTGTAATAATATTACTAATAATCCAAGAGTTGTTCGCAAAAATCTTAAATAACTAAATTTATGTAAATAGAACAAAAATTAAGTACAAAGATTTAATATTATAGTATTTACTTAGTATATAATACCGTTTACAGACTAAGAATGTAAGTCTTTATATATTGGAAATTATCACGAAAGCTGCATCTCCTTGCTATATATGAATTGTAAGAATGTAAAAGCAGAAGAGATAAATTGTTCTGCATACCGGTCGTATAATTGATAACAATAGCTTAATTATAGATCATATAATGTATATTACATTTTTCTTTGAAAATAGTAATACTATTAAAAATGATATAATATTTGCTATTTGTATATAAAACTTACAAATTCATATATATTAGGTTATACCCACGTATTTATACAGGAAATATTGGAATACTTAAAATTAACCACTTTCAATAGTTAAAATGTGGTTTAAACAAGGATTTCATCATGTTATTAAGAATCATCGATTTTATACATCTTATTTGGTATGTATATAAATATATGTTATATACATATATATTTAGATATATACATATTTAATTATAAATTGTTATGTGCATTCCATTATAGTTCCAAAAACGATCTATAAAAAATCATACATACTTAATGCAACAAATCCCAGAACCTGAATATGATTTAAAATTTTTATGTGATCCAGCTAATCGGGATAACATTTTTAATAATATAATAGCAAGGAAAGGTGTTGGAGATATTGATAAGGTTCATGAGCTCTTAAACAAACCAGAATTAAAACAATCTTTCTTACACGAATTAAGTAAAATACCAAATCAGACACATCCACTTGTACTGTCTTATGGTAGTGAACCAAAGGTGTTAAAAGAATGTGGACATAAACCAGAATTTGATTTTGAACCAAAAGAATTTATAAAATTAGTTACAGACTTAAAATTATTCAGAAGAAAATTTTTATCTCCCTTGATAGGACAAAAGGGATATATATTTTTAGAAAATTTAGCAGAATTAGAAGAAGCATTGGTACACTACACAGTTACAAAATTATTGGAAAATGGCTTTAAACTTGTTTCTGTACCTGACATTATTCCTACCAAAATTATAGAAAGATGTGGATTAATAGCAGATAAAGGTCGAACTCTTGTATATAATTTAAGTCCAGAGTATGGAAATGATTACAGTTTGTCTGGAACAGCTGAAATGTCATTAGCCCATAAACTTATGAATACTATATGTTCTGCTGAAGAATTACCATTAAAATTAGCTGCTGTAAGTAGATGTTTCCGTGCAGAAGTTTCTGAAGTAGTACATGAAAAAGGAATATACAGGTACCTTTTTTGTCTTCTTTATTATAAGAAATATTGCTAATATAATCCCTTATTATCTAATCCTTAAAACTTATTATTTACCAATTTACAAATAAATTATAGATGATAAATTGAACATTCTTTATATATTTATTTATGTCACCAGGGTTCATCAATTTACAAAAGTTGAAATGTTTGTTTGCTCTGCACCAGAGAAGTCCATGGATCAATTTCAGGAGCTTCAAAATTTACAAGAAAATTTATTTTCTTCTTTTAATTTACACTTTAAAATAGTTGATATGCCATCACATGATTTAGGAGCTCCTGCATACAGGTATGTAACATCAGTGACACTATTATACTGCAAAATTTTATGTTACAATGCAATATTTAATCAAATTTAAGTGAGCATGCAACTTTGGAATTTCAAACAAGTAGATGACTCCAAGAATTTTTCCCTTATATGTAATTGGTATTTTTATAGGAAATAGTAATTCACTGTATCTTCTTAACACCATAACTCTACTTTCATATTGTTTTAGTAATTAAAATTATAAAATGGTCAAACAGACAAGAATATAAAAGATAACAAATTTTTGCATTAATTTAAACAAAAATAGATTACCTTCCATAAAGTATACGATTTTTTAATAATTTAGGGAAATAAAGAAATTATGCTTGTTAAGAACAAGACTTTCTTATTCAATAAAAAAATAATTAAGATATCAAAAAGCTGATACACTACATTGTAACTAATTTTAATGTGTAACGATTTTTAGTTAAATAATTTGTAGCACCACAGTATATAAAATTAAAAAAAAAGTTCAATATTTCTTAAGCCAATAAGGCTGCTACCTGCTCAATGCAGTTTCATTTTCATTAAATTCAATTTCTTTAAATTTTTTTATGAAAATGTGGATTTGCTACATTTACTATATATGCAGTTCTTTAATTTATTATTCTATAAAATTTAGGAAAGTAGATATGGAAGGTTGGATGCCTGGAAGAAACTTGTATGGAGAATTATCAAGTTGTAGTAATTGTACAGATTATCAATCACGACGACTTAACATAAAATATAAAACACAAAATGGAGAATGTTTACATGTGCATACTCTAAATGGAACTGCTTGTGCAGTACCACGTATGTTAATTGCTCTCTGTGAAACATATCAAACAAAACATTCTCGTATCAAGATTCCTGAAATTTTACTACCTTACATGAAAGAAAAAACGTTGATTAAGAAACACAATGCTCCAGATACGAAAACGTATAAATATAAGCACAAAATAACATAACTTATTTCAAAATGTGTATATAAATAGACATATAATTTATTAAAAAAAATATAATAAAAATTACTCCGAAAATAGTTTTCATATTAATGTAAATATTTATACCTCATGATATTTGTAAGAATAATATATAAATATATAATAACATAACTAATATATTATATAAATAGTATGTCTCGTAATTTTTAAATGAAGATTGCATAACCTTTTCTTAATTATATATTATGAACTAATTTCAATGCTATTAAAAATAAATCTTAAATAATTAATCTAAATCAATTAAGGAATGAGTTTAGTTCATCTCATAAGATGTTATATCATTAGTAATTATATAAGTATTACTTAATGTGTAAAGTCTATAGAAATATTTCTTAGAAAAAAGAACAGGAAATATGAACGAAATATAAAAAGAATGTGATTAGTTGTTATTAAATTATGGTTTGGAGTTGAAATACAACATTTTTTGTAAATACCACTTAATGCAAAGACAAATATATTTCCATAATTATACAATTTAAAATAGTTTGTTAACATGATTACAGGAAGTTAGGATTTACCAAAACTTCAATTAAACATCACCTGACAATATATTTTCTATAAACTAATACAATATTCTCATACAAAGAAAGAGGGTCTAAAAATTATGCACACACAGGGATAAAGATCTATTCGTCAATTACTTTTTTGTTATTCTGTATATATTTTGTTGCGGTATTATAAAAATGTAACACAAAATATTTCTTCTTAAAGTAATACAATTTAAGGACATTGCAAATTTACATTTTATCTCCCACACTAATTGGATGTCGGTAATGTCGATTCCTGTTTATTAACAATTAAAAAGTTTCATGTACTTGTTTCGTCATACTGTGCCTCGCAATAATACAAACTTTGCTTTCTCAAAATTTCTATTTGTCAGTACAATCCAATTGTAGTTTATGCCTAATTCATTTTTTAAATTTTGGATAAAATCCAAAAGTTAGATTCTGATAATGAAGGTTATGTTATCCTAAAATACGAAAGAAACATATTTAATGAAATGAACAAGATAAGATCTTACCGTTATGTGATTTACGAAAAAGCTACTTTCTTCTCCTTACTCCTCTTCTGATTTTATTAGAGTATTTGTTTTGTTAGATGTTGTATTTATTGCTGCTCAATCATGTCAAAGAAGCGAAGTTCTCTACAGATTCAAAAAGTAGCTTTCTCGCTGAGTTTTTTATTAATTAAATTCAAGTATACTTTTGTTGCTTTTCTTCTTCCTCTTCTCCTGATTCAGATTCCTCTTCGGCTTCCTGTAACCATTCTATAAATTTCTTCATTTGGTGTAGGAAAAGCAATTTTCCTTTGACAGAATGGCCTTCCTTATACCACTTTAGAATCACTTCTTCCGATATTACGTAAGCTAATGAAAGTTCATTATTATAATAAAGAAATTTTTATAAAATCTGTATAAATTTATTTGTTTTATGTAACTTACTTTTATAAAATAGTAAAACAATTTTTTGGAAGACTTTCATGAAGTTCATATTTTCATAACAGAATTCCTGAATTTTGAGAAGGAGTGCTAGCTCAGATTTGTTAGTGACTGTAAAAGCGTTAAACAGTGAAGTATATACTTTTAAATGTTTCAGAGCTTGATCAGCTACCAATTCTTCTTTTTTGTTCCATTCGGCTTGACCCATCACAACAGCCCAAATCTAAAAATTGAAGTTAATATTAATTAATAAATAATTATTAACTAACAGTAACTAATTATGACAAACAACATAATAAACTATTATTATGGAATATTTTGACTAGTTCTTATCAGAAAAATATTAATCGATCGAACTGAAATATTTACATAGCATAACTATAAATTATAAGAAAATTTTTATTATCTTTGATTACAATCAACATTAAAACTTTGAACACTTGGTTCATTAATATTTACCATCTATATGTTCTATTATGATAAAATTTTCGGTGGGTAAACTATAAACTGAATATAATATAAATAATAACAAAATCATATTTACCAGACCAATAACTTCATGTTCAGGAATGCCATTTCTTTGTGCCATTTCTTTGAGATCGAAAATAATATCTTTCATAGGACGATTATCAGCTAAATCGTCCAATAGAAGTTGTTGTAAATCTCGTTTTGCTTCCTGACTTGCTTGAGCTTTATGTAATTTTACAATATCTGCAAGACCAACAGCTTCAAATACAGATCGGAAATACTCCTCTGTTCGTTTATTGGGTGGTACAAATTCCATTAACCTTGAAAGGTATAATTTCATTAGAACAAAACAGTCACAAAATATAAATTTAAGGTATTATACTATATTATGCAATACCAGTTTCCACAAAAAAATTTTGTACCTTCTTTCAATATTGCCCCTTTTCAGCGCAGTCATTAAACTAGATAAGCCCTTCTCATCCCTCCAAGTAACAAAGACTTCTAGTAAAAAGTCTAATGCTAAATTATCTTTGACAAGATGTTCATTGATTAAAACTGAGAGAACCGATGGTGGTACAGAACCATTAGAAATCCACAAAGCTGTCATTCGAGCCAATTTTATTCTTTCTTTAGCAGAAAATCCCTTCATAAAGACCAATACTTTTTTCATTTCATCTTCAAACATTTTTTCCAAATATTTGTAGCGTCGCATAAGTTTGACAAATACCTAAAAATTATATTACTTTCAAAATTGTATAAACATATGTCATAAAGATTATATTACTTGTTCAAAGTTCCGCATTGATTCCATATCTTCAGATTGTTCGAAGACACAAGCAGTAGTTTTGACAGGTTTGTCGCCATCAACTACAATAAAACCACCAGGAACCAATAGGCCCCCAGCTATTAAGATGTCAAATAGGTCTTCTCCATATCGGCGATAATCTAATTTTGAACCAGCTGCATCCAAGTACTTTGAAATCGCATCTAGGTCGTTACCAGCTTTTTCCAAACCCAATATAATAGCATCTCGAAATCCATTTGGATCATACTTTTCTTTTTCATCTGAAAATAAGCTTTATTTAACCATGCTCTTAAATATTATTTAAAAAATGTTATTACCAAAACATACCTCTTTTTCTGGTCTTTATACGTTGACCTGATAATATTGGTTTTTCTATTTTTTGACTCATACAATACCTTTCTGAAATTTGAATAGCTACCGTAATTAAAAGTTCTTGATTGATACAATGCAATGATATAGTAATTTCTACTCTATATAATACTATTCCTAGCAATGTATTTAAAAAATAATCATAATTAGTTAAAGACACCAAGTAACAACAAAATTTAAAGAAATACACAGAACTATATGTTGCTTTAAATCAACTAAGATGTTATAAGCTTCTTTTGCTCTTTAGAAAATTCAGACAAATTTCAATTAGGGGTAGACTAAAAGAAAAGAAGGTGAAGTATTAGGCAAATAAAAACAAAAGGAGGTAAATGAGCACTGTTGTTTGAGAAATGCTCAAAAATAAAACGAGTCAATCAGGTAATGCAATAGATAAAACTATCATGGTACATGGTAGCTATATTAAGGCATTTATTTCAAAATGCAGCAGTTAAAGAATTAGCAATCAAAGGATTAAATGTATTTTATGAAGTATTCAAAATATGTTTGGAACCTTTCAGTGCAGTGCATTCAAAGACAAATCATGTCAATTGAATAGCACAGTGGACGCAACTATCATGAGATATATATTATAAAAGATATTACAAAAAGTGCATGAGGATTATAGATGAAAGATAGATAGATTAAGTAATGAATATTGTTAAGCTTCAATTACAAAGTGGCCAAAAAATTACTTTGCTTTGTTTAGACAAGCATTATGCATTAATCCTTTTTATTGGACACCTCTGACTATTATATATAGTCATAATATTAAATAGATCATAAATATTACTAACAACATTTACAAAGTAACAATCATAATAAGAAATGCCCAATTAAAAAAAAAATTGTATAACCTAATTTTAAATTGATAGGAAAAATAAAAGTAATAGTCAATTAACTAATGGGTTTTTAAAATATTACATTTGTGTCTGCTGTTTTGTCATGCAATGTGACTCTTGTTAAATATTTTCTAATGTTACTACACATATGATTTCTATTTACAATATGTATTTGAATATTACATATTATTTTCCTTATCTACATTAAGATAAATTATAAAAAAATACATTTTTATTTCCATAATTTTCACTTCTGCAGATGGAAAATAGTTATCTTTTTTATCTATGACATTAACACCTGATCAATGGAATTAAAAATGCATCAATTGAATATTATGTGCAATATTTTATGCTTATTCTTGCTATATTTAACAAGAATACATTATGTTTGTACATTTAATTAATATGTATATATATTTTTCATATTATTAGTGTTGTATTTTACAAATATACCATAAATGAATTTCTTCCCCTCATATTTATTATTAGTTTGGTAATCTAGCACTTTTCCTATTAAAAGAATAATCTTATAGCATATTTCTATGCATTTTCACATTCTACATCATGTGTAAATAATAAACTCGATAGCTCTCTAACTAATATCAAAATATAGAGAAACAATGTTAAATTCTTTTTTAAAAAATTAAAAGTATAATATTTAACTATGAAAGCTTATTTACAATGATATGGTATGTCCCATGATTTTCAATAATTCAAAATCATTTATTTATTAATCTATGATATTAAAATACAATAAATTATACCCAATGAAATTGACTTATTACCTGTAAGAATAATTAATAACAAAAGTTAGCTACCATTATCTCCAACATTATTCTACACAGATCTTAATAAAACAATTACATTGTATATAATTCTCTTATACAGAAATATACAGTAAATAATGTGTCAAATTGTTCATTGCTTGAATTGGTATTCATGTAGCACTAATGACACTACAGAATTTTGGTAAAAGTTTATAAAAGTTTATCTCTTGGCAAGAGACAAGAAATACTAAACTTGTCTATTCAGCTCATAAGAAAATATAAACTACTGATAACATTGTTCATTAAATATACCAACAAATCATCTTTACATTATTGATTAAACACCTTAATAAGGTTATATCTAAATAGATTTAAGGTAGCTTGAAAAATATACAATAGTGGACAATAAAACTGCACAACTTCTTAAAAATTCATTCCACTAAATAGTTTTGACAAGATTTTTACATTATTATACATATTTTGATGCCATAATATTTCTAATATCGTTCTCTAAAATTCAATAAAACAACAATAATATTTTTGCAATGATGCTATTTCTATATCTACTATTAAATACTTGCTTGTCAACATACTTATTGTTACAATTGAATTTACTTAATTATAATTTTTTAATTATTTAAAATAAAAAAAAGAATATTTTAAATGTCTAAAAAAATTTATATTATATGTAATATATAAACCATTGTGTATTTTTAATTTTATAAGAAGAATTAAAAATGATTATATCGTTCTATTTAAATAAAATCGAAGAAGATCTCATTATGTATTTTTCATAATCAAACCAAAAAACTTTGTTGCAAATTAAATAATTCTTTCTATATGTACTCATTTTTGACATTATAATTTAAAAACTGAAATTTGTACATGGATGCTATGATTTTAGAAGAAACAGCTTGTAATGCTTTATTTGTTCAATTCTTCTATGGACTCACATTTCTCTTTCTAAAAGATAATGTCTTAAATATCTCATATGTCATAAATAATTGTATATTACTAATGCCAAAAATTATTAGTAACATAGTTGATACTATTAATATAAAATAACCTAAATTTTTTTTAACCGAGAAACAAGGTCATATTAAAAATACGTTTAAACAAATTTCCGTTGTATCCGTTGTGCTATATATGTATATATACATATATATATAGTATATCTATATATTACTAACACATTATTCACACATTGAAAAACATTTGCTATAGTAAAATATTGATATTTAAGTCGCATATATGAATTTATTCCGTAGTTAATCATACTTAAAAATATTTTTCTTCGAAATTTTACATTTTATAGCGTTATAAGGTCAGGCGGTCTGCAATACGAGGAGAAGGCACGTAACATTTAACTTTAGAGCTGCTGTTGGCAGTTCACTATCAAATGGCGCCTTTTATTAAATATACCGTCCGATATCACAATTTATAGTTTCTGGATGCGTGAAAATTATGTCGATAATTCGAAATTTATATAAAATTCATATATTTTAAGTAATCTATTATTTCTAAGGTTAAGGTCATGTAATGAGACCACGATGGCTGAAATCTATGAAAATGTTATATTCCGTGTGACGGTTCCAGTTGTTTCGAAAACGAGAAATTATTGAACAGTTATTAGTAATATTTGTTTTTTGACTTACATAAATGCACGTGCAACTGTAGAATTACCCTTTTCCAGGTGAATAAAGGCAATAAGAAATATCTCAAAGAGGATTTTGAGTACTCGAGATCAGAGAAACCGAAGAGAATCAATCTGAGGAGAAGTTACAATTGACAGGGAATAGATAGGATACTCGAATTTGTGTTTCATAACATCTCCTTAGCGCCATCTAAATAAGTTAAAAAGGAAGAGGGCGCTAAATACCAAAGAGAGATCAATTTAATACCAATTTAATTTACCATTTCATTATGTTCTACAAAAATAACGGAACTTAATACACATATTCTTTTATGTAAGTACATTATCATTATTAACTTGGGTAATATTAAACCTATAGGTAAGTACAACATGTTTTCTTTATGAATTTATTTATTATTACTAAGAAATTGTATCATGTAACACTTATGTGTAACGCTTAAATAGTATAAATCTAGATGTATATAAAACAATCGTTATATTTTATATTTGATTCTGACGTATCGTATCATTGGATGACAAGGCAAACTTATTTGCAGTATGTCTCTATACCGTCGCGAAACTCAGGAAGCGAAACGCGACAATGAAGAGGGAAGCAAAATTTCTTCTAGTTTTCATTGGTTGACGACTTGTTACTGAGATATTGCTGCCTTCGTGACTGAAAATAGAGAAAGAGAAAAATAGAAAACTCCGCTTTTTTAAAGAATCAATTTTTGATCTGGATGCATGAAATAAGTCGTAATTAACTGTAAGTACGTCATAATATTGTTTTTGTATTTGACAGATACAATTTTCAATTAGATATCGTGCTTCAAATATTACCGCGTTGTACAATGTTTCGATTGGTTAACTTGTGTAAAAATTTAGAATAATTCAGAGAGGAAGTTTCTTCTTTACTAAAATTGTGTATCAAATAATCCAAATTAGAAATGCAAATAGCAAATGTACCAAGAATATTCTTATAGTAATAAAAGTCCGTTGAACCTTTTGATATTCGTGACCTCGAAATTTTGAACCTATATACGAAGAGTCCAGCAATGTTTGAAACTTAGATCATATATATTCATAGACCCTACTAAAGACAATTGCTTTCAAATCAATATTAAATCATGTATGAGATGATAGTTATGGATAAAGTACTGTATTCTATTGAAAAGCCGCAGTAGCATGATGTTAAAGAGTTGAAGGGGAAATTCGTTGCCGTATCGTACTTTGTATGAACAGTTATGGAAATTGAAATCCTAGTATATATTTTATTTTATTACTTATTCATTTTTACTCTCACTATTTTAAGTATTGCTATGTAGCGTTTTTAATTCCCTTATGACGTCAGTTGTATGCATTTTTCTCCGTTATCTTCGGTTCATAGCGGCCTATGCATATTTTACACATATGTCGGGTTATAAGTATATAGGGTGGGGTATCAGCATAAGATTATTATTACATATAACAGGTTATTACATTAGATTATTACATATAACAGATGCATTAGACGAGATACAGCGTCAAAGAGATATAAGGGTTAATTTTATTTACATTCTGATAGTGTTTTAACATTAGATTTACGAATGTTGATTATATATCTATTGTTACTGAAGTGAGCCAATTTGACCCATACAAGAAAATTGAAGCGTTTTTGAAAAAAAATAGTTTCAAATCAGTTTAAATGAAAGATTTATTATTAAAAAATTTATCGAAAACATTTTTTTCATATAAACTCTGTTTTTGAAATACATTTTCCACAAACATTTTGATTACATTGAGTACAAAGGTTCTTACATCTATTTCTATTACATGATTCTATTGATATATTACATGAATGGATGTTTTCTCGACATCTTCTCTATATTTACTTTTTAGCTCTTCAGCCAATTGGAAAATAAAATCTTTTCTTGAAATATTGTCATAAGTGGTAAGCTATAAATTTCTTGTGTTATGCGATTAACTGTTAAATCATTTTATGAGTCAAATTGTCTCACAACCGTAAAAATAGGTATACCACATTCAATAACGCAAAATGCAGGGGTCTGTGGGGGAGTGGAATCAACATTTACATATATTTCATTACGTAACTAAAAACCAACATATGTTTTAAAAAAATAATATTTAAGTTTTATATATATATATGTAGTAATCAAATTTTTAATGAGTCAAATTGACTCAGTCTGTATATCTAGTGTTAAGCAAATGCAATGATCTACTATGAAGATCATTCAAGGGCAGTTAAGATGAGCTTCAATAGAAAATAAATTGTCTAAAAATACTCTGCGAATACTTTTATGTCTTCTACTGTTATTGGCATACTGCTTTTGTAATTACTAGTATGTCTTAGAATTGCGAGAGAATGGGCACTTATGAATAATGATAGATCTCCAGATTGTAATAGACTTTCACTTTTTGTCTTTGCAAACATAAAAATGAATTTCAAAACACAAATATATAATTGCGCCAAAAGAGCAACTACTGATGGAAACGTGATGAACATTTTAACAACTGTAATATGTAACATGTTAGTACGCAACTTGAATGCGAAAGTGACTTAAGTCAATGTAATGTTCTGTTAATATTTTACGTTAAGAAATACCATTTTATCAACAATTAAGTGAAAATGATTTTCAAAGACGTTTACAGTTTCATAAATAGAACCTACTAAAATTGGAAGACAATAAACTATTCTTCACTAAAATTTTGTTTACAGATGAGGCCATATTTATAAATTATGGAGAAGTTAACTGTTACAATATGTTAGACTGTATAATCCACTATGGTTGAGAGAAGTGTACGACTAGAGATCTTAAGGCTGAAATGTCTGGTGTTGTCTTTTTCATAATAAAATAAGTAGTTCATAGTTTTTTATGACATGTAAATATGAGTTGTTAATATAATAAAATGTATTCGTAAATTTCGATATGTTTAGAATATTTGGAGGTCAAGACGAAGTAAAACGAACAAATAAAATGTATAAATAATTTCAGATGGATTTATGCATCTCCGTATGTTCTAGCTAGAACTGCTGCACGCTTTGAAAAGAGGTCACCACAGTCAACTGGTAAAGAAATAACGGAAGGTAGGAGTTTCCACGGATCAGTTGGCCCAACGGACAACCGAGGATAATCGATGTCTACCTGTTACAAAATGTTATATTAAAAATCAACGAAACGTTTTACTCGAAGGTTTTAGAGTAAGTGCCATGGGGTCAATCACGATTCTCTTGTCAGAAGGCATCTCTGTCTTCTCCACTCCGCGGCGAAATCCCCCAGAAACAAAGTCCTTATTCTTTAGTAATGCGACATCGAGTCGCTTACCTTTTCCAAACATATGTCCTTTCAATAGATATTCTTCGACAGTTGATAGCTGAAAGTCCCACCGTGGCCATCAACCGGCGGCTATCGTACCGTGTTATGTCTTAAGGGCCAGGAATGGATGGGACCTTTCGTTACTAAAATAACTAAAACTGTTATTTTGCAGAAGAAGGCGACAGAGAGGGAGAAGGAAGCGGACCCCTTCCCTGCTAGGAGGGACGTCGACATCCGCCGCATAGGGGGATGAGAGTGGGCAAAGGAAGAAAGAAGAAGAAGAAAAGAAGCAAGATCTTCGATCCCACACTCGTCCTGATTGATATCCATCACCAACCTTATTTTATTTTCTTTATTTATATCTATTTATTATTTTGTTTGTTGTAGTACATGGTGAGTAGGAGCGAGAGAGGACGGGGTTATGTACCACGAATCCTTCCTTACTGCATGCGGCAACTTCTGATATTGGACAGGGGAATGACAACATTTCCCTAGACAAGGGCGAAGACATCGGCGGCCGCCGGGTTGTACGAGCTGGGGCTCATGATACTCAATCAGGCGATCCACGGCAAGGGGTAGCACGAGTTTCCTTAGATATGGGAGAAAACTCTCAGATAGATTTTTTTTAAGTAGATTTCTGGAAAGAAATTCCTAGACCTTTATCGCATATATACCATTAGATCTGCCACAAATCTTTCAACATTTCAATACGTTTTAGAATAGTTCTTGAATTGGACGCTGTCAATAAGTAGAAGACGCTACGTCCAGTCTTCAAATTAGGAATCGGTAATATAATTTTGTTGAAATTCCTTCTAAGACTGAAATTTCAATGAAATGCAGTTTGTATACCAAGTCTGAAAGACGTTGTATAGATGGCGGCAGTGCAAAAGGCGTGAAGTGGTAATGTCTCGGTTGATACGTCATTTCCACCAGCCATTTCTGTTCAATCGTTAGCTTCAAACGGGATAGTTGTTGACAGTAGAGATCCGAATTTACTGTTTGACCATATGGAAGCAACTTGTAATAAGTGATCCTTATTACAAAGGAAGTGTGTATTTCAATTCCCAGGTCAATTGGAAGCGAATTGCGGCAGTGGCGCGACTTTGAAATTTCGGGGTTGGTGGAAATGGCGAAATGGGAAAAATGGGGTCGATAAGTGGAAGCTTCCTGGATTTCCCTGAAATTTTAGCCAAATTATTAAGT
>CM052096.1:8965152-9008436 GCA_028453745.1 Agapostemon virescens | reverse complement strand
TAACTGGACTCGTAGGAAGCGTGTATGTCAATTCCTGGGTCCATTGGAAGCGAATTGCGGCAGTGGCGCGACTTTGAAATTTCGGGGTTGGTGGAAATGGCGAAATGGGAAAATGGGGTTGATAAAGGGGAGCTTCCTATCTATGAAATTGAAAATAATACTCTTTTAGAAAACGTCGCGATAATACTTGTTAATGAATTATTGTTACGATATCTGCTTAGTAAAGAGACGGTTCATTTGTGAGAAGATAGTTTTGCTTGGAAAATTTGTAGATACACTTAACATTTCGATTATTGTGAATGAATTATCGTTACAATATTTGCATATCGAATGAAAAATTCATTACTGAGATGATAGGCTTGCTTATGAAATTTGCATGTACACATAGCATTTCTATAATAGTTAATTGATTGTCGTTACGATATCTGGTTATGGAATGGAACGATCATTACTGGGAACAATCGCTTGCTTAGAAATGTTGTAGGTACGCTTAATATTACGGTAATTGTTTATGAATTATCGTTACGATATCTGCGTATGTAAGAGAAGGTTCATTATCGGGAACATTGGCTTACGTAGAAAATTTGTAGGTACACTTCACATACTGCCGAAGGACAAGGATAAACAAAATGAAGGGTCGTTGGAAGTATTATCGTTGTTTGATTAAACGAGATTAATGCCCTCAGGGTTGTTTCAAGTGGCGTGCAAAAACTAAAAGTAAGCTCGTGTCGCGTGTGTCGAACTCTGCCCCTTTCTTTCTCCCTTTTTTAACTTTCCCATCCGGTTCTCGCTTCACCCCTGTACCCACGCTCGGCGTCGAACGACCCTTCTTCGACGTGTTTTCAAACCCGTGCAACCTCTTTCAAGGGCGAAAACCCTTCGATTACATTAAGCGGATTTCATTCGATCGTGGACCGGCCGAACAAACAAATCGGTTGAACGGACGTGTTTCGTTTCGTTTCGTTTCGCGTACGATTGTGTGCCGGTGGCATTGTGCCGTGGTGCCGCCAGAGAATACAGCTACCTTTTCGAAAGTTTTGATTTATAACGATGCTTCGCATCGATTCCAGTCATCGGATCTAGTTCTTTTTCCCTGTACTGGAAATGTTCATCCCTTCGATCGTTTCTAGATAATTTTGTACAAATATTATATTCTGCGTCGAACAAAATGATTGGAGAAGACATTGAAGTTAAAATAAGTTTATGCAAGATTATTTATTCTGTCGTTATTCTCAGAATGTCTCACACGGGAACATATTCCGATGCAAAAATCTGATTTTTATGAAACTTATTGGAGCTTATAGTTCTTTGAAAAATATTTGACAAGTGTTTTTTTATCGGCAATCATCCACTTTGAAGGGGTGAAAACAGCCCTGAAAGTTGGGGTATTTTTGTTATATCTCGAAAACCGTTTATAACTTGCAGAAAAGTATATATTACTGAAGAAAAAATACTGAATACTCATATCGACGAACGAATAGAGATTTACTTTACAATTGTTAGGTTAACATAAATGTCTCAATTATTATCGCCACGATTTGGAACAGGGATAATAAATATTGCGTGTAAAGATTCGTTAAAAAATTAGCTATTATGGAAAATGGACATGAAACTTATGGCTGAGAAAACGAATAGATTTTTAAAATACATACATCGCATTTCTCCACTTTTCGTTTTATGAAGTTAATCGATTTGTGCAATGAACGGCTCATATGTCGCTCGAACTTACTTGGAAGTTGCACAGTGTTGGAAGGATAAAATTTTCTGAAGTCGAAGAGAAGTTCGGCAAATGCCATTGTCACGGTAGAATGTCGTTGCCAATAATCTTTTCTGTATATCGTATATTGTTCGAAGATACGGATGTGGCATCTTTTTAAAACGCTCCGAGCATAGGCGCGTGGTGTTGCGAGTGCTTCCGGCTTATAAACGCAGGTAGAAAGTGTGGTCGATCCTGAAGAAGGCAACGAAAAACACGACCGCCCATTGTGTGAGATTTGATGACCCTGTGGGCTCACCGTGAAGCTCATAAATTGGTAAAGGATCTCCTACCTTTGATCGGGACAACGAAATAAGGACGGAACTATCACTCGACCCAGGCTGCAACCCATGTTCGTGATTTTTCATAATACGATTTCTTCTTTTTTAGTTCGATTCGAAAAGTTGCATTATGCTACATTTGACTTGCACTTTATCGTCGAAACGTAGTTGACAAAATAATGCGTATTGGTACGCTTGGTTTTTTCGAATATTGCAAAACAAATAACGTAAAGTAGCCGGCGTTAATATTCGGACACCACGATACTCGAGAAGTTCTTGCTATATTTCTCCACTGTTAATGGACTCGAAGAATTCGTCGTTTTGTAATGATAAAAAACACTTATTTTAAATGCTAGAAACATAATTTTTATTTATTTAATTTTTAGACTTTTCAATTGACATAAAAAGAACGAACCATAGCCGGTCGTCTGCAGACCTTATGATCCCTAACATAAGCACCCACTTGAGTGTTGCAAAGATGCGTCCTGTAAGAATTCTCTAAAAAGTCGTTTGAAAGATAATTGTTATATGTCTGGAATATAAAATCCAGAAATAATTAAAGTTTGAAAAGTATTATGCAAACATAGCGCGGGTTGCGATTATTTCCAAATATCGCGCGCAACATTTTCTCACCGAGTTTCACAATTTAGAGGGTGAGGGGTAAGTCCAATAAAGTTTAAAGTTCATAAATAAAGACTGCCCTACTTCTAATGCCGCCAATGAACAATAACAATGCAAGTATTCGTATCGAGTCTTTACAAAAAAATATTATATCTCATAGCATTGTCGCGGAGTGTATTCGCAGTTACCGTTTGTTGCGAGTTGTTGAATATTCTGGTCGAGGATGATAGAAGAGACCGTGCTCTTGAATAAACCATGGAAACACAACTTTTAAATTGTCCCAACAAAGGTGGTCCGAATTGCGCTAGTTTGTCACGTGACGAGTGAGCTCAATCGAATGTCGTTGACGGAATACGACTGATTTATGTGCGCCGGGCAACTGGCCGCGCGCTTCGTAATTCCCGTGTAGCGAGCGAATCGCATAAAATAGCGAGCGAGCGAGCGACCGCTTCCCCCTTCAGGCTTGATTTTTATCTGATCTTACATTTTAATTGATATGTCGTCGAGACTGAGCGGAAACGGAACAGTAGGCCCAGGCCGAATAAATATCGATTGTCGATTCCGTACGAAGCATCGCGAAGCTGCAATAAAATCTCAAGCAAAGGAGAAGCATCTTGGTAGATTTAGTTTAATTACTATTATTAAAGTAACAATTCAACGACTATTACTAGACTGCGAGTTTCACGTATTTATGGCAAAGATATATAATTAGCGAACAAAACCGTAAAAAATGTTACAAAAGGAAATCAAATAAGTTATATTTTTCAACACTTAACCCTCTATCTATCGGCCTTCTTCTATGTTCTTTGTCTTCGACATCGAATTCACCGTTTTAAAAGTTTAAAGACAGCGAATTACAAGCGTTGTTCCACACGTTTGAAAGCCATGGGAACGATCCAGAATTTAGGAAAATGGGATTAAAAGCAAAATTGGTCAGGGAAACGATTGAGGCGTTTAGTTGGGAAATGTCTGGTGAATACAGTGGGTAAAGTAAAACTTCCCAATTAAGTGTTTCTAAGTATGTTTTGACCGATGCCTGCCACGTGTAGCTATCGGTGGGCAATATTTCGAATAAAATATCTTGTATTGGGTTGTTCGGAAAGTAATTTCGTTTTTTTTGTGAAAATGATAGACAATTTTCGTATAATGAACAAATATTTTATTAAATTATATATTGGCCATTCTGGTCCAATACCTTTTACCATCTTTCTGGTAGTAACATGATTCCACGCTCATAAAATTTTTGGTCTTTGCATCAACTAATGCCTTTATCGTGTCTTCATCCGCTTCAACCGGCCTTCCAAAACGTGGTGCATCTTCGACATCAAAATTGCCGGATCGAAATTTTGCAAACCAGTTCTGGCACTGGCGTACTGTCAACACATCTTCTCCATACACATCGGTTAATTTCTTTCTGGCTTGAACAGCATTTTTACCTTTTCTATAGTAAAAAAGTAAAATATGACGAAAATGCTGCTTATTGCTCTCCATATTTAAAAGGGCACCAACCAAAAACTACTGCGTAGAATCAATTAGACTTTTTCACACACAAGCCTTGCTATATCAGCTCTCAAAACATATAATGATTATGCGGCTTAAGTGTGAAGTTGAGTGCACAAAAATACAATTAAATCCTCTGTCGGGAAAAAACGAAATTACTTTCCGAACAACCCAATAGTTCGAAGTTCTAACTGTTCTGTCGATCTCAGTCCCAAGATCCGCCGAATTCCTTCTGGTCTGTCCCTACCAAAGTTCGGAAAATGATTTTTCCGTTGGTAGGGATAAATGGGGGACGAATCACCAGTTTGGGACGTAATCCTAAAATTGTTCAACAGCTACTGTCTTCGTGATTTCGTTTTCCTACGAAGCCTTGTAATAAGTTGCACAAAGATCCCTTGTTCAAGGATCTTTCCCTGAAACTGGTGGCGATGCGTCGATTGTCATTGAATGAAAACAAAATGCTTAACTTCCAGCCGTATCCAAGTCACTAACTAATTCTTCCCGCTAAGCATGCCCATAAATATCTGAAAAATGCCAGTGTACCAGTTGATCGCAGCACAGAGCTAGACGCGATGTCTAAACAATTCTAGACAATCTTTCGGAGTTATTGTAGGTGGCAATAGTTCCTGTCTCACCCTGCATAAATGTATGAGTGACAGGTTTCTTAAATTTCTAAAAATAAGATGATAATAATAAATAATTTGTTCAACTGTGTATACTAGGTCAAGAATGTTCGACTCCTGGTAGTTGCAGCGCGAGCGCGGAAGACCTCGAGCAACTAAATCCTCCTTACAATTAAATCCTCTGTCGGGAAAAAACGAGATTACTTTCCGAACAACCCAATATAATTTTCCTACAATTAAGCGTGTATTTTGTATAAGAAAAAGATTCGGGTTTCTTATTTACATGCCTGGTATAATTCCAGTGAAAGGAGTTTGTGAATGTATAGAAGGAAACGGTTTCCATGGTTCTTCCTAATACCACGAGACGAAGAAAAATTCGCGGAGGATGCGCGTATCCGCAAGATCGCCTACTGCGACCGGTTAAAAGTTAAAATCGATCTTGATACGGACCGGCAGCACAGGTGCGGTGGACATAAACAGCCGAATGCTCGCCACCGACAAATTTCAGCCGGTCGATTATATTTATCGCTTGATTCCAGTCGGCAGATTACATTATTTCGATGTTTAAAGCGTTACGCCTCTGTCTCGTGTGTTTCCCCGGCGAAGATAGGAGTTTCGATGTGGTGGCGGGTCGACGACAAAATATTCAGCAGGGTTTCGAGATCTCCACGCTAAACGGACTCAAATAAAGCAATCTCCACGATCAGACAACGACGACGCGGCGGCGTTTGTCTTTCATCCTCCATTTTACTTCGGCCCGTTCCCACTTCTGGTCAGCTCCCTCCACACAACCCCCATCCCCAACCCTTTTGAGTATTTTGATGACAGTGGCCACTGGTCACTGCTTGCGGATCCAGATTCCTCCTCTTTGTCAAGGGGGACCCTTTTGACAAAGTGGAGGCGGTAGTCTCCCGAAGAATTAATTGCATTCAACAATATTTACGTCCATTCGTCTACGAGATTCCCTCCTTTTCCTTTTTTTTCTCTCTCTTTGTCTTCCTCTTTCTTTTGCTCTTTCGCCATTTTTGTTTTTCATCCGACTCGAACGGACTGGGCCCAGGTCAGCTTGATTCTCCATTTATTAACTAGCGAAGGAAGATGTCGCATGAATTCTATCGAACGTGTAAAGATTCTTGTGGTCTACCTTTGTCGGAGACGTTATTCCTGGGAACCTAGAACAGGGGGAAATAATCGCATTACTATCCTGACAGAAATTATTTTAATAAAATTGCGAATTTCATTGTTGAACGAATTACTCCGGCGTGTATTAATATGAAAGTCCATCCATTTGTGCGTGCCAGCAAAATATGACGCACGAGTTATTAACATTTCAACCCCTTGGCATACAATGACGTCCGTTAGGCGTCCATTTTCATGCGCTATTGTAGATTTTGACGTTTGCGAGACGGCAGGTATGCATACAAATGCTAAAAAAAATATTCTAACACGTTTCAAAGCTGACGAGAAAAAAAAGAGTTATCGAGTAGATATTTCTTGTAATTTTTGTGAATACAAGCCGCGGTTTGTGTATCTTTCTATTCTTCGTTCTGCAGTCGAATCCAATTGTTCCCCTTGGTAGCCCCGAAAGATTTTGCACTTTCTGTGCAACTGTGGCTCAAGTCGCAGGTCAGGCTACGAGACCAACGTTTACTCTAACTGTTATAACGATCATCGGAAAGGGTGAAGCTGTTTTCGTTTCCTTTTATCTCCGTCACGCCTACGATTATTTATTTGATATTTTAAAAAATCGAACGGTATGTCTACACTTTTGTTTACACGACGGTACTGCCTACTTCAAAATAATATATTTGTGATATTCATACATTATTGTTATATCTGCTGTTAGAATTACTCGAATCAAATGTTTGTCATTCTAATTATTCGTATTTTAAATGAAGAGAATATTTCCGTTAACCCTTTGCCATATTATGACGAGTCAGACTCGTGTTCAAGATTTTAAATAAAGTCCAACAAATATAAATATTATGCCTTTCTTTCTAGACAAAATCAAATGTAATTTGTAATATTACTATTTGTATTATTAATATTATATAATATTTATAATGTCACTATTTGTATTATTAATATTATATAATATTTGTAATATTACTATTTGTAATATTAATATTATATAATATCTGTTACATTACTATTTGTAATATTTCATTCGCAATCAATATCTAAGCATCGAAATACATGTAGCAGTATGAAAGATATAAATTGTCTTTTTTGTAACATTTTTAGTGATGAAGATGCTATAATAACTTTGGTTACAAAGAAAATGCTATGGCAAGGGGATGAGGGTAAAAGTAAATGCAAAGATAAAATTTCCCCATATGTAAGAGGATTATTAGTATAGTTTAATTTTTTTTTCGTCTGAAAATATAACCTAATTATGAATAAAAAGGTAGTAATACATTGGAATTACAATATTTAAATATCTAAAGGTTATTTTAGATTCTGAACTTACGCAATTCCCAATCACGATGCATGTTGGCTCGAACGCATTCAAATTTCAAAATTTTGCTATAATGTTGAAGTTCGACTAACACTTTGACTCACCCAACACGCTCATTTGCGTATATGGGTGACAGAATTATTTGCCCATGTTTAAAAATAAATTTGTACGTTAATATATTCGTTGCAGTCAATCTAGTTTATATCTGGAGACTATAAGAAGGTTGAAGGATAATTGTGTGCCAGACATTTTAAGTTTTCAATTGTTGCTGCATAAAATAAATTACTTTGATTTTGTGGAATTTTTGAGATTGTTCGTTAGGCAGTTGAACAATGAACCTTGAAAAATTCTGAAATACTTGCCCCGGTCGGTAAAGTGTTAAGATATGCCCATATGTTTTAAAATATTTTGCATAGAATTTTTCAGAGAATTTGTTTAAATAAAATATAAACGGAAATATGATTTCAAATATATTCCAAATAATGAAAGAAAAATGACGTGTCTGCTGAAATAAAGTAAAATGCGATTAGTTCAAGCAGGAGAATATAATATCTGGACAATCATTTAACAAATAATTTATTCGGATAATCTTGAAGCCTGATTCGCGAAGGGAGTATTGATAGCGCGTTGATAGTAATTTTCTACTATTCGAGAGACATGCAGCCAGTTTCAATCGAATCGGCGAAGCACGAGCGACTATTAATTAAATAAGGAAAGTTCGACGCGATGCCAATACCAAAGATAAAGGTGAAAAAGATGAAGAGAAAGAGGGAGAAAGAAGAGTTATCGTCGAACGAAGGACGCTGCTAGTTCTCAAATTGCAATGAAACCGGGCACCGACGCGTCGCATGGGTTTCGTATGACAACCAGACCACCGATGATGATGCTGTTTTCCCTTCGTCCCAAATTATACATTGTCTCGTACTACGAATTTGATATCAACAATTGCAAAAGAAACTTGCTTCTTTTCCGAAAATCTCAACGAAAACCGAGTATTCGAAGGAAAGACGCAGAATTTCGCGGCAACAGTTTCCGCACGGTTCACAGGGTCGAATTTCGTTTTGGATCGTTCGTGTGACACGGGTCAATGTGAAATGTTATTTCAAGACTGTATAAAATAATTTTATTATTTAACACATGGTGCTTCGGTTCCAAGAGAAAGCACTTTAATAAATATATACGTACATGACTTTGTTCGGCCTCCGTTATAATACTAAATTATACTTTAAAAACTTACACATCTAAGCGTCGCGTTATATGTTACAAAATGTACAATTCTATTATTTACAAAGATTGTATAAATAATCGTGTATCCTCTCGTCGTGTCCCAGACGATCAAACTTACGCGGCAAAACTCGATTACGCTTACGCTAGAACCGGGAATGAAAGAGAATTTTCGGAAACGCATCCCGACGATATTTACAGAAAAACGGAAAGGTGAAAGAACCCGATCATCTCCCCCATAAAACAATCTTAGTCTATAGATCACATATCTCCTAAATACAGCCGCGATCGCAGTTAACTCGTCCGGTCCGATTGTCTCGCATTTCTACGTTCAACAAAATTGTCAATTTACTATCTACACATCTTACGGTGTTCGCTCAAATTGTCTAAAGAAAAAAAACAAAGAAAAAAAAAGATAAAACTGTTCCACGATTCTCATTGCAGCAAGTCGTAGAGAGCGGTGATGTAGGATTGTGCCATCTGAAGGGTCTCGTACTTGGACAGTTGCCTGTCGTTGCCCAAGGACGGCAAATAGGCTCTCAGTCTGTCGAACGCTTTGTTCAAATTCTGCATCCGCCTCCGTTCCCTGGCGTTCGCGGCGAGCCTGCGTTTCCTGACGACCGTCGAGCTGACGTACTTGCCCCGTCTCCTGACGACGTCCTGGTTCTCGTCGCACTCGACGGCGTCGGATCGCGCGTGATCCGGCCCGTCGCTCATCTCGACGTCGTCCTCGCTGTCACCGTCGACGATCCTATCCGAAACACTGCTAGAATTGCTGACGACACTGTCCCGACGGGATTGCTGCGAGGTCTTCTCAAGGTCCGCCTCGCCCTCGGCGTCGACGGTCCCGTCGGTGTCCGCGTCCATGCTGTTGCCTCCTTCGGCAAGATCGATCGCACCGGTCTGCCCCGTTTGCGAGCCGATCGCCAACAGATTCCTCTTGGTCGTGTACCGTTTGCCCAGGTCGTCCACCGAGCCTAACAGCCGATAGGTGACCGGGGTGCTGACGGTGTCAGGCTCCGAGGATATCGAAAGTGTCGTCGCAGGGCTGACGGAACGGAGACTCGCCGTCGGACTTGGCGTGTGCCAACCGTCGCTGCAATTGCTGTCGTAGACGATGCACTGGGGCACCGTGAACGTGCTCACCGGAGGCAGGTTGGTCTTCACCTTCGAGTACGGGTAATTCGGCAGGTCCAGGTATGTGCAGGAGACCACTTCTTCCTCCCTGGGCGGGAACATGTATCCGTAACGGAACATCTCCTGGAGTTCCATGTCGGACAAGCGTCGCAGACCGATCCTCCGCGGATGCCGAGATCGGAGATACGTTGTCACTGTGTTAACGATTGCTTTTTGTTGTTGTTGCTGTGGTTTATGTCCTCTGCCGGGTAGCTCCACTGAATTTTCCACTTGTAACCGATTCACCAAATTACGAATTACGAAACGCACAGTGCGTTCTTTGCGGCTGATGCCGTGCGGTATCCTTGCTTTGTCTTGCTCGAGAAGCTAAAACGTCCGTGTAGCACCGACGATGCGTGGAGGGGTGTTTTCTTCTTTGAAAGGGGTTTCCGTACACACGCGCCGGATCGACCGTCGGGGTGGTTCTGAAGTAGAGTGGTACAATGCCGGCGGATTTATGCGTTTTTGGAGCGAGGCACTCTCGTGCAGCACGTGCCGCCCGACCAATCGGATCCGGGCGTTCTGCCCCACCATTTCTAGGGTGTAGGCCAGCTAACCAAGCCCGACTAAACGTACGGCTAGCGCAACAGGTGACCCGGCGCCTCCAATCTACACAATCGGCCGTATAGAACCGCACAGTCATTACAGACAGTACCGCTCGTAATGATCCGGGACGATTTTAAACGTTTCGGGGATAGGATGTTGCACTTGAGAGGTAAAATCCTTCCACGTGGCAGACCCACGCAACAAACTACAATGCAATGGTTCCTTATTCCGTTTAGTTAACTTTAACGCTCGAGCTACCGTCGCCATCGCTCTGAAACGTTTGTATACTCCATTATTGAAAGAATAAGGTATTTCATATTTTTTTTTTGGAATTCTATTTCCAAGTGAATGTTCTTACACGAGCTATCAAAATTTCTGCTAATTATTCGAAGCAAGTTTTATTTAATCCTTTGCACTCGAAGCTGTTTTAACTCCAAACCCAAAGCATTTTTTCTGACTTAGAATATTTTCATTCTACACGATATATTTCATTTGATGCATATGAAGTTCTTTTACAATAGTAAAACGGATGGACAACAAAGGATGAGTAATAACTCATCCTTGAAATAATACAATTTTTACGAATTTCTTCGACACAAGCATAACGATGTAAAAATTGTTTTAAACAGTGGTGCGGTTATTTTTAGTGGTGCCTCAGAGTCACCATTCGAGTGCAAAGGGTTAATACTTTGCCGACCAGTAAATCAACACGACATCCTCTGTAACGTTATCCAATAATTTGATAACACTTCTTTCTCCCTCTTTCTGTTCATCTTTTTCACCTTTATCTTGGAAATTGGCAAAATGGAAAATGTTTGAGTTTCCTATTTCGAAATTGCATTCTGTTTCGGTAAAATATAATTTTTGTACCGATGCGAGTTAGTAGTATGCAGAATAACTTATTAAAAAACGTGTATAAAGTTTTGTACTGAAGCAATGTTCTCTTAGAATGGTCATAACTTTGTCGTTTCACTGAACTTAACCCTTTGCACTCTAAACAATTGTAATTCTAAAATGACTATACGATTGTACACCTTTTTTTACTGAAAGGAGCCAATTTAGTTCACACGATAAAAATGAAGTTTCTTTTTTACAGAAAAATGGTTTTAAATCAATTTAAATGAAAGATTTCATTGAAAACACTTTTTATACATTAAACTCTGTATTTGAAATTGCTTTAATAACAGATATCTTAAAAATTTATTATTTTAGCCGACTTGTGAGTAAAGAACCTTAACAAAACAGTTCACGTTACAGTTATCATTAAAAATAATAATATTTCAATTTTTAATCATCATCGCACTTTTAATGCAATATTATTAAGCATAGTTTTATTTTGCTTGACTCTATTCTACGATTCTTCCTCTTTAACCTATTGTACTTCAAGCAATTTTAATTCCAAACTCAAGATATTTTTTCCCCCAGAATAGTTCCATTGTACATAGTTAATTTCTTTGCGTAAATATAATGTTTATCATTATTACTCGTACGCGCAACTCTTTAATTTTTACATTGGAGCCCTAAGAGTTAGGTAACAATTTTTACTTCAATATGTTCAACGTTTTATGCTTTGGAAAACTGCGATGAAAGAAAAATCGGTTTCTGCCCTGTATATACGAGACTGTCTCCTTAATGCGAGTTGCAACGGATTCATTATCTTTCATCAGCATCCGAATAGCGTAGATCATCGAGACTGGCGAGTGGCGAATCTTTTCGAACATTCTTAAATTGATCAGACGAGGCGTCTGCAACAAGGAACGCGGTCTATCGTAAACTTATCTTGGGAAAAGAACGGATCGTATCTACAAAAAGGGTGCAAATACCTCAGGGGCGTAAGGTCCAGTTACATCTTTACTCGCTCAATTAGCGAAAACAGGTAGGATAAAGTTTGCGGCAAGCATGACGGTGGTCTGGAGCAACCCGATCTCTGTCATTCCCTTCAGACGCAGCCGTCTTGGATTTCGGGATCGCCTCGCCATCGTCCCAAAATTCTTCCTAAGTAGCGGAACGATAATCCTCCGCTTAAAAACCTTTGGTACTTTCCGTACTTTTAACCAGAACAATCCTGCCATCAGCGAATTGTTCAGCGTTTGCTAACTTACAATGCAGTCGAACCTCTGTGGTTCAAACACACCGATTCTCAACCGTATCTGTAATGCAGCACGCTAAAACTAATTAGTAACTTGCTGTACAATACTGAGCCAAACTGGTGATCAAGACTTCAAACAAAATCTTCTAAATATGGAGACTATTCCTGTCTTTCTCGAACTATTTCTCTTTTCGAAATGTCTTCTCGAACTTTCTCTATTACTATCGGCTGTATGCACCAGACATTGCTGCTTCATATTGCTACTTGTTTCGATCGATGACGTCTCTGAGCAGCTCTTCGCATCACATAAAGATACCAAAAATTGAGTCGATTCATGGGTAGCGTCAAAAGATGAAGCCTTCTTCCGACGTAGTATCCGGATTCTGCCAGAAAGATGGCAAAAGTAGTGGCCAGTGATGGACAATACTTTGAATAAAATATAAGGTACCATTTTTTCGCAATAAATACTCAATTTAAGATGAAAAACGGCGGTGACTTATTTGTACTGCCAAATAAATAAAAAAGCAATTATACGAAGTTTATAATTCAGGTTCTACCCTGAAACAAGAAAAGTTAATCGCCCTTAGCAAAGGTTTCGTTCGACTTGAACAATGTGGCCATTTTCACGCGAGAATATTTTTCCGTCGTATCGGGCTGTAATTTAGAAATTGATCGCTCTCATCTATTACCTTTTTGCTTCGGCACGGAATTGTGGCGGAACCAATAATTAGGGCTACAAAATGTATGCCTGCGTCTATCCTTGCTCTATTCGCCATCAGCATTACCTCGACCTTCCAGATTCTATTTTTTCCTTTCACTTACTTTGTCAGTGCATCAATCCCCTCATCCGGTTTCTGATCATCCACGGCAATAAACTAAACTAGTTAACGAGACAAGAAGTTTTTTCTACAAATCTCCGACGAAAATAGATCAATCTTCTGTTCCTTAATATTTGGCTAGGCTGCGGTTTTGTAAGTTTATTTAACATACGAAATTATTTAAAACATAATTGTTTAAAGTGATAGAAAATGATCAATGAAATCTTAAAATATATGTATGTAGCTTACATTTAGCAGTCGAAATATAACTCGGCTATTATCTAAGATAGAAACAAATTATAGATGCAAATTTTGCATGGTTTAGCAAAGCCGTATCATCTTGTACTACCATTCTTTTATGGAAGTCCACCAGCGCAGTTGCAAAATGAGAATCTTTTTAATCATAGTGGTACATAATTAATACATTTGCGCAACTTTTATTATAATAGGTGTCCGAATAAATTCTTTTATAAAAATAATATAATTGCATTTATACATTTGCGCAATTTTTATTGTAGTAGGTATCTGAATAAATAAAATTGTTGCATAATGTCCCATAAAGTGTGCATAAACATAATATAATTTTATAATATAATTTAAATGATTCTAAAATAAGAAAGCTGAAACTAGTTATTTTCATGCAAGATTTATATAAATTCTAGTAATTTGTTGAGGAACATTGCAATATAATATAATAAATTAGTTGCATTTGTAGTTAGATATTTTCAATGGAACGTATAATACTGGAGTATCAACATTAATTACAGTATAAAGCCAAAATTAAACTAAACTGACAATGAGTATATTTATAATAAATTTGCAAGTACAATCATTTAATAAAACAATGAAAAGATATTGTTTGCAATATCTTACATTATTAGTATACATTTGTTGCTTTATTCAGCCATACAGCTAAACATTTAACTTTGGTTTATAATATACTGTGTTTACAAAATTCTCTCTTTTTCTCTTTTCTACTCTATAATTCCTACAATATAGGCTTTACAAAATTATTCGAGAAACATGAATTGACGATAATAATGAGAATAGTCGAATAGAATAGCAATTGTTACGTTTAATAATAGCTGAGAACATGTTATTTATTTAATGTTATTTAGTAAATATTCTGCATAGACATTTGGAAAAATAAAAGCGGGAATTACTTTAATTTTTGGCGGTAAGGAAAGGAGTGCGAAGAGAGAAAGAGAAAGAACGAGTCAAGACGCGTGAAGTGAGCGTACAGAGAGAGAGAGTGAGAACGAGCGAGTGAGCGCGAAGAGAGAAAGAGAAAGAATGAGTCAAGACGCGTGAAGTAAGCAAGAAGAAGGACAGCGGTTGAGACAAGGCGTGCGTGCAAGGAAACAGAATAAAGCGAACAATCGTGTGCGACAGTGTAACAAGCGAGCTGTGAAAGCAAATAAAGATTGATACACAGAATACTGCGTGTAAGTTAGAAATAAGGTAGAATAAATTAATCAAATATATTACGTCTTTTACATAATTCTCTTAGACGGTGCACAACGGTTAAGACAACTCTCGTGTGGACATTCGAAAGGTATAATAATCCGAAACTGTCAATATCAAGCATTCTTTTATACAAATTTTTATTTTGCAAATATTCAGTTGTCCCTAAAGTTTCGTTTGCAACGTGAATTTTAATATGCTAATATGCAAGCAAGATATTTTCAAAACGTATTAAATTGTTATAGGAAATACAGTAAATAGCAGAGCTGAGTAAAATATTAGGTTATTTGGGAAGCAATTTCGTTTTTGTTTTATGAAAATGAAAGGTGATTTTCTTATAGTGAATAAATATTTTATTGAAAATAAAGAGGACATTTTTTAAAACGAAATTAGTTTCCTAATAACCTAATAGTATTTTGAGTCATACATCAATATAAAATATCATTTATTCTAGAGTATATATATGCAACTTTGGAAATAAAATAGTTTATTTGAAGCCATAAGTTTTAAAATAGTATACATATAGAAATATTAAGAATATATAATATATTGCCAAGTATTGTATCAATCTTTTCTTTTTGTCATTAGCAAATGAGAAAACATTCATTATTGAAACAAATTTCTCATGTTACTTTTAACTATGATAACAATAATGATAATACTGACTTTTTGTTACTTTTCTATATTTCTAGCAATGAATAATGATTTATGTACACAATCTGTGGATGTTGGTTCAGCTGTGCTCCTTACTGTATATAGATCTTATACAGTTTTAATAATCAACAATAGAAACTTTTAAATATCAAATCAGAAGATTAATTGAAAACAATCCAACTACTTATAGACTGATTCAATATTTTAAATAAGATTATACTATTTTATTTTATGTCAAATTTCCATTAAAATAGAAATATTTCATATTACAATTTAGATTCTTGAAATAAAAATATTCTATTTGTGGTTCAAATATTTTAATTATATAATTATATATGTATCTTATTTAAAATACTATTTCCTATGCGAAATAAAATATAAAATATTAACCCTTCGCACACCAAGCAATTTTAATTTCTAACTTGAGAAGTTTTAAATAAAAATTGTTTTAAATAATAGTCTGACAATTTTTAACGTCGCCTCAGGGAAGCTATTGGAGTGTTAAGGGTTAAATAGAGTTTTAAATATTTCTTTTGTCAAATACTACATACCTCTGAGTAAATATATAAATTTGCTTGTTCACAGAAGGCACAGAGAAGAAAATCATTTTCAGTGAACAACAGGTTTACAGGAAGCGTCAAACCATGCATTCTATTATTGTTTATTTATAATTCTTTAGAAAGCGAAAGTTCATCCAAGAGAAATCAGTCCACAAATTCATTTCTTTGGGTATATATTAACCCTTTACTTTTAAGTTCCAGATTCCATCACTGAAAACTTTTTAATGGAACCCTCAACGGCGACGGGAATTTTTATTGCGACTCAACAAGGCCACCTAAGTAACGTTATCTAATAATTTCGTTACAAATTACAATGTAAAATCAGTTTTTTAAGCCTCATTTTCTTATAGGACAATTATTGAAAGACCTATTAATAGGCTTCCCGTCGGTAAAGTGTTAAAATAGAAGTCGCTATAAATTCGAGTACCCACATCCTCGATATTTTTACAAAAATCAATGTATTTTAGGTATGGTATTTAACCCCTTGCCGTACAACAACGAATCAGACTCGTGATGAAGATTTCAAACTGGATCTTCTAAACATGTATTTCCTTAATTTTCTTTAAACGGAAATAACATTTTATTTAATTGATGATTGTACACGGTCATTGGAGAATAGCTAGGCACGCGGTAACTACAAATTTGTCTTTCCTTTTTGTCGTTCTGCGGAGGACAAAGAAAGTCTAGTCACTGTTATTGTAAAATAACTCGTAGGCAAAGGGGTTAACAATAGAATGAATTTTCCCGTAAACTGCGATAATTGGAAACCATAAATCATGAATATTAATTAACCGCGCGCGGCATAACCAGGCCAAGATTTGTTAACCAAGGGATACGCGAACGAATCGAAAAAAAATGGGAGACTAATTGTAAAAGGAAGAAGGGAATGAGATAGAAGAGGAAACTCTTCGGAAGGGATATTCCTTCGGCAAAGCCGTGCCGAACGGAGTCTGCTGTGAGGATACGCCCTGGGCGTGAGTCGAGTAATTAAATACAAAGTGCACTCATTTGTGAAGCTCGGTGGCAAATAACATGTTAGCCACCAACTAGCGGTAATTTATGAGAGCGTCGTGCAACGCTGTCTGTTGGCTGACCCTCCACGAAGTCGATTTGTAGGGATGAACACATGTACGCGTGCACACAGGTTCGCTCGATGAATATGTATTCACGAATAGAGACGTAAGCTTTCACGGAAAAATCGTAGAACTAAATGCAGATTTGGAATCGAAATTCTTGGCATTCGTTTTACCTTGT
The DNA here is from genome assembly GCA_028453745.1 of Agapostemon virescens. Classification (NCBI taxonomy): domain Eukaryota; kingdom Metazoa; phylum Arthropoda; class Insecta; order Hymenoptera; family Halictidae; genus Agapostemon; species Agapostemon virescens. Next base: position 8,991,412 of record CM052096.1, on the reverse strand, counting down.
CCGCCTTCTTACTCCTCCCATTTGCCCTTTGCATTCCCCCGTGATGCTTTTCATCTTATTAGGAATTCATAGGTGGTCCTGCATCTTCATTTCGAATCCGACGATCCGATAGACATCGATTATTACTCTAAGCGAGAAAACCCTTAGTTACTACAATGATTAATTGCAAACGCAGAACAATTGTTAACGCTAAACCTACCAAGCATTAACATTAACCGGTGTGTATTGTCATTTCCTCGACATCGTCCCAAAATTCTTCCAAAGTAGTCTTCACAATCACATAAAAGTATTAGAGGAATTAGAATTAGATGCATTAGTGGCAATGCTTAAGCACGGTTAAGCTTTCGTGCACAGAAGTGTAAACATTGTAAGTCGTTGTTTCTGCAAAGTTACAAAGTTACAAATTATGATAAAATTGTTTAAACTAGTACATTTCTTTTAATCGGCATATATAGGTTTGTAATTGTTGATTTTCCGTTGCATACATTTTTTTATATTTAAGAAAAATATAATAGAGTATACAGAATGTATACATCGCGCTAGATTTTTGTGCGCACATTCTGAGATATTTTTCAGTGCGCTTTGAAAACCAAGGATCTGCATCAAAATCTAGCTATGTCACGCAATAGAGCAGACCTTCTTTTAAACAGAAACCATAAAAGAAGCTGCAGCATAGATTTCATTTTGCTATCGAGCTAAAAAATCAATTCCACAAAACCCGAGACTCCAGCGACAGTGATCCTCAACGTCGTGTGTGGAAGTTGGAAGCTGGGTTCCATTAGAAATAAAATTTTATTTTATATTATCATTACTTATAGTATTACTTTGTCGCTCAGCTTTGATAACAAATTCTCCCCTCACTTCCACACAATTTTATAGAATATAAAATATTACCATTTTTCACTTACATATGCAAGTTAGGTAAATATTATTTTTTAGCGCAGAAGTTCACAGCTTTCAGAAATGCAGGAACAAATTCAATATTCTTTTGACTATTTGATGCCAATATTTGGTTAATGTTATTAGGTTAGCATTATTAGTTAAAAAATTCAGAACGTCCTCAGGACTATTAAATACCAAGAATAATTTATAATGCTTATAAAAATATTTGCGATAATAAAAAAAAATGTAACCTTTATATATTCCTATTGAGCTGTGTGGTGATAAAAAGAGAAGTATTATCAAGGAAAAACAACAAGTAGATCAGCAGTGCTCAGATAAATTACAATATGACATACACTGTCATCGTAACTCTAATAAGTTATATTATATATTAAATAAACGTATATTATTATGTATACGTATTCTAACTGTACTGTGAGACTACTTCTATATCAATACCATATTATACAGACATAAATATAGTTGTTAATAACCTAGATGTTAATAGGGCCATTATAGTTAAAAAATATAAAAGAAATAATGTTGCTTCTGCCAAGCACAGGAATAATTAAAATTTATGCATGTTCTAGTGATTTTTATAGGATGCGAGTAGACTAGTTGCCAGCTAGCTGACTGGTTACCTCGTGGTCTATATGTGCGGTTCTAGGCGAGACTGCCAAAATTAATAACTAATCAATCAAACGTGGCAGTCATGAGTCTGACATCTGCGCTTCTGGAAAAGAATCACGTGCCATCGGAGAGTTACTAGGTTGTTGTGTACCACAATGAGAGACAACCGTCTAACCATGGCTCTCAGGTTGTCGTGTCTAGAGCCAAATTGGTGAGACTCGTCGAAGCTTGTTAAGGGACTGCGTGCCGAACTATTCTCAGAATGCAATTACCACATTAGTCGGTTCCGCTTTCGAATTCCTCATTTTGTCCTTTCAGGCTCCGTCGACGCCGTTCCGCCGCTATTCATAATTTCAGAATCGTGTATTAATATGGGCCTCCGAACAGCATCAATACATATGTAAATGAACAGTGATTCGCAAAAGTATTCCTACCCTCTCAATCAGCGGCCAAGTATGCATGCTGGCCCTTCGAACCAAATCTTATGCGCAACCGTTCTAACGAGGCTGTTGGCTCTTATAAATAATAAAAGCATTTCGTATAAATCGTACATCGCGTTAAGAAAATTACAACGCCCCTAAATTGGTGTATTTCTTTTTTAATAAGTAGAGTTTTCTTGATGTTATTATTAATTAATATCGATCTGCTAATAGTACTATTTTAGCGAATAATTTATCATATAAAACTGTCATAATTAAGGTGCATAAGTTAATTAAGCTATTAAAGAATTTAGAGATAGTAAAAGACACGAACAAGAAATTGGTAGAAATTGGTCCATAAGTACCTTTAGGATGCTGAATGAGAATATCTGTCAAACGCTATGTTTGTTTCTTGTTACTTTCTTCTATTTCTAACGTGCAACGGTAGACAATTTTAACAATCGAGTTATATACGATTGAAGTATATACGTTCTTATCGATTTACGTACTACTCTGACCTGTTCACGTTACTACGTTTCGATTTTGTTAAATAAACTATCGGAGACAGTTCCCCGGGAGCGAGCAACCAAAAAGTACGCATCACGCCGTGTCGAGCCTTAATTTTTTGAAAATGTAGAACGTTTTTTGAAAATGTAGAACGAGAATACCGCCCCTATATTGGTTAGAAAAATTGGACGAGTTTTCGGGTCGAATCGTGGTTATCGGCGAATCCATCATCATCTTCCGGATGCGACGACAATTATGGACAATGACTTTATTTTGTTCCGGTTATAGTTTCCTTACTTGTTAGCTCGTTTGAACGCACCGACCGCCGCCGCCTAGTTATTTGTACGACGCTCCGATATACCATTTCGAAGGTATAATCGCTAATCATTCGTCTGATTTTTGGGGAAGGGACAAAATCATAAGCAAAGGCTAGTTAAAGAAGTCACTTCAGTTTTGGGCTACCCGCTTTGACCACCGAAACTCTGTATAACTATGTTCCCTAGCTGATTTTACGATTTCTACGAAACTCGCAGGTTCTCTTTCGTAGACCGCAACGTTTGAGTTTCAACTGGAACGTATAATGCACTGATAATCACTCTGAGGTAAAATTTATAGGAAAACCAAGTTAAATGCTATTTTAAAGTAGTTTAAAACTATTTGAAAGTATGAAAAATTACCGTTCTGCATGCATATTCCATTTGATCGTTGCTACTTCATTTTACATGGAGTTACAGACGAGGTAAATAGCCTCTTCTTATCCCTCTGAACAGTAAACACATTCAGATGCGAAAATCCGATTTTTATGAAACTTATGGGAGCTTATAGTCCTTTGAAAAATATTTGAAACGTGTTTTTTTTATCGGCAACCATCCACTTTAAAGGGGTGAAAACAGCCCTCAAATTTGGGGGTCAAAACCATATTTTTGAGATATTTCGGAAGCCAGAGATCGAAAAAATTTGAATTTCATTTTAAATTGTGTGTTTTCCAATGGGAAATATAGTCACGCAAGAAAATGTTAACAAAAGTTAAAATAAATACATAATAAATGTAGTCGTTCCAAAATTATAGCGTAGTATACCATAATATATCAAAATACACTACATAATATACAAGAATGTATCAGAATATACTAGAATGTACCAGAATATACTAGAATGTCCAAGAATATAGCATATTATACCTTAATGTACTAGAATATATCAGATTATAGTAGAATGTGCCAGAATATACAAGAATGTACTAGAATGCAGTAGAATATACCAGAATTCACTAGAGTGTACTAGAATATGCCATGATATACCAGAATATACCAGAATATACAAGAATATACTAGAATGGACAAAATTATAGCATAATATACCATAATATACCAGAATATGCCATAATATACTAGAATGTACCTAAAGATATTAGTATTCAGCAAAATATACTAGAATATAGAATAATATAGAAAGAATATACCAGTATATAAACAATGTACCAGTAAATACAAAAATTTATTATAATATGCTAGAATGTGCTAGTATATGCTAGAATATATCACAATATAGTAAAGTATACCAGAATATACCAAAATATACTAGAATATTCTCGAATATACTACAATACACTCATGTTTTAAATAAATAATAGTTTCATTCTCTTTTCAATACATATAATTACGTAGAACTCTTTTCACATAGCGCGATTAATATTTGGAAATGATTACATAAATGTTCAAAACTCTTAAAAATTTGAGCGTTACTATAGTTATTCTCCACAGAGTATAACTGTAACTATTGTTTCCGCCATGAAGCGAAGAGTACTGACGCCGGACTTGCATCGAGTCCTGAAAACTGCTATGGAGTAGTGTTTTTATATTCAGGACCACACAGGTAGCTCGCGCGCATTAAATTTTGCATACGGAATCCAGAACAATCAACGGTAATACTATATTCAATTTTTATACTGAATATTAAGCAGCACCGTATCTTATTACCAACAACTACTTTAGCCCTTATTCAAATCTGATACCCACACAGATAATTCCGGAGCAATGAATCCGACTATCTACCGACATACAGCTACAATTTCTAACATGGTTAATTTTTCAATTCTGAATGCTACACAGACGTATCGTAAAATATTACATTGTTGCCATAAGATATGTCGCATTTTTAATAACAACAGTTATTACAGATAGTAACAGAGAAACTAGAAACTAGAAACAGATAGTTGTTTCCAGTACAGGAATTGGGTCTATGAAATTCACGAATTCAATTTGCAGTTTTAAGTAACTTCAAATTAACTTGAGATTCCTTAGACACTAGAACTACCAAATCAGTCATTTTGACTGGTCCCTAATTTTTTCTTTCGCAATTATTGAAGTTATAAAAATGTTTTCACTAGAAATTTTTTGATGTATTCATTTAATGACGTACACGTTACAATAAGAATTGTATGAAATTTTAATAGATTTAAAATTTAAAATAATGTTTTCCTCTGACATTTTTTCCTATCATGAAAGATAAGCACGGTATTATCTATCATGATAGTATTATAAGTATTATAATACATTATAAACATATTCTAGTATTATCTATTATATTATATAAACAGGAGCTCAAGTTAGGTGGAACACCTCATATAATAACTATAATTAATTACGTCGTAGTCTCTTATTGAACAGTTATGAAACGCACGTTAATTGCAAACTCACTCATGCTGAATATAGTTTATGCCAACGTGGAGACTATGACGCAGTACGTAGCAAAATGTATCAGTTAAATTAAAAAGAGCAAAGTGACAGAAACGCGACAACGGAAAGGCTTCGTTAAATTAATTTAATACACGATCATGTTATTTGCAATAACTCTAAACTTTAGAAAAAGTTAACACACTGACTGCCATATCGGTCATATACGAGCGATGCTATTTTTTAATAAAACATTGAAATTAATTTTTATTGTGATTCATATAATAAAGTTTTTTGCAAGAGTTTTAGAATGCAAAAAAAAACAAATTTACAAAATATCGGAACAAAAAATGAATTGCCGAAACCCGGGATTGAACCGGGGACATTTAGATCTTCAGTCTAACGCTCTCCCAGCTGAGCTATTTCGGCTGAGAATAAACTCTATATATTTTTATATTTACGATGCAACTTTATTGAGTAAAGTCTACTTTTATAGAATTTTTAAACGTTTCTATTTCTCAATCAAAGTGTTTAACGCATGTTTAATTTTTATTCACTTGTAAATATGCAGTGTGGACCATTTAAAACGAACAATCTAACCTAATAACGTATGTTGACGAACGTCCGAAGAAGCCAAACAATAAATTTTTATTATAAGATGATTTATAATTGTTTTATTATTATTTTTATATTATTATTTTTTTAATTACCGAATTACATCGATTTATGTATCGATACTAACCGTATCACGACCAGTCAAATCACCGGTTTTGCATCTTTTATTTTGCCATTTTTGAAATTTTAAAGATACTTTCATTAGTAATACTTAAATAAATTCGTTTTTGGCCAAATGAGTGACCGCCATGACGGAAAATCCTTCGAACTCTGCTGTCGTAATTACGGACGACTTTTAACTGTATGGTAACCCCTTCATTTGTGAACTAAGATAAACTGCTGTTCGTCTATGGTCTGGAAATCTACCTCCATGATTTATGCTAATACAATGGACCTACCTCAAAGTACCTTCTACTAAACGCTCTATTAGGCCTAAGTTAATTACGAGACTACCTTCCTGTGGGCTGGTCCAATGCGATCGTTACCACATTAGAATACATACATGCATTATGTCCGCGTTTATGCGATCCATTTTTTAGAATCATTGTTAACCGATTAGTCGCTGTTTCCTTTGCATTAACGCGACACTCTTTACCAATGTTCTTTTTTAACTTCTTGCCCTATCATGTTCTTTGTGACAGAAGTTACTGCAACATATTCATCGTTAAAAACGTTACAGAAGAGAACAGACAATTTATATTTATTATATTGCTACGTGTACTTCAATGCTTAAATATTGATTAGAAGAGAATAAAATTGAATTTTCTCTTTAAAATTTTTTGTCCGTGGCTCAAATAAAAAATATTTAAAAAGTTCCTTTTTTATTGGTCATGTAATTCACATCAGTTCCAATATTTACAAAATTTATTTTGTATATCATTTATTAAATCAATGCAACTAATTGCTCAAGAAAAGTCAAGACGTTTGGTCCATTCTTGAAAAAGTTATTTAGGTTTGAAGAGTGTCCGAATACTTTCGTGCGCTACTGTTTCTGTTAAATCTATTATCATGGTGTCCGAATATTAACGTCGGACTGTACGTCGGTCTGTACGTATCTGATACTTATAAATCTATAAATAAATAATTGTTTATCCGAGATTCCGGGGGAAATTCGCGGAACGCGCAACAATGTATAATATATATTTAATTATACGTATATTTGAAATATATTTAAATAATTCGTTGTATACATTTAGTTAGTTAGTAGTTTCATTCACGGTCTCGATCGAGCATTTTCTGCCAAGGAAAGCGGTAGATTTTTCCGGAATTAGAAACTAAGGGTGAACCGAGTCGGGCAGCGTGGGAGGGAAAATAAATTCACAGATGAAAACGTATTTCTGTTTGACCGCCTCTTCGCCCGTTTCGGAAGTTCCTTTCCTCCTTTTCGGTGGAAGGGTTTCTAACCCCGAGCTTAGGTAAGATCCGAAGGGATCGGTGTTTAGGATCTGTGAGATCTAGTACCTACCGCCTCTGTGTGTACACATAACTATATGTATATATACACGCGACTATACACGCTTCATCGGAACCCATAAAATCCCCGTTTTTAGATTAAAGTCGTTACATCCGCCAACCTCGTTTCCAGCCTTTTGGGAATTTTAGATAATTAAACTGAAACGCAGTCACGGTTCTAAATCCAGAAATATGAAGGATAGGATTTAGGAGCAGCGGAAGAACTACAATTATATCATAATAGATATGTTTTTGTTAAAGTTTTTTTTTTGTTATGTAAGATTAGAAGAACGAACAATCTCCATACGAACGAACGAGAGTATTAAGTAGATAGCCATTACAAAAATTGGTCGTTTGTCTGATGAAATCTTCACTTAATTTACTGGTACTTTTCTAGTTCTTGCATATTTTTAGCGTAAACGACGATCCTTATTGAAATAAGAGCAATATGTTTTCTCATTTTAGAAAAGTTTCAATTTAAGTAAAATAGTGAAGTAATAATACAATATACAAGTAGTTATTGAAGTTGACACTGTCACTTGCAAAAATCTTCTGTAGATTAGCAAAATTATTGCTGTATAAAATTATTGAAAATTGTATTATTCTTATTATTCTGTGACTTGCAGACTACCCTGCAGAGTGCTCCTTTAAATCAGTGCTGATTGTATATTCCATCGATTTATATAAATTATGCAGTGATAAATTGTTTCTTATTTTAGTTGAGTCAAATAGTTTAAATGAAAAGCGATTTGAAAATAATTCATTTAAATTACGTACGAACTTAGAATACTTTTTTCGCGTTGTTTATCAAGTAAAAATGATAAAGTATTTAAAATAATAAATTATTGTATAGAATTATTCGATGTCTTAGTCCAAGTGAAATGTGACCTGCCCGAATTAAATGAAATCAATAATTATTATATTAGAATTAACTAAAAATATATTTAAACAATTAACAAATAGAGCGATGAGCAGTTCTGAACATCGGGAATTATAAAACTGTAAAAATGATCCGTCGTCTGAGGGAGAATAGAAATCAAAAACTCTGAAGTTTCGTTATAATTAAAATAATAAATTATTTTAAATAATTATTACATCTAATTATATCTTAGTTCAAGTGAAATGTGCCCTGCTCGAAAAACACAAGGTCGAATGAGATAGTGACTTACGGACTACCCTGTGGAGAGTGCTCCTTTAAATCAGTGCAAATTTCAACGAATGTGGAAAAACGGACCCACACATTCGCGCCTATAAATACGTGTGCACGTAAATACGTACAAATTGGCAACTGTACATATGTATCAGAGGTGTTCCCTACGCGTGACAAACAGAATTATACGGACCTATACAAAAGATGTTTACCGCGACCGAAACCACTCTGATTAACATCAATGACGAGATAAATGGCTAAACGTTCTAACCTGTCTAACAGACGGTGTACAATGGTGGCGCGATACCAACGATTTTTGGCGCTTCGGTAAAACGGAACGATGCAATTCAACGCCATAGAAATGCTAACACACCTTAGAATTATCAAAGAAGCCGCTTTTGCCAATGATCTACCGTGATGCCTGGAACAAACGTTACCGTAAAACCTCGCGTGCTGCCCCGATGCATTCCACCGAACTTTTATACTGTTACAAATTTATGCAGCATCTACTTTTACTTTTCACGCGTACGGTGTTGCGAATAATCACCTACTTAATTCTTCTTTTTAAACTTTACGGGATTGTCAAAGAAAAATTGACAAAATAATATTTACAATTTCGCACTATAATATAAAATTAGAGACAGGATGCAATAAACGAAAACCGTCTTCTTTTGATCTTTCAGAAACATTAAATATTCTCAAATTATGTTGAAACAATTAAATTGATATAAGAATAGATAATAAAAAATACAGGAAACTGTACGTAGCGATTTTTTACAATTAAACCGATGTATACATTTTCGAAAGGTTTAAGTAAATATCCAAACCGATCTTTCATTCGATAAAATCATGTGGCAAACAAATAGATTGCAATATTCATCTAAATGTTTCTTAACAATAAACACAACGAATTTTGATCTTGTATGGTGGGGTTAGTATTTACATGCTCAATCTTATTTTTAAATTTTACAGAATAGTAAAATAAAAGATGACAAAATAATTTATACGATTCTGCATTAAAATATACAACCAGAAAGCCGATGCAATAAACGAAAAACGTTTTCTTTTGACCTTTGAGAAAGATTTCTCTTCAAATTATGTTGAAACAATTAAATATATGTAAAAATATATAGTAAAAAATATATAGGTATATTATAATAATAATATATACTAAACGTTGTGAAAAGATATGCGATACTTTTAGTAAAAGTTGCTGCAATTTCCTGCTACAAGGGTCATTATAGAATCAACCCTTTTAGCTCAGAAGACAATGTTGCACGATCAAGGGTGCAATATATCACCGCATAATTTACATAAATTGATGGAATATACAATCAGCACTGATCTAAAGGAGGATTCTACAGGGTAGTTCATAAGTCACTTTCCCATTTGACCTTGTGTTTTTCGAGCAGGGCACATTTCACTAGAACTAAGATATAATCAGATATAATAATAAGATATAATAATTATTTAAAATAATTTATTATTTTAATTATAACGAAACTTCAGAGTTTTTTATTTCTATTCTCCCGCAGACGACGGATCATTTTCACAGTTTTATAATTCCCGATGTTCAGAACTGCTCATCGCTCTATTTATTAATTGTTCAAACATATTTTTAGTTAATTCTAATATAATAGTTATTGCTTTCATTTAATTGCTAATAATCTTTGTAATTAAATGACGATTTCCATCGTTTGGATAAAAAAAGACTCCTGCATCACGGTTAGGGGGTTAACCAACATTTTGAATTTCAAATCCGTTGGACACTAAACCCAATTCAAGTTTATGCTCGTGAATGTGCAACTTGTTGCGTTACATGGGCCACGCCTAAATGAAATTTGATACACGAGAACGTGCTAACAGCATATTCTATTATGCTGCCATGTTCTTTTTCCCGTGGAGGATGTAACACTGTCTTTTTCACGCCATAGAATTCAAGTTACCGATGTAAATAGAACAAATTCGAACAATTTATCTCGGATAACAAGTTATTCGTGACTGTGAGAAGAAGCAAATAGTTAATAGTTACGAATTAGCATTGTCGACTAGCTTTTGGTCTGCTCTCGAAAATCACCGCGTTTACGTAAATTATCGCCGAGAGGAACCAACGATATATCTTTTAGATATTCATATTCGAAGGTGAATATAGGTTCTAGACCAGAAGCTAAAAAACCATCATCTTTGTTGGAACATGATTCTGGAAATCTATTCGACAGCTTCCTCTAATATGCATAACGTGTAAAGATCTTCTAACAAGCACGAATTATAAACGAAGTAAAAATAATACTGGATGGTCCAATCATCTACTGATTCAAATAAATAATTATTTATTCTTATGCATTATATATATATATTTCGTTGGAAGAATTTCATTTGGAAGGAACCTATTTCTTCGACACTTTTTCGTAACTTTGTAATATTCTTTAGAGACAAACAATAAATTATTTGTCATTAATGCCACTTCTAATGTTTGCTATTTACAGCGATTTAGATAAACGAAAAAACATCTGCTGTACTGATAAATTTTTAAACAATTTCTCATCATCAATAACAATTTTTATTGCGAACTAAACAGTCGTCTCCAGTAATATAATTTAATAATTTTGTTTGAAATTACTATCTGAAAGAAGATTTGAGAACTTAGAAATTTGAAACAGTTTCGAGTGCAAATCTGACTGCAAAGACTGCTCTTAACACTAAACCTACCACAGTGGGTCAAACAACCTTTTTTAGATTTTCTACTTCACTACTATTGAAGTTATAAAATTGCCTTCGTAGGAATCGATTCGATAGATTTATTTATTCAATCATATATTGCAATAAAAATCGCAGAAATTCTAAATAAATTATATTTCATCATATTTATGAGACAATATGTGTTAGTCCATTTTAATATTCGGTAGGTTTAGGGTTAGTATTGCATGTCCAAAACTCTTCTTTTTGCCATAGTTTTCCGGATTGTTCAAGAGATTCATTATCGCTTTTCAATCTCTATTCACAATTTTTGCTATTTTTGTTATATTGTTCATCTTTCAATTTTATCATAGTGTCAATTTCACGTGTGTTCAATCTTTTTCTACGACCCATTTTTCATAATATTTCGACTTTTTTGAACAAATATACAGGACGAAATAATATCGCGGACTTTATTAACTATATTCCGAGATTGATGTTCGCAATTCGCGAACTTCAGTGTAACTGAAAAACATAAATTTACTACAAGTGATTTACTGAAGATTCACTACATTTTTTGTATTAGAATCCTGTCGAAGTATATGTTGTGGACGATATTTCACAGACATGCTCTGAGTTATCGATAAGAGAAAATATGCATCTTAATCAGCTTGTAACACAACATATGGGAAAATGTAAGGTGTCCTTTCTTTTTGTCCAGGAGTGTATCAAATAATCGCTGGTCGATGGTGCGTTAACACATTGAATGCCGGCGACATATGAGCCGTTTAATTAATTACGAGCTCATTTGCTCGTCTCTGAACAACGAGTAGCTAAAGAAAATAAAAACCTTATACATTTCTGTAAAATAGTATAATCTGATTGAATATTCGTCATGTACAATTTAATAGAAACAAAATCGTTCAAGTTTTCGGACTCAATTCGAGTGACAGACTTACAAAACCCGCACTAACTCGAGTTCCGGTGTTCAACGTGTCAACTATCGTTCTTCGAGTAATTCGTTCAGGCAATACCGAAATCTGCTACATAGTAGCAGAATATCATGCGCGAGAACAAGTTTGGAAGCAGAAAGATCGCAAAGAAGGCCGCTTCGCGTGTTTAAAAAGCGTGACCGTGGCTATTGCGGTAATGGCGGCGTGGCAGAGCGGCGTTGGCAGTGTGGCAGTGTGGCAGTGCGATGGCAGTGGCGGCGGTGGTTGGGATGGTAGTGGTGATGCTGTTTATGGCAGGCAACGATCGGAAGCAACTTAAGGGCGGGGAAACGGAATCGAGGACTAGCAGCACGCGCCAGCCACACGCCTTGAGTCTTCTTGGGCCTTTTGCCCTCGTCTTCGGACACGTACACCTGGGACAGTTGGCAAGCGAGAGACAAAACATGGGAACTTCTAGGCACTACCTTCTTTTCTTTTCGTCGATGAAAGCGAAACGCTTGGGAATCAGCGAGACAGCCTTGAACCTCGTTAATGATAAAGACTACAAGCTTTCCCATTTTCTACGATACTTTTCCTCCGCTTCCTCTTCTTCGATCGAAAAACAAAATAAAAGAAATAGAACGTTCGCAAAAGAGAAAGATGAAGGTCCTGGGTGATTTTGCATGGAAGTGACCTCATAGGAATTAATATATTCGGTTATCCACGGTCGAACGAGGTCTTCGAAGAATTGATACGCGGATATACGTATACAGGTGCACGTTTTCATACGGTAAAGATATTAATAGCGGAAACGTAGTTGGCCGATGTTTCGAGAATGCATGATGCCCACGGACGGTAGTTTGTCGGACAGTAGGTAGATTAAACCCTCGAGGGAGCGGGTGCAGCCTGCTCACCGTATGCTCTCCATATGGTTCATCCTCCCTCGAATGAGCAACTCGTGCAGGCTCGCGCGCCTCTTCCACCCTCTCCTATTAGCCTACCTTCTCACTACCCTTTACCTGGCCGAGTCTTCCGATAGGTGCAACCGCGTCCCGAACTGCTAAATGAGATCACGCTGGGTCACGCTGTCACTTGCTACTCAAAAGAATCCTGCACCGGAGAACGATACAATTTCACTTTGACGTATCAACTATAATATAATATAATATGTAATCTGCTGGGTAGTTTTTATTTTTGTGAAGTATATGGCTGCAGGATCACGCTAGTATGCATCCTTCGTATTTAACACTAGAACTATCGAACAATAAATCCAACGATGTAGTAGAGAAAATATAATTTTTATGTTATAATTTAGATTACATGGTCCTTCACTGTCGTCAATTATTAATAAATGTGCTTCCTAATACTAGCACTGGCAACCATGACAATAACCAATATTTTAATCTGCTGGGTAGTTTTTATTTTTATTAAGCTTGTGGCTGCAGGATCATGCTAATATGCCACCTTCGTATTTAATAGTAGAATTACTGAACAATAAATTCAACGATGTAGTAGAGAAAATATATTTTCTATTTTAGATTTAGATTACATTGTTCTTTACTGTCGCCAATTATTAATAAATGTGCTTCCTAATACTAGCACTGGAAACCATGACAATAACCAATGTTCTAATCTGCTGGATAGTTTTTATTTTCGTGAAACCTATGGCTGCAGAATCACGCTAATATGCCTCCATCGCATTTAACACTAGAACTACTGAACAATAAATTCAACGATGTAGTAGAGAAAATATATTTTCTATTTTAGATTTAGATTACATGGTCCTTTACTGTCGCCAATTATTAATAAATGTGCTTCCTAATACTAGCACTGACAACCATGACAATAACCAATGTCCCAATCTGCTAGATAGTTAGATAGATAGATAGTTAGATAGATACAACACGAAATAATATGACGGACTTTATTAACAATGTTCCGAGGTTGATATTCGCAATTCGCAAGCTTCTGAAAAGGGTAGTTTTACTACATGGGCTACCATTTTGTCCCGCTTGCGAACACTAATAGTTACATCGTTTGTGTTACAATCCGATCGAAGTATCTGTTGCAGACGATATTTCGTAAATTGTATACACAGACATGCTCTAAGTTAATCCATAAAAGAAAATATGTATCTTAATCAGCTTTTAACACAAAATACGTGAAAATATAAGGTGTACTATCTTTTTATCCTGCAGTGTATCCACAGATTTAAAGCTCACAACATAGAAAGATTTTGTATCGTTGGATTTATTGTTCAGTAGTATAAATCAACGATTATCTGGCCTGCATAAAAAAATGTTTGCAGCAGAATTGATTTGCGAAGAGTGGCCGTTGATCTTATGTCACTTCCTTGCACGATACGCAGCTGCAAGGTTTATCGGAAATTGCTCGGACGGGGTCGTGAGATACACGCGAGCGACCCAATTTAAGAGAAGGGTTCAGGTCACGTTGGTTAAACGCGAATTAACTATATGAGTAAAACTAACAAATGTGTTATACCCATCACCGATCAAGGTGATCACACCATCATCGCTAGCAGCACCTCCTCCGGATGTGGGCGGCGCTGTTTTTCGACAGTCTCGTCATGCGTTATCGTGCGATTACTCGTTAGCTCGTGAGAACTCTGGCAACTTTCCTTCCTTGTCTTAATGGATTTGCATTACACTTTACACGCTTCATGCGAGCCCAGTTTCTTCCCCAATCTTCTTCTGCACGGCTCGACGATATCTCGGAACTTTTAAGTAAGTTCTAATTAAAATTAATCTTTAATACAATTTTATGCAATCGTAAAAGTGTGGGAATCAACGAACCAAATCCAATCTCGCGTATTCATATGAAATTCAAAATTAAACGAAGTCTTGTCGTGTAATTCAAAATTGAGCAAACTCTTGAAATTTAGGATGACACAAAGGAATTCTTATTTATGACAAAAATATAAAATCAACGCGGTAAACGAATGAACATGAACATTTTTAGCATTTTTGTGACAGTTAGCTTCTCGGACAACAATGGCACACGATCTAATGCCACTTTTGCATTTGCAAAGCCAATTAGACATTTGTTGAGCGAAGCTTTTCGCACGTCGATGATCGCTACACGATCTTGGAGAACTTGGAGATAGTATTGTTACGAGGGTTGTTCATATGGAGTCGCCATAATGAAGAATTACTTCATGGTGAAAAACCCTTAAGAAAATAATAGAAGAAGATTCCCGTTCCAAGGTATAGTGCAATGTAAAAATAAATATGCATACACTTGCGAATGTTTCGTTGCTGTACTCGTGAAAAAGGTTAGATACCGCTTTAAAAAATGATTCATTCATTCTCTCTAACACGTTTTCGAACTATTCGAAGCTAATTTCGTACTGGCGAATTATTTTAGCAAAATCAATGAAAATTTAAATGAAACACAAACGTAATTCATATGGAGTCGCCATAATGAAGCATTACTTCATGGTGAAAAACCCTTAAGAAAATAATGAAGAAGATTCCCTTTCCAAGGTATAGTGCAATGTAAAAATAAATATGCATACACTTGCGAATGTTTCGTTGCTGTACTCGCGAGAAAGGTTAGATACCGCTTTAAAAAATGATTAATTCGTTCTCTCTAGCACGTTTTCGAACTATTCGAAGCTAATTTCGTACTGGCCAATTATTTTAGCAAAATCAATGAAAATTTAAATGAAACACAAACGTAATTCATATGGAGTCGCCATAATGAAGAATTACTTCATGGTGAAAAACCCTTAAGAAAATAATGAAGAAGATTCCCTTTCCAAGGTATAGTGCAATGTAAAAATAAATATGCATACACTTGCGAATGTTTTGTTGCTGTACTCGCGAGAAAGGTTAGATACCTCTTTCAAAAATGATTGATTTGTTCTCTCTAGCACGTTTTCGAACTATTCGAAGCTAGTTTCGTACTGACCAATTATTTTAGCAAAATCAATGAAAATTTAAATGAAACACAAACGTAATTCAGAAGCAGGCCTGGCTGTACGTTAATTTAATTCTGTCAGAGGCAGGTCCAGGTATCGGGATTTTCGGTGAAAAGCATCTTATTATGCAGTTTTATCTGTCGTGTATCTCCTGTGTACCTTTCTACGCGACAAATGGTCGAAGATGCGGATCGGTAAGAAAAAAAGGCGACAGACAAACTCGAAGCAGGGGGACCAGTCATCGAAAATTTTTGTTTCAACGATAAATACTGGTTGAACCGATCCTTCGATAATCCTTGCGTGTTAAAATAGGTGCGAAAGGCGTTCTCAAGACTGTGTCGGAGATCAGCGAACGGTCGCGTTGGGTTCTGTCTTCTCGTCTCCTTTTTCTGTAGGCCTGAATAGGTGACACACCCTATCCTATCCTCTTCTCTCTTCTATGGCAACGTATCGTAGGCACGATCAGATCGTCGGCAGCGACACGTTCGAAACCCCGAAAAACGAAAGTGGAGAGATTAAGGAAATTTACAGATGCCACTTTCTTTGCCGGGATATTCCAGTTAGCCGAAACGCGCCGCCCCGAAAAATACGGTCCTCCTTCGGGATGAATAGTCAATGAGAGGATGAGGTTCGCGATAAGGTTCACTAAGTTTCACTTTGCGCTTCTGCCTGTCCTTCATTGCCGAGTTCCCGCGCAGTCCGTTGGCAATCTCTCTTCGCAAAGAGGTTGATCATTATCACCTTGTTCCCTCGTGTTTTCCGTGGAAGATACTAGATTATTTTTCCCACTGTTTCAAATTATTCCATTTCCATTGGCTGCTTTACCGCGGAACTAACGATCCTCGTCGAAGAACGATAGCACACCTGGACTATTTTTAATTTCTCAATGATGCTTGTGTAGGTTTTCCTTCAATGGCGAAAAGATAGCACACTATAAAATTAACGTAATTTTTATTTCCTTAAAATTACAAGGAACGTTCTGTTTTTATACATTCTTGCAAAATACCTCTACAAACGTACACTAATGAAATTGAATTGGATATCGTCAGTCTATACAATTTTGTTAAAACGAAAAGGAACTTTTAAGGAAATATAGTGGGACAAAATCATAGCAGATTTAAATTGAAATTATTAATAGTAATATCTTGTGGCTCCTCCTTTATATTTAATAACAGCTATCATTCTCTTTGGCAAAGATTTATAGAGTTTTTAATAGTTTTCTTGCTTCAATTGCTCCCACTCATCTTGAATTTATTATTTAATTTGGCAATGTTTCCAAATTGTCTGTTATTTCCATATACAGCTCGTGTAAGATTTCCCCAACAATATTCAATAATGGGAACATATTCAGATGCGAAAATCCGATTTTGATGAAATCTATGGGGCTTATAGCTTTATTATTTAAACAAAAAACTTTTGTTAAAATTTTCTTGATTAGATTTCCCATTGAAAAACACACAATTTAAAGAAAAATTCAAACTTTTCGACCTCTGCTTTCCGAGATATCTCAAAAATACCCCAACTTTGAGGGCTGTTTTCACCCCTTCAAAGTTGCCGATAAAAAAACTCGTGTCAAATATTTTTCAAAGAACTATAGCTCCCATAAGTTCCATCAAAATCGGATTTTCGCATTTGAATATATTTCTGAAAGGGGTTCACTTCTGAGTTAACAGTAATCGAGTAAGGCCACGATAATTATTGTAAACACGATTTGTAGTGCAAATTATGTTCTTGTATGGACTACTTAACCCCTTGGGTACATTTGACGTCTGAGACACGTCATTCACTTTTCTCCCCTAAGAGCGGATGACGTGTCTAAGACGTCAAACCAAAAATTAAACTTTGAATTTATTTCATTTAGTTTTATTTTGTTGTTATTAATTTATTTTTGTTTTGCAATTCTAATTAGTTGAAGACATCTTAATACTACATATGTCACCAATATTTTAGAAATAAATACATTCTTACGTAAAATGTACTGCCTTTACATACTACTCCAAGCAACCAAAAATTATTTCCGTTCCACATGCAAATATTTTCTCAAATAAATCCGTACCCAAGGGGTTAATGAACTTCAAGTTGTCAAGAAGAAAAAGGATTATTTCTCGAGTGGATTCCATCCTTTCCTTCTGCACGGCATAACAGTTCGACGGCAAATGATACGGCCCGTATAATTAATCGTCTATAGATCATGCGTTGACGTGTTAATTGTATATCAACCGTGAGGCACACGCGCTACAATGTCACCAATTCCGAAAGTACTGGCTCGTGCAGGTGTCAACATCCTCGGCGAGACATTGGACACCGATGTCACGGTTCCTCTCGTTCTAAATAGCCCGGGTGGTCCTTTTACTTCTTTTGATCCTATTTGTACACGATCTTGGATCAGCTCCAACGACGAGCTTACCGCTACTTAATCAGACGGTACATGGATAAGAAGCAGATGACGAGCACGAGAATGTCTGCGTGTAATATGTACAAAAGAATTACGTGTCTACTAAGAGTCGCGCGACGAGAATCACTTTGCGTCATCGATCATGCAAATCAACTTGATAAATCGCATGTCCCGGTTCAACAATGCGAGATACATCGAAGCACGAACATACTGCGTGGAATAAAGTTAAACGAATGAAATCAATATACTAGAAAATCATTATTAACGTGTATATTAGAACGGGATTGCAGAAACTCAAAGTGCAAATACTTTTATGTTAATTAATACTTATACAACGAGTAATATTTTAATTGTGTTGCGTTTTAATTCACTAGTTAAGATATTTTATTCTCGACTACATTTTTTATTAATTTAAAAGGCTGGTAGATAAATAAATTTTGAATTATATTAAAGCTACTCTGACAGGTATTTTATACTCGCTTACTGGTTGGGTTATTTGATTTCTAATAATAATAATATAATAATAATCGAATCATAATTTGATCTAGTTACTAGATTCACTGTATACCAAGTAAATGAATAGTAAACGAAGCTCTTAAGAAAAATATTATTTAAACGTTATGTGTAGGAAGATATAATAAATATTAATGTTGAATGAAACAAGTACACTGTTTTCAACTATAACTTCGATGAACTTCACTTGCAATTGAGTTAACTCCTTGTCATGTCATTATCTTTGCAAGTAAAGTTATTAGAATGTCTTCAAAACAGAACGTCGTTAAAAATGTTACAAAGAAGAAAAAACAATTGTACCAAAATATACAATAATAATTATATATTTTTATATTTATATATTTCAATTATATTTTTATATTTCAATAGTAATTATATACAAAATATACTATTGTTGACAATAGTAACAAAATTGCATCGATTCGAACTTCATACAATTTTTATTGCAATGCTTCATTCTTTGTATCATAGTTTTCCGGATTTTTCAAGAAACTCATTATTACTTTTCGACTTCCATTCATAACTTTTGCTATTTTTGTTCTTCTTTCAATTTTATTATAGTGTCAATTTCACACGCGTCCAATCTCTTTCCGCGATCCATTTTTGATAATATTTCGCCTTTTTTGAACAAATATACAACACGAAATAATGTCACGCACTTTAATAACTATGTTCCGAGGTTGATGGTCGCAATTCGCGAGCTTCAGTGAAACTGCAAAGCGTAAATTTACTACACGTGCTATCACATCGTTCCTCTTGCGCACAATAATATTGACATTTCTTGTGTTAGAATCCTGTCGAAGTATATGTTGTGGACGATGTCTCGTAAATTGTATACAGAGACATCCTCTGAGTTATCGGTAAAAGAAAATATGTATCTTAATCTGCTTTTAACCCTTTGCACTCCGAGCAATTTTAATTCTAAAATCGGGTGATTTCTTTTACGTAGAATAATTACATTGTACATGGTTAATTTTCTTTCTTGCATACTAAATTTATTACTGTTATTTGTACGCACAACAGTTCAATTTTTAACGATTCAATAAATGCAATTATGGTCGGGTAATAGTTGTTTCGAATAATAGTATGGCAATTTTTAGTGTCTCCTCAGAGGAGCCATTGGAGTGTTAAGGGTTAACACAAAATATGGGAAAATATAAAGTGTGCTATCTTTCTATCCCACTATCGTTGATAAAATGCAGTTATCCTATGGATACGAAGACTTTTCACAATTTTAAATAAAGAAAAATAATTCGTAATCGAAAATCAACAAACAAATGAACATCTGTGCCGAGGGTTCCGAGAATGAGCGGCAGACAGGTGCCCTCAACCTTTTATCGTGGTCCACCACCGTGTCATGACTTTGTAAGGTTTCGTTTAGTCTTGCCTGTTTACTTTGCATAACCCGCGTAACTCCGTCGACACAGAAAAACGATTGTTTTAACAGTAAATTTTTCTTGGCGAATATCGGTCGATGAGTGGAATAACAAAAGAAAAATTCGCTAAATAAATGATCATCAGTTAAAACCGTGTGAAATATTTGTTCGTTATAAGCGTATATATTTTGTTTTTAGAAAACTTCATGTACTGTTTTGTGTGGCATATTTTCTATATATTATGTTTCGCATATACAATTTTTTCAAAAAATATATAAATGTATACTACGCATTCCATATACGTTTATTATTAAATTGTGGATCTGTATGCGAAATAAAACTATTCTGCAACAATTGCGACGAGCAGGAACGGAACTGAAAACTTGTTCTTTCAATAGTAATTTTAATAGATTAAAAATAGCACATTTACATTCTTAATATTAATTGCACTGAGCAACAAATCTGATTAGTGTACACTGTTTTATAAAAATCACATAGTTGAATTTGCTTAAATTTTCACAATTTTTATACCCATGTGTCTTCGAATTAAGAAATTTATTTCTTAGAATAATAAGAATATATTTATTTCTTCAGTAATAACATAATAAAAAATAAGAAATCGATTATTTAACACTAGAAATATCAAACCAGTCAAAACGACTGGTCCCTACTTAGTTCTTTCGCAATTACTGAAGTTATAAAAATATTTTCATTAGTAATGATATATTGTTTAGTAGTGGTTAGTATTATATTTTGTTAATCTTCCTAATCTTTTAAATATCGCTAAATCGCACACGTTATAAATGAATAAAATTAACAGTCTATTTTTAACAGTATATCCGTTTTGCTTGTACGATCGTAAATTACATCTTCGTATTTCGCATATATTATTTGCACGCTATGACGTATTTCAAGCGCACCATCGTTCACAGTAATTGTTCACTAAATTTCCGCCGTATAGTGGTTACCATTTAAATTAAAAAGCGTATAATAAGCGATGTGCCTGTACGTACAAACGTCGTCATGGTTTTAATCGTTAACTGGCTACGTTCGTTGGTCGTTAAATTTATCCACGACGCAATAATTTTATAATATACGACAAAATGTACTTTGTTTCCTTTACACCATGGTTACAATTCATTTTAGTTTCCAAATTATCTTACACCGGACTGGAATGTTTTTATAGCTTCGTGAACTCGTCATCGGCGATGCAGTTATAACCGTTTCAAGGGTCGTATTGTAAAGTCATGCCACTCTTGTGCAGCCACGTGCGCATTGAGCCATCAAGACAGATATATTGAGGAAGAGGCGGTACGCTTATTACAGACAAACGACTCTTTTTCGGTCACAAATCAAATAATATTTTACTTTAACCACAATTTCGTTACAGCCGAAAATGTCCACAAAACTTTTAGTAACGCGCTGTTTCGCTTTCGTTATTAAGAAAGCGGTTTTGTGTAAACTTTGCAAAATTTAAGAATTTTTACTAATTTTACTTTAACCACAAATTCTTTGCAGTTTAAAATGTCCATAAAACTTGAAGTAACGTGTAAATTACGTTTCCATTGTTAAGGGAGTAGTTTTATATAAACGCTGCAAAATTGAACAATTTTCACGAATTTTATTTTAACCACAAATTCTTTGCAGATTAAAATGTCTACAAAACTTGTAGTGACGTATTGTTACAGTTCCATTATTAAGGGAGCAGTTTTGTGTAAACCTTGCACAATTTAATAATTTTTACGAACGAGGTAGCCAATTCCTATCAGCATGAAATTAATCGACCATTGAATTTCGATCGCAGTATAGTAATGATTTCATGCGTTGTGTGTGGCGTAGCTCCGCTTTGTTGAAAATAAACATTGTTTATGTCGATTCCATTTAATTTCAGTCATAAACAATGATAATTTCATTACAACGCGCACCATTCACAGTAACTGCATCTTCATTCTCGTTTTCGATAAAGAATGGACCGATTACGATTTTCAATCAGAATCCACACCAAACAGTAATTTCTTTTTTGGATCAAGTGATTTCTCTTGAATACCTCTTGGATTTTCATCTTCCCAAAACGACGCATCGATTGAACAATGTTCTAACTACAGAATTAGAATTGCAACGAATGTACAAAGAATGTCGTCACCATACTGCGGGTCTTTACGCAAAATAAAGATGACGGCACGGACCACGGGAAACTTGAGCCGCATAAAAATTTATTTAATCGTCTAAAAATTTGTTTCCGTTGGAGACAACGTAATTTTTCGATTTTTCTAATCGTTTACTGTTTTCCTCTTCGCACAGTAAATTTCTTCTGTAAACACACAAAAATCTCCCATAGTCCACCGGTTAATGCGGTATAGAACTGTCAAAAGTTCGCTTTCGTAATAAAACGAGGAAACCTTTCTTTCAGGTCGCCCAGACTACCTAACTGCTTTTATATGACGCGTGTAGTCGGATATATGAATAATATGGATACTGAAGAAGGGATAAGCGAGAAGAGAAAATTATCCCGTCAGAGCAGAAGGTAAAACGTGTCTCGCACTTACGTCCGCCCACGCGTGTAACTCGTTATGACTCTAAAGAAGTTCACAATACGCGTTTCGTGACCCCGTCAGCGTTTTACTACCTTTAGTATCTTTACATTGTAATCTGATAATAGCGCACCGGCCCGTAACTTTAACTAGATAGGATTCTAATAAGACAGGGGCTTCTCTCGGTTGCGAGCTCGAATCATAAAATACGAGAAAAAGGTAGTCACAAATATTAGGTTGTTACGTACGGAGTGTCTGCTTTTCAGTAGTAAATTTAACAAGGTGTTTCGACTATCGAGACCATTTTTTATCATCGCTTTTTGTACGAATTTTTGTCGCAAGTATGATCGAACCGTTTGCATTAACATTTTTTTACATTAACTTATAGGTACACTATTTATTTTCGTTTTAAGTGAAAATAATTAAAATTAAGCGAATTAGAAACCTTTTTGTAGAATATATAGGTTTTGAGAAGTCTCAGAATTGTATTAAATATTAACTATCAAATGTAGTAATCATTGTTAGAATTTTATTAAATATTACTACTAGATTTACAAATGTTGATTATATACTTATTTTTATAGAAGTGAGCCAATTTGACTTATACAAGGAAATTTAAGTTTTTTGCAAAGAAAATAGTTCCAAATCAATGTAAATGAAAGATTTATTATTAAAAAAATTCGTTGAAAACATTTTTTACATATAAATTATGTTTTCGAGATACATTTTCCGCAAACATTTCGATTACATTTAGCACGAAGGTTCTTACGTTTATTTCTATCAAATGATTCTTGAACTTGACAATTTTTTAATGTATCCCCGACATTTTTACAAAGTAATAGAATACAACGAATTTTAGTTATTCCATAAATCAAATACTAAGTATTAAATTTTTTTAAACGAACGTCGCAAGCAATGAAACATATTTCACAGTAATGCTAAGAAAATATCGAGGTATTTATTTATAGAATTAATTATAATACCTACATCCGCAGGAGTTCGATGAAAGCAAACTGATTTAGCATTTTATTTTGGTTGTTTTATCTGTTCGAAAATCAAAAAAGGAGAACGATAGAGGCCCATTCTCCGCCTCCTGGCGCACCCGCCGGTGAGCTTAATCTAATAAAGCAATTAATAACTAATAACAACATAATACTTTTCATCCTGGGCGAGGTCCATAATTACACACTCTTTAATTACGTGCATCCTGTATTCGATCGAATCGGTGTTATTTGATTATCGTCTAGCCAACGTACATACATAAATTCACGAAGAAGCGAAGGTGTTTGTTTTTGGGACACTGATGAGTCTCGAGGATACTAGATTTATAACTCCGTAGGCTGATCAACGTCTGATCAAGTTTATACGTCTATTAGGTATAGCTGGATGCACGCAAGAAAAGCAACAAAAGAGTATAACCATGAGCGAACCATAAGCGAAAGTATTCGAGTGATTTATGACCGAAGCAGACTCGTACCTTTTCCCATTGTTAAATGCTAATAATCGAACTATCTCTTATTTCAGTAATTCGTTCGTTTGTTAAACATTTTACTTATACATTACATATTTAATTTATATTTGAACCGTTCGTTGCACAAATCGATTAACTCTATAAAACAAAAAGTGGAGAAATACGATGAAATAATGTGCACTGTATTTTAAAATTCCCTATATAATATAAACTCAAATAAATATTATAGAATGCACAAATACAGATGTAGCCTTCATCTAACAGTATATAAAATTAATAATAAAGAATAGCCAAAAAGATATCGTCGATAATGTTACACTTTTACGTGACTGGTGGAACTAAACGATTTGGCAAGTGAAAAAGTAATAAATTTACACTCAGCGTTTAAATTTTTAAGTTTTTTGGACGGGGACGATGGAGATGGCTTCTCGTGTCATATTTAACCCTTTCGCTTCGGCACGCGCCAGAAATGTGCTCGTGGTTTTTGCATATACGTTCTTCTAACAAGGGAACATATTCAGATGCGAAAATCCGAGTTTGATGAAACTTATGGGAGCTTATAGCTTTATTGTTTAAACACAAAACTTTTTTTTAAATTTTCTTGCCCGACTACATTTCCCATTGGAAAACACACAATTTAAAAGAAAATTCAAATTTTTCGATCTCTGGTTTCCGAGATATCTCAAAAATACCCCAACTTCGAGGGCTGTTTTCACCCCTTCAAAGTGGATGGTTACCGATAAAAAAACACGTGTCATATATTTTAGTTTATATAATGAATGAATATAGCGAGGGATACACGAATACGAAATAAATAAATAAAAATCACGTTAATTTTAAAGTGTACTCTCTTTTCGTCTTGGAATGTATCAAATGAGTACCTCAAATGAACCTCGAGTCGCAACACTGTACGCCAATAGGTATACTGTTAAAATTATGCATCACGAAAGGGGACGATGTAATTAAAATAAATTACAAGAATTAGTAGAGAAACCATAGCAGTTATTCTTGATCGCAGTAATACAAGAAATGCACGGTTTTTCTCTCCGGATCGATTGGCAAAAATGTCTTTGCCACATGATTGCAGCTATTATCTTGTCAACGCGATTCACATTCGCTTGCTTTTCTAACGTGCCTGGATCGCTTAAACAGTATAGTTTTATTTTCTCAGAGTATATTTTTAAGGGAAGTAACATTCGAAAATGAAATATTTACCTCGATTCGTTTGTTCTTTTGTTGGCAATCGAGTTGTTTACTCAGTTTTGTTACATACTGTAATTCTCTGGGACGACCGGTCAGCGAACGCGATCGAAGGCGTCGGTAACGCGGTATCGCGGATTGTCTTCTGAAAGAAGGTTCTGTATAAAAATCATCCGGAACGTGAACGGTGCCGGTTCAACGTGACTCGAAGCATAACACTCGACCGCCAGGACAAGTTCGATCGATTCACCTTCGGATTTCTAGCCGTACCCTATATATTTAGCATATCTCCCATAACTGACAGCATGTTATTTCACCAACAAATAATACGCAAGAACCATTGTGTATCCGGCGAAGAGCACTTGAGATTCGAGGGCACCCTTAAATGCTTTTAAATACACGCGGAATGGGCAGAAAGGGTGTTGGAGGGCGGCCGAAAGAGAGCCGAGGACCGAGAACCGAGAACCCGAGGACAGAGGGTGAGCACGGACGGCTACATGGAAACGCGCCCGTCGGTCTTGCTACCTGCTAAATTACTACGGAACAACTAAACAACTGATGAAAAAAAGAGAACAGAGAAAAAGAGAGAGAGAGAGAGAGAGAGAGCATACTTCGGGTTCCAATTATCGCGCATCGAAGGGTCTCGCTGATGACGGGTATGCAGCGGACTTAACACTAGAACTACCAAAGTAGTCAAACACGACCGGTTTCTAATTTCTCATCGAAATTTCTGCAACTTTCGAACGATACGGTTTTATTAATTACACCGTCGAACGTACTTTCCCTTTCTTTTTGGCATACTGATTGCTGATTATTGTATTTGATACAGCATCTTGACCACCACAATTTTTTTTCCCGCGCTTGTGCAGCGTTTTCGCCTTTTTCGTAGTAAAATT
>CM052096.1:8912895-8960152 GCA_028453745.1 Agapostemon virescens | reverse complement strand
TGATATATAGCTGCTTCAGAGTCAGTAGGCATTCTATAAACAAATTGTCATCTTCTTCGACGAAATTATAAGCACCAAATGTACCATAATTTATTAATCATGATTTTTATTATTTCCCTTGAACTCTAAATAAAATTCTATTTTATTATTACGAGTATGTAACTATTTCAAATTATATAGGCATCTAACAAATATAAACTTCCATCATTGTCGAGGAGATTATAAATGTCAAAGAATTTCTAATCACTGTAACTGTAAAACTAATCGTAGGGCAAGAGATTGAAAATAGAAAGAGTAAATTTTTTTAATGCATAATGTTTTAATGCAAGTCGGTACAATGACTCAAACTATAAATATCGACTGGTCAAATGACCGATTCCACATTTCTTATTTTAAAATTATTAAAGTTACAAGAATGTTTTCGTTAGAATTTATTAAATACATTTTTTCGTTTCGATACGTATTGTTGTTAAAATTCTAACTGTGATAAATAAAAGGCAAACCAAGTTAAACAAGCAATTAAAAAAGGCAATCTTCATTTTCAGCGAACAATTTCCAAGATATAAATAAATATATATGTGTACCCGTAATTCAAAGATCTATAACTATGGAAACTTTACGAATTCTGACTTAAAATTTTGCACAGATATTCCTCTAAACTTAAACGACAGAATCGTGTAAAAAAAGAAATTGATTTTTTTCGGTCAAAAAAAGAAATTCCCCCTTTAAGTATTATTCGAAGCGATCGATCTTCGAAATCACGATTGCTTTCATTGGAAGTCTATCGTAAGATGTCATATTAGCATCTACGTTCGTGCGAATCGATGTGCATCCCGTGGAAGTATGAAATCGCGATGAATAGGATTATTATTAGCACTATTTGTCAGGTATTAGTTCGTAGAAGCACAACGGAAACGTGTTTTAATTCAACGCATCCTTTCTGTCGCCTTAGCTTCTTGATCGCGGATATATTTCACAAGATTAAGGCTCATCAAAGCTTTCCTAACTGGCCCTGTTTTGTATGCTTTTCACCGCGTCACAACGATTATGCATTATACACAGTTTGCCCAAAAACGAAAGGGACGAGGACGGAACTTACGAGTCAAACGCCGGTAAGCCGATTATACGCGTTCGATCGAAACGGATAAACGCGAAAACTAGAAACCCGCCGCATCATCAGTAACGCTTTCGTTGCGGTATATCACATTTCGAAACTCTGATTCCTTAATCTGTGCACGTTTGTTATTCATCGATGCCAATTCGTGTCCGGTAAATAAACGCCCAAACCATCAGATCAGGCTACGTAACGATAACAAAACCGCATCGAACCGACAACATCCTGGGATTCGTACTGGCTTCAATGAAAATACAGTAGACGCTCGTATAACGCGATCGAATAATTATTTAAAAAAGTTGAGTTTATATATTTTATGGGACAGTAAGTGTACAGTGAAATAAAAGGAGAAGCGCTTAAACGGGTTGCACGTTTACTGTCGCAAAAGAAACAATTATATATGAAAGAAAACTAGTAAAACTACTAAAGAAAGAAAACTACTAAAGAAACTATTATAGTAATGCATCAACACTAGAACTACCCAACAATAAATCCAACGATGTACATTGTTTTGTAATAATAACGAGACTACATCTATTTAAACTTCATACAATTCTTGTTGTAAGGTATACGTCATTAAAGAAGTACATCGGAAAATTGCTGATGGAAACAGTTTTATATCTTCAATAATTGCGAAAGAATAAACTGGGAACCAGTCAAAATGGCTGGTTTGATAGTTCTAGTGTTAACAAAATGCATATATAGTTGATGATAAAAATAAGAGGTCGCTCATTGGAAAGTAACAATTTTTAAAAACTGAATCAAGCAATTTGAACTCTTTTTTAATTTTATTAGGAGTACAAATAAGCGTTTCAGACAGCGTTTTCGTTCGAAATCAGACAGCGCAACCGGTAATTTTAGAAGATTTTATTTAAGACGAAATATTTGCGATTGTGTATTAGCGTCGTATATTTTTTCCGTGCGAAAATGTCGAGTTTTGAGCCGAATAAACGACATTTGCTGGAAGCTCTGATTTACTTCTTTAATTTGAAGAAATCTGCAGCCGAAGCGCTTCGATTGCTTGTAGAAACGATGAATTTGATATCGAAGACAAAGAACGTAGGGGAAGGCCGAAAATGTACGAAGACGCGGAATTGGAAGCATTATTCAATGAAGATTCGTGCCAAACGCAAAAAGAATTTGCACTTGCATTATCAGTGACTCGACAAGCAATTTCGCATCGTTCAAAATCATGGGGAGTGATTAAAAAGCAAGGAAATAAGACGCATTGAACGCCGATTATCCACATATGAAATGTTGCTTGCATCGGTCAAAATCAATGTAAAAACAATTTTGATTGTACATTTAATTATTTTTTATACTAAACGTGCACTTCAAGACGAAGATGCGACTTCTTCAAACTCAGTTGTTCTTTCTCTGACATTTGTTTCCATCAACGATGATAAGCAAGGCTATTTAAGATGCTCGAGTTAGGCAGAACACTCTGCGTAAAATCTTTTTTCGTCAAACGATGAAATAACGAGCTTATTTCAGATGGAAGTTCTTCTTGACCCACCGTCTACAGAAAAAAAAAACAATTTGGCAGGACAGAGGTGAAAGGAAGAAGGAAGTCGTGAAGAGGAAGGAGACAGAGAAGCGAGAAAAAGAAGAAGAAGAAGGAAGGAAGACCGAGGAAGGAAAGGAGCGATTAACTTTTCCGAAACCTAAAACTATTGTGCATCGCCAGACCTACGTCGAAGTCGAGAAAAATTGGTTACTTGCCGTCACAGGGAAAAATTGATTTCCAGAAGTCACAAACGACCGACTGAAAATAACTCTGAAATCATGGTGGTCTGAACCTCTCTGGTAATTTGTATTATGGCTGGAGAGACCAATTTTGCGCCCGTTGTACTTAAGAATCCTTGGGAAATGAACAAAAGATAAAGTATCGTTTTGACGTGCGAGTATAAAAAATCGAGAAGATCCAAGGACACGTTTTCGTTTGACGATCGTTTAACTTGCAACAAATACGATCGTCTGCAAGTCTTCTTAACAGGGAACAACAATTTTCTTATCACATTCTTCTTAACCCCTTATCGTATTATAACAAGTCAGGCTCATCTTAAAGATTCTTAAATAAAGTCTAACAAGCATAAATATTATGCATTTCTTTTTAGACGAAATTAAATTCTATTCTTTTGTAAACAATATTTAGAGTAAATTGTTTTTTCCTTTTTGTAACATTTTTAACGACAAAGATTGTGTAACGACGAAAATTGTATCCTTTTATAAACGATATTTAAGCATCAAAGTAAATGTAGCACTATAAAAATATGAATTCTGTCTTCCTTTTGATAACATTTTTAGTAAATAGAGGCGTTGTAATAAATTTAGTTACAAAGAAAATGGTATAGCAAGGGGTTTTAAGAAACTATTTCCTTGTTGCTTTATTTATTATATCAAAGAATGACGCAGGAAAGGATAGTTTTTCTAAGTAAAAATAAAATAGTTTATCTGCACAACTGTCTATATAATGCAGTACAATTTAAATTATGTAATATGATTTTAATTTATTTTATTAATTAATTTCATTTTATTGTAATTTCATTGACATATAAAGTATGTGTGCA
The DNA here is from genome assembly GCA_028453745.1 of Agapostemon virescens. Taxonomy (NCBI): domain Eukaryota; kingdom Metazoa; phylum Arthropoda; class Insecta; order Hymenoptera; family Halictidae; genus Agapostemon; species Agapostemon virescens. Next base: position 8,956,468 of record CM052096.1, on the reverse strand, counting down.
GTATGAGTGGTAGAAAATTAATTTTTATAGAAGAAGCTAAGATAAAAATGTTTATATACGTATTGAAAGGCAAAGGTTTTCTAAATTAATTTCTCTCTCGATTATTAGAACAGATTAGCTTCTTCGGGCTGAAGCATTAGTAAAACTGAAAATCCATTAGCAACTTAATTTCATGTTATTCCACAAGAATCCAAAAATGGGCACGGTTGACGGAAACCAGAAGAGTAGAAAGTCGAACGAAACCGGAAGCAAAAATTAGATCTTTAAAATCCGCCTTGAGCTTACAATTAGTTCTTTTGGAAAATTGATATTAGATGGGCTAACATCGGTAGCTTAGTAATTAGGACTGGCGAAGCTTCCTTTGAGACAAAGAGGAAGTACCGCCAGTGCGGCGTTCAAACGGAGATTTTAGTGAAAATTAAGACAGGTAAGAATCTTTCTGTCAATTAGGGGGAGTCAGCAAATTTCACAGACCAACGATACCTGTTAGAAAATCCCAAACCTGTCACGTAGCAAAATTCATTATTTCTGCAGTGCAGACAAAAGTTATTGTAAATATTTCCAAAAAAACCTGAATATTTTCACGCTTCCAGCAAAATTATTGGGAATTTAACTGGTGCTTATGGGTGATACAATTTATTTTGGAATTAAAATTGCTTGGAGTGCAGAGGGTTAACCCTTTGCCCTACAATATCGTGTCAGATGCGTGATAAAGATTCTTAACAGAATCTAAAGAATAAGTTATTCATTTAACACTTTGCTATGTAACCCATATATGGGTGACAGAATTATTTGTCCTTGTTTAAAAATAAATTTGTACGTTAATATATTCGTTGCATTCAAGTTAGTTGATATCTGAAGTATACAAAAAGGTTGCTAGATAACTATATGCCATATATTTCAAGTTTTAAGTCACTGCTTTATTATTATAAATTAATTTAATTTTATGGAATTTTTAAGGTCGTCAGTTGGGCAGTTAATGTGTTAATAAGAATGACATAAGTCATTCATTCAAGTTGTTAACGTGCATCCATTGGAGAACATATAGGCACACGACAGTTATACATTTTCTATATCTTTTCGCAAATTACGAACTACAAAGAAATTCTAATCACTGCAACTGTGAGTTGTTGGGCAGTTAACGTGTTAATAAGAATGACATAAGTCATTCATTCAAGTTGTTAACGTGCATCCATTGGAGAACATATAGGCACACGACAGTTATAAATTTTCTATTTATTTTCACAAATTACGAACTATAAAGAAATTCTAATCACTGCAACTGTGAGATAAATCGTAAGGGGTTTAATGATACGATCTGAGCAACTTGTCCCATAAAATCGAAGATTCGCAATGTAGCAATCTAACACGTTGCAAATGAGGATATTTCGCACGAGGGTGTGCTCGAAGAATTAGATCTTGTATATGAATAACAATAATGCAGTGAATACACGACTGTCGGCAAATCTTGAAGCGTCAGAGGGATCTCGGCTGAAGAAAAATGAAACAATCCGGCTCGCTTTTCGAAAACAATCCAGCGCATTGAAGCCGACAATACAATGGACCTTCTGCCGATCTAAAGAGTCCTCGTAAAACAACAGTTCGTCCAAACTACAGAAAAGATTATGCTCGCGGAGGAACGAGGGAGGGTGCTGAAGTAAAGAAAAAGAGAGAGTGGTAGTTATAGCGTAACAATGTGGCACCCTCCTGTGTGATAGAGTGGCTCTTCGATCGAGAGTAAAGTTTTATTCCTGAAACTCCTACTGTTATGTTGTTTGCCGCTACGTAAACGCCGTCAATTTCCAGCACAGGGCCAGCCGCGATAATTATCATCCTCGCACCGCAACAAATTTCTTCAACAATGTCGACATCGTTTTCACAATTTTCATCTGTTTCAAAAAAAAAAAAAACTGTGAACAAAGATTTCACATCGTATTGCACCGGAACGTAATACCTAATTAAATTAGAAATTATTAAACAATTTAACCCTCTATGGGCTGAATGTTTTTCTTAAATATTAGAAAATGTACGCAACGGAAAATCAACAATTACAAGCCTGTATATGCAGATGAAATTATGAAATTTTATTATAATGTGTAACTTTGTAACTGTGCGCTTTTTAAGCGTGAAATTCATATTTTAGGTATATAATATATATATATATATATATATATATATATCTCTGAAAATAGTAGAAAGCACAAACATTATCCTAAATACACCAAAATCTATCATAATAGCCAGAAGTTTTGTTATCATACAATTGTCGGTCGACTGATACATCTGATCTGCATATTATATTAAAATGTCTAAAGAGACGAAAATTCACATTTCTAAGGGTAAACCTTACAGAGGAGACGATTCAGGAATGTTTCATGTAGAAATGCCTCAAGCATCTAAAACATAGTGATTCATGAAAGTATCGGATCATTTATAAACACCACTTTGCGTAAATGAAATGTATTGGGAGTACAAATAAGTCTGTGCCGTTTTTCATCTTAAATTGGACATTTATTGCAAAAGAATGGTACTTTATGCTTTATTCAAAGTATTGTTCATCGCTGGCCACTAGTTTTTCCCATCTTTCTGACAGCATTCGGATACCGCGTCGGAAGAACCCTTCATCTTTTAACGCCGTTCATGAAACGATCCAATTTTTGGTATCTTCATAATGATAAGAAGTGCTGTTCAGATAGGCCGTGCGTCATCGATCGAAACAAGTAAAACTATGAAAACGAAACAAAATATTTGCAGAAATAGCAACTCTAATTAATGAAACAACACCTGCTTCTAAATAAGGATAATTTTTAAAATCTAGCGATTGGTCTGACTATTCGAGAAGAAGAAGATCTCGAAAAACGACGCTGCCATTATTGAGAATGGCTCCTGTTCTGCATATGATATAGTTGAAATAAATTACTACTACCATGTTACTACTAAAAGTAACACAGATTTATACGACAAACGGGAATTTTAGTCTACACTCCCTAGAAAAATTCAAATGCAAAAAGTATAATAAACCGTCTGAAAAGAAAACCTAAAAATGGTGAAAAACGAGCTTGAGAAGCAGAATGCCTCCTTGAGGTTTCAGTGTACGTTAATACTGATCCATGATATCGAAAATAAATAGGACAATTCGATGGAAAAGAACTTTCTTGAACTGCAAGATTTGCATTCCGGAAAGGTGGTATTTATTCCTAACGGAATAATACAATTATCAAATTAACCCTCGCACCCTCACATAATTACTCGCGACTTTACGATTTAAGTGGATAATTATTGGGAATTGGCGCCCTGTTCGCTGAACGTTGAAATTTAGCAAGCGTCAGAATGTGGAGCGCCGGGTCGTCAATTTGAACCGTGTAATTTGTGATGCACGTATGCATGCACCACCACATGCAGCGATTCGAAATTTCAACGTTCGTTTCGCATTATTTTTCGGGTGTTCGGCAATAAGTTATTTCCAATTCTCTCCCCTATCGGGTCATTTACACGTACGTTAAAGATTGCAATTTACTTGTTAAAATGAAGCGTGCACTCATTTATGAGAACCTGTCTGTTTTAACAGCGTAATTCGTCGAAGACTCCCTAAAATAAATTAAACCAACACCAAGTGCGGTTTAAGTACCTGTTAGTTTTACAAGTTCGAATGTCGAATATTTGTAAGTATTATGTTGAGGAATATTAACACTAAATCTACCGAACATTAAAATCGACTGGTGTACATATTCTTATAAAAATGACGAGATATAATTTATTCAGAATTTCTGTGATTTGTATTACAATATGTGAAGGCAATTTTATAATTGCAATAATAGTAAAATAGAAAATATAAAAAGGGTCATTTGACCCACTGTGCTAGGTTTAGTTTTAATATTTATTAAACTGTAATGTAAAGTGTAAACTGTACTATTGCATATATAATAATAATAATCAATTTTAACAGTTAGGTTGTGGATTTTTCTATGAATTCTTATTTTCAGAAAATATTTCATCTAAGACGAAACGGGGGAATAATTTGTTTAAACGATATGCAAATTCCTAATGATGGAAATAAGATTGAAACATCATGAAAATTTTATAAAGTGTTTATACTATAAATTGATAAAGTCCACATTCCGTTAATAACGTTTCTTTTTTATTTCGTCACGCGAGTCCTACCAATTGCAATTTGGTCAAAATCTCCATGCACATCATTTAATAAATCAATACTTCTAATTGCTAAAGAAAAACAAGTTGTTTGGTCCAATTTTTAAAAAGTTATTCTAATTGAAAGGGCGTTGAAATACGTTTATAGCTCACTGCAGATAAATTTCATAATTTTCTATGACAGGGATCAAGTCGTAAGTCAATTTACTTAAATAATTTACAATATAAATACTTCATTTATATTTTTCACGTAAAATAAATATTTACTTTAGCTTTTCGCCCGTAATTGTGCATTAAAATCGCAGTTTTACAACTTGTCTGGATTTTTAAAATATATAAATATATACTAATAATATAAAATATAATTTTTATATAAATGTATAATAATAAATATTATAAATATTATTATATTATACATGTAATTATTGTATAAATATATAATAATAAATATTATAAATATTAGTATATTATAAATATAATTATTATACAAGTATATAATATAAATATTATAAATATTATAAATATAATAAATAAATGCTAATAATTATAGTTATCTTGCCGATAATGATGAGTGAAAATTTGAAATAGATTAGATGAAGAATGAAATTGAGGAAATAATATAAAAGATACGCGGCGTAACACACAGGGAGAATGGAAGAATAGAACGCGTTGCATTCGGCTGCATACAAGATTTGAAGTAGGGAGAAGCACGCGTCCGCCACGCTCCCCGTATACACACCTGGGGCCAGTTGGCTAGCGAGAGGAATCTCTTCCACCCTAGGTACAAACAGTGTCCAATTATTAACAAATTATGATCGCGAAATGGGAACTCTTCCAAAAATAAAAGAAAAAGGAAGATCGTTCTGGAAATGAAACTTCCTTGTTCCAGATACAATAAAACATCAAACTGTGATGCAACAATACTGCGTTTTTACATACACACATACACACACAGGAAATATTTAACGCAAGACTGTTTATTTATTCAAAGTTGCTTGAGTTTGTAAACTATTAGCTGCTATCTTAACACTTTGCTGACCGGCAATTTTGTAATTGAATATGGAAGTAAAGTAAAACATTCTAAATAAACTCCAATAAATTTTATTTATATTGAATGAAATGAAATTAAACTTTGGACATATTTTTTATATAACTTTTAAAATATTGCGCAAAGCTTTTGCAATATTCTATATCGCCCTGGGTCTCATAAATTAAAATAAATAATGCAAGTGCAATGACGAGTTAACTCGTCACCAGTCACCAATGTGTTAAGAATTAAAATAAATAGCTGATAACGAGCATCGTTTAATTTAAAAATATATAAGTTTATGTTTAACTTGCGTTCTTATAATTGGGATTAATTGGTGTTTCATTTATGAACTTTTTAACGCAAAGTGGTGGAAATCAATGTTTGCCCGTTTGATTTAACACTACTTATCAAGGATTTGATCAGCATTAACACTAGAACTATCGAGTAATAACCGGAGTGATGTATATTGTCTGGTAATAATGACAAGACTGCATCTATTCAGATCTTGGTCCCATTTTTATTACAATGTCTACTTCAATGAAGAAATTCATTCGAAGCTTTCCAATGAAGATACTTTTATAATTTCTGGAATTGTGAAAGAATGAATTACGAACCAGTCATTTTGATATTGGAAAGAACTGTATACAGAAAATGCACCTTTACAAATTGACGCACTATTTGGCAAGAAACATAGCTAATTGTGATACTTAATGAAACCTACTGAGAGAAAGGAACTTCGAATGATTGCTTTTCAGCTGAAGCTGAAGGAACGTACGCTTCGATGATTTCACTTCCTTCCCATGATATCATACAAGTTCTTCCAGTACTTATTAAACGCAAGAATGAAACAGTAAATATTCTGTTACATTCGTGTTTCCATGACAATACTAATTTACATAGAAGAAATGATCTAATTACAATTGGTTAAAAAATACACACTCGAATTTTATCACGATAATTTTATATAAATATATTTTACGTCGATGAAATTCCAGGTCCAATTTGCTTATCAAAATATTTGCAAAATATTAATCGTGTTAATATTTTATTTTTTTGCTACACGTTGTCTGAAAATGTATTCAAATATAAATAAAATTAATATTTGAACAAAAATGTATTCAAATACAAATAATATAAATATTCGAACAAATATGCATCCAAATACAAATGAGATAAAATCTTGAACAGAAATGTATTCAAAATATTAAAAATTAAAAAGCTGTTAAGTTGGAGAGACAAATATATTAAAAGCATTATAAAATGTTTTTACTGCCGATTAAAATAAGTTTGGTTATTAAAATTTCGTCTCGCTCGTATGATATAAATTATACGATACGTAGATTCAATGAAGGCGTAATTCGACCAAGTTTTATGAAAACATTAAGGAGATTCGTTTGAGTAAAGAGCTTCGCGAAAAAAAATACAAAACTAAGCGGCAGCCTGGTGCCGGTTTTGGCGCTCTCTAAAACGCCTCGACTGATGATCGTATTTGAGATAACCTGGTTAACCTCTCTAGCCCGTTATTATAATATTTGCCAAGCCAAAATATAATAATTGCTTATTTACTCGAACCCAATTACCAAAACGACCATAAGCATCGCGGATTACTTGTGACGATACGGATATCCAAAGTTCCTTTCATTTGCAACATTCAACATGCTTCGAAATTAACGCGTTCGCTTGTTGGGACCTTTTCTTTTCATCTATGAGGCAAATAATTGTTCAATCTTTTATCTGATGTTTAAAATTTCTTGGTAAAAATAGTTGGTACAATAGTTTTTATTTCTTGAGATTTTTCATAAAAATTCTGCAAATTGACATGTAAGGCGTTTATTACAAAAATAGAGTAACGTTCTTCTTTACATTGTTGAAATATTAAAAGTGTTGTACAACGTTAAATATGTATTACACAATTATAATATATAGGCGCTAAATTTTAAAAGTTCAGATAAGATTTTATAACGTTTTACAATGAGACCATTTTAGCCATTGTTAAAATGTTAAAGATGTTATGGATCATAAATGTATAAAATATAGGCACTAGATGTTAAATATTAAAATTTTATACAGTTTCAGAATAAGTAAAGTTGTCACACCAAGATTTTCTCCATTACTAAAATAATAAAGGTATTATGTATCATACGATTATAAAATATAGGCACTAGATACTAGATATTAAAATTTTATACAGTTTCACAATAAGTGAAGCTATCATTATCATACCAAGATTTCGTCCATTATTTAAATGTTAGAAATGTTATGTATCATTGTATTGTAAAATATAGGCACTAGAAGCTAGAAGCTTAGCTGCGATTTTAGATAGTTTTACTATGTGTAAACCTATCATACCAAGATTTTCATAAGAATCTCCATTAAACGGACTTATCCCACTTTTTAATTAATAGATTATAAAAATCGTAAATAATAAGTAAGACTTGTTTATTATTTAATTTTTATGTAATTGTTAATTCAATACTTCAAATTTATAATTTAAAAAAGTGTTCTTTGTATATGCACCTTCATGTGTTCTCTGTATATGTATATCAGGATATGCCAGATTATCTTAGAATGTACCAAAATATACTAGAATTCACTAGAATGTACCAGAATATACCATAACATACCAGAATATACAAGAATATACTAGAACGTACCAGAATATATAAGAATTCACTTGAATATACCAGAATATACAAAATTAACCTAGAATGTACCAGAATATTCTAGAATTCATTAGAATGTACAAGAATATACCATAATATATCAGATTAACCTAGAATGTACCAGAATATTCTAGAATTCACTAGAATGTACCAGAATATACCATAATATATCAGAATATACCAGATTAACCTAGAATGCACCAGAATATACTAGAATAAACCAGAATATACTACCATATGACATAACATACCATAATATACCAGAATATACCAGATTACCATAGAATGTACCAGAATATACGATAACATACTATACTATTCCTATATTATTTGAATTCTGGGATTTTGTTATAACTTTTTAACAAAGCTCTGTGTGACCTATGTTTACACATTTCTTCTTATTCGGTGCCATAGAATATACTGACAAAGTTTGATCCTCAAACCCTGGGACAGCCTTTATAATAGATTATAAATAAAAATTACATTTTACTACTTGTAGATTTCAAAATAATTTACAACTTATGGTTCTACCGTAATTAATTTGTATCTGTAATATCGTTTCATTTGATTGTCCCTGGAAAAGCCGCGATACGTTGAGGACGACAAACGATCAGGTTCTTCAAGAATGCCAGAATATTTCTTCGAAAATAAATAATAACAACGAACATGGTGGATTAATATAAAACTTCCGTTGACAGATGTATTACGTATAACATTTAATAACACTTTCATATAAATTGCGAATAAATATCTGTAAAATACTAGAATATTCTACTTAGTTCTACGTTTACTTTCATTCTTCTTATCTCTATCATTATAAATGTATAGATATTTCACGACGTTCCTTCGAGAGAGAAAAGAAAACCTACAAACAGATAACTAGATATTCATCGAACAAAGACAAATTCGTTTTCTGTTATCTTGTGTCGCATGTACAACGAGTAGCATCGAAATTATCCATTTCCTTTTAACATAATCATCGATCATTCCTCTCTTGCAGCTCTGCTCGCTCGCTCGTCAGTTTCCCAGTGTTTTTCAAAATCATTCTTAATATCGATCAGCAAGCTCTGCCTGCACAGTCTAGCGATCGTGCTCAGATTATTCTGTTCCTTGCCGCATATCAGTCGAATAAATTTACACTTATTAACAATCTTTGCCAGAGGTCCTCCGCCAGGCTTTTGCAGCTTCGAAGAGGTCCTCGGAAGCGATTCGCATCCTCGACCGGACTCCGTCAGCCTGTTGAAGATGTCAGGATCCACGTTTATCATACCGGTGCTAGCAGACTTTGCACGATCGGACAAAGAAGCGTCCGAACCAATCGACTCATTTATCTCGTCTTCGTTTGTCGTCCTCGCTTCCTTCGTTTCAGTCGTCTTCCTCTTCGTTTCCCTGACGCTCGATACCGATTTCGGCAGGTTATTCGAATCGCTCGTCTCTCGTTCTTCCAACAGGCGTTCACGGTGGTTGATCGACGTTCTGGAACAACTATGATCACCGAACGACGGCTCCATAACGGAATGGAAAAGCGGACCACCTCGTCGCGACAGGAAGTCCTCTTTCGCGCGCCGCATTCGCAACGAATGAGACTCCAAGGACAATTCCTCCGAAATCGTGCTCGTTCCGTTTCTCTTCGCCACGACGCTCGACAGGATCTGCAGTTTGTGCATAAGATCCGAGGAATTCGGATCGAACTCCAAAGGCGATCCTTCGTTTCTCCTCTCTTCCCGTTTCCCACCAAACGACGTAACGGATGCTCGATTTTGAAGTTTCTCCGTTGTCGCTCTCTTCGTTTCCTCGGCGAATTTGATCGCCGTGCTCCGCAAGCTCGATTTTCGAAACACGTCGGTCTCATTGGTCAGCGACGATGTTCTTTTATTTTTATAGACGATTTCCGCCTCGCTCTTCTGTTCCTTCGTCCCCTGATCTTTGGAGAACGAACCGATGGGCCACGGAAGGGAGAAAGACATTCTTGTCAGCACGTCCTGATGATTTACCTTCGGCGATGCCGATCTAGATTTCCCTTTGGCCTTCAGGGAACACGCCTGATCGCTATCGGAATCGTTGCTGTTCTTCCGACGAGAGAAGTAGTCGTCTTCGCGACGGAACGGCGAGAAGATCATGCGTTTCGTTTTCATGAACACGTTGCGCGTCGGGGAGTATTGCTTCTTGGCGGGTTTTTCGAAACTGATCGGACCGCTGTCGCCATTGCTCGATCGATGATCATGCTCGCGTGCGAGATCGTTCGGGCTATCGATCGATTGCTGTAAGGCTTTCGAGCTTCCTGTGCAGCCTTTGCTGATCGAACGAACGATCACTTTGTTCACAATTTCTTCGTCCACGGTGAAGGAAGTCGTTTGCAGGGATGGCTTGAGATTGTAGTTACCGTTGTAGGTAGTTTTCGATGGCGACTTTGGAGTCGATATGTTTTCTAATTTATGCTCTTCTCGTTGGGTCATCGTTGAATCCTCGTATATCGTCTCGCGAGGGAAACGATCGTTTTGTTTCTGGTGATCGAAACGTTTGGTGGATGACTCGAACGAGCCGCACTCTAATATGTTTGATTTAACTTGAAATACGTTTGACTTCTTAACGAGATCCTGCGATTCATCTATTCTTTCTCGAGTCGTGCGAATTGAGTTCTCCCAGTTGGTACTTTCTGAAAAAATAAAATTTGTGAATGAACACTGAGATATTACAAAGAATATTATCTAAAGTTAAAATTTTTCTTATAATTATTCGCGAATTCACTGTTAACCCTTTGCACTCGAAGCTGTTTTAACTCCATACTCAAGGCATTTTTTCGGACATAGAATATTTTCATTTTACTCGATATATTTCAACTTATGCATATGGAGTTCTTTTACTGTTACTCATCCTTGCAACAATTCAATTTTTACGAATTTCTTTGACACAAGCACAGTGATGTAAAAATTGTTTTAAACAGTGCTGCAGCTATTTTTGGTGGTTCTTCAGAGTCACCATTCGAGTGCAAAGGGTTAATGGACTTAAAGAATCCGTCGTTTTGTAATGATAAGGAACACTTATTATAAATGCTAGAAACACAATTTTTATTTATTTAATTTCTACACTTTTCGCGTTAATCAATGTTAAACAAAATTAGCCGTTTATTTTGAAAGTGGCTTAAGTCCATTTATGCTCGAATCGAGATATTGAATGGTTTGCGTTGGATTAAATTTAAAAATATGGGTAACAGATAACATAATTAATTCCAAAACAAAGACATTTCTTTCGACCTAAAATAGTTTCACTCTTCATGATTCATTTCCTTTCGTGCATATAAAATTTATTACTATTACACCGTCAGTATTTTTTAGCCTTTTAAAAATCGCATTTTCTGTGGACAGGCACACTGTTCCGTTGTTTAAAATAAATTCATTGCACATTGATAATTCAACTGTTACTTTGATAATTAAACATAAAGCTGGGATCTCATAAAATTTTATTGCATAATTATTTTCCATATCTATTTGAAACTCTTATAATGGAACTTACGCCACATTCAAAATAAACTTTTTCATCGCTTCATCAACCAGAAAAAAATTTTCATGTTACAAAATCTTAACGATTTTAAATATATTAGTAACAAGTTGCCTCAGAATGAAAAGATCTTGCAAAAATGTAACTATTATAGTAGCTGACTCGATTTTTTTTTTAAATGGACTTATGCCACTTTCAAAATAAATAGCTCAAATAATGCTGAATTTTGACAGTATTTTGTGTCATGGCGAGTATACTCGTGAAACACAGCTAACTGGTTAACACTAAACCTATCTAACATTAAAATTAACTGGTTTATATTAACTTATAAAAATGCCAAGATTTAATTTATTTGGATTACTTGCGACTTTCATTAGATAGGATTGAACAAAGCAATCTATCGATTTCTAAGAAGGCAATTTTGTAACTTCGATAATTGCGAAATAAAAATTGTGAAAAGTGTCATTTGACCACCTATGGTAGGTTCAGTGTTAAATACATTTTTCTCGAAACCCCAATCTATGATAGTACGGAAATTTTTATCGTCGCCGTAGAAGTGCCAAGGATTACTGCTAAAACGGTACTGACCTAATTTGTAAGTAGCCGACGACCCCGATAATCTTTCTCTGTTGTACGTTTCATAGTTGGTCAGTGGCCGTCTATCGATAAGGGAGCAGTAATAAGGATCTTCCACGGACTTAACATTTTCATACTGATTGCCGCGTTCCAATCGCGTTAAAACCTCGTCCGTTACGTTGCAGCTGCCTCCATCTTGTTCGGTCTTCCGATCATCGTCGCACTCTCTATCGTGCTTCTCCTCGCTCGATAAATCCTGGTTGTACCGACAGGTTGCTAATTTTGATTGTGCTATAGTAAAACTTATTGCCGAAGAAAGCGTTCGTTTCTATTTTTCTTTTTCTCAATTCGAAAAGTAATTTGCATACCGTTATAAAATCGTTTCAGAAAGTTTCAACAAACAAGACGTCGAATTTCAACAATTTAAATGAAAAAAGAAATACGCTAGTACCGAACTACTTTCAATGTATATCGCTTATGTGTTTGTTGGTTAATAGTATCTATAATAGTTAGCAGTAAGTTATAACAGATAGAAATGAAGGATTCTCAGCACAAGGATAATACGAAATTGTATCAAATCTACCGTCGATTCTTTTATGCTTGTGGCAAAAGTCGAATGTTCTCCAAGATTCCATCTGCGGATACTTTCGCAATCGTCCAATCCTAATGCATAAAACGAGATTAGTCAAAATTTGTAATTCTCTTTGCTCGAGAAGGTTTCAAAGGATTGGCATCCGTGATTTCTAACTTACCGTCGAATCTGTGTTCCGTTGCGACAGTTTCAACGGCACTTCCTTCATTGGATGGTCCAGACAGAACTTTTTTCCTGAAAATATAAAAATCTACAAAGGTACAGTTGCCTTTTTTAAATACGTCGTACTCGTGTTTCATATACTTCTCAACGGGCTCCTTGTCTGCCAGTTTCATTGATTCCTCCGGTGTCCCGCATATTCGATTTTGTTCAATGAAACGGACATCGTTCGTTTTCGCGAAATCTCTGTGCGAGTCTCGATCGACACTATGGAAATTCTCATCGGTAAAATTCTTATTTTCGTCCATCGACTCTAGACTGGACGAACGTTCCGAATCTACGTCTTCCTGGCTCGATGAATGCTTCCTGCCGTTCAAAACGTTTCTCGGTTCGAAATATTCGACGTCCGAATTATCATTCTCCTTCGCAGAACAGTTCCTGCGATCCGTGTGTTTAGGCTTTCGCGATTTTCGATCGAGGGTGTCCTCTATTTCGATGAAGAGCACGGGGGATGGTTCGTGGCTGGATGTAACCGTTCCAAGGGGCACTGCGATGCTGGTCGTCTCGCTAGCTGCAACCGAGTACACAGGCGTCTGATGCGGTTGCATCCTCTTCAGGGGACTCGCAGTTTCTTCGATCACATCCTCGATATCGACTATCATCGCTTCCGGTTCGGAATCGTCCATTAAAATGTCCTCCGCTGTCTCTTCCACCCTTCGGCAATTACCTGTGAACATATTACCGTGAGTATCTTCTACCCCATGCCATATTACGACGAGTCAGACTCGTGTTGAAGATTTTAACACTTTGACTGCCATGTCACCCGCATATGGGTGACGGAATTATTTGCACGGTTTCTAAATAAATTTTTACGTTATTCATTTGCACCGAAGTTGATGATTATACATTCTATTTCTTCAATTTTTATTTCAGTCAATATCTTATTCCGATTTTATAGAAATTTTCTGGCTGCTAGTTTGGCAGTGAAAGTGTTAAATAAAGTTCAACAAATATTTATTGCATAGTCGGAAAAGTATTGAGAGATTTTTATCGACCGAAAGCCTATTATCAGGCTTTTCAATATTCGCGCTGTATCAAAATGAAGCTTAAAATTCTATTTTCACATTCCAATTTGTAACAACATTATTAGACAATATTATTGGGGATGCATTGTTGGTTCGCAATAAAAATTGCTGTCAGCGTTGAAAGAGCCATTAAAAAGTTTTCAGTCATGGATCATGGGCCTTACAAAAATTCTGAAATAGTCGCCGGTCGATAAAGTGTTAATAATTTGCGAGGTGACATTTCAGTCTACAATTTCCATCGTGTCGAAAGTGATATTAGTGTGAAAATGAGTGAAATTTCTGAAAAAATTTTACTACGAAAAATGCAAAAATGCTGTACAAGCTCGGGAAAAAATTTGTGGTGTTTACAGTCAAAATGATTTATCAAATGCAACAGTGTGTAGATGGTTTGCTTATTTCTTGTACGAACTTGCAAAAGTACAAATATAAATATAAATAGGCGAAAGTGTTCAATGTGTTTCCTCGTTAATACTTACTTGACATTAGAAAACTGTTGGTACGACTGGAATTTTTTAACGTATTTGCCATTTCATTTAATAACTGCAAACTCGTCGAACGGCGCATAAAAGGTTCGTTCAAATTGCTTCTCCCGATGATGTCGTCGACAGACTTTGATCTTCTAAAATTGCGATCGCTGTAAAACACCTGTTCACTGGATGCAGTTTCTAAACAATTAATTAACGCATAATTATTTTTCAATTTATAACAATGTCCAACACAATTTTTCAATATTTCTCTAAAATATCATTATTTGTACAGGGTGTCTAAAAATTATATATTACGACTATCATAGCGTGATTCTACATCTACGATTTGGCGAAAGTTAACGTGAACAACTCTCCTCTCTATTATGCATTAAAATATCGCCACTGAAGCCAAAATTAATTATAAATATAAAATATTATTCTTTTCACTAAAAATATTCAAAATTGTGGATATAATTAAAACATAGGTAAAAGTATACCAAAAAGGAAAATCATCAAACTAGACTGAATTATCGCGTTCTAAACAAAAACGTCTCCGCAAATGTTTAAATACTAAATCTTCCGAAGATACATCGTCGTTCGGCACTAAAAGGGTTAAGTAAAATTAGAAGGCCACGTTAACGTCTTCTTTTCAACGAAAAGTATTGTATCCTTACTAGTTATCGGTGTTATTGGCATTTCCACATTTGCTTCTCTGAGGAGTGGATCAAAAGCAGGTCCCAGCAAACGAAAAGTGGAGGATCTCGGCGATATTCCGCGATACTTTTCCCAATCGTATAACTTTCTCGTAAATTCTCGCGATATACCCTCGAACCGATAAGAACCGGCTGGTGTTTGTACTAGAACTTCATCGGCATAGTTCACGTTCCTTCCAGGATCAATATACGACCTACAACAAAATTATCACAATTCTTTAATTTATTTAATATTATTTAATATTTAATTAATCACTGTTGTGGCTTTTGGGTTCACAGCTTATGCTGTGTCTTTTTGAAATAGTTGCCCTAAAATTTCGCAAGCATTACAGCTGCCTTCATCAGGAATCGAATGACACACTGAAGTGTACATAAATGCATAAACTCTCCAACGTTCCCTAATCTCCATACGTTTTTGATCTACGGATTTCTTATACATATAAAGAGGGGAACAATATACATAGTTTGTAGGAGCAGCTCCAAATTACGTTTCAGTTGTAGCCTATACTTCTGTTGATCTTATTATGCGTTTCATTATTTCCAACGTTGCCCTAAATTTTCTAGGAAAGTATGCTTTTACTCTAGTTACGACTTCGTTGAAGAAGATATTGTGTGCTATTTTCATTATTTTGCAATAACTGCAAAATCTTGCAAAGCCACAACAATGAAATCTGCGATATCGATAAAGCAATGCAATAAAAATTCGTTAATACAAAATCTCTGAAAAATTTACTTGGTATTTCCGTCGATAAACTTGTCCGACTGCTGCGCATCGTTTTCCCTTCGTTCCTTAAAAGTATTGCGGTTGAAGAGCGACAAAGCTTTCTCCAGAGTTATAAATTCGCTCTCGTCGATTCCAGACCCGATTCCAAGACGATTCGATTTTGAACGTGCCATAGGTTCCGTGTCGCAATTAGGTGTCCCGTTCATTCGCTTCCAGACATCCATCTTACGAAGAAAATCCTCGGACAGTTGCGACCTTCCGCCATTGATCACACTTTCCCCGCAACTGGCACGCTGGCCAGTGATCTCTCGATTTCTGCATTCGGTTTTCAGGGGCGATTTCCATAATTGCCAATCGGTTAAGCGACGCCGATTGAATCTCTGTTGCTCGAAAGAAGTGCTCCCTCGTCGTTCCTTCTTCACGCGTTTCCAATCCTGAAGCTTCTTCCTGAATTCGAAAGACAGCCTCTCCTCGGACAAAAAGTGTTCCCGAGGGTTTAGAAAATTCGACGAAGCTTCTCGACTGTCCTTCGCATGAGGTCGGGGAGATAAACTCTTCATGCGTTCCCACTCGACCAGCTTCTGGTGAAATTCGGCGCCCAGCTTCTCCCGAAGAACCCGATAATCTCGTTGAGTGTCCGTTTGCGCATTCAACGCTGTTAGTTGCTCGAGGTCTTCCGCGCTCGCGCTGCAACTACCAGGAGTCGAACATTCTTGACCTAGTATACACAGTTGAACAAATTATTTATTATTATCATCTTCTTTTTAGACATTTAAGAAACCTGTCACTTATACATTTATGCAGGGTGAGACAGGAACTATTGCCACCTACAATAACTCCGAAAGATTGTCTAGAATTGTTTAGACATCGCGTCTAGCTCTGTGCTGCGATCAACTGGTACACTGGCATTTTTCAGATATTTATGGGCATGCTTAGCGGGAAGAATTAGTTAGTGACTAGGATACGGCTGGAAGTTAAGCATTTTGTTTTCATTCAGTGACAATCGACGCATCGCCACCAGTTTCAGGGAAAGATCCTTGAACAAGGGATCTTTGTGCAACTTATTACAAGGCTTCGTAGGAAAACGAAATCACGAAGACAGTAGCTGTTGAACAATTTTAGGATTACGTCCCAAACTGGTGATTCGTCCCCCATTTATCCCTACCAACGGAAAAATCATTTTCCGAACTTTGGTAGGGACAGACCAGAAGGAATTCGGCGGATCTTGGGACTGGGTTCGACAGAACAGTTAGAACTTCGAACTATTGGGTTGTTCGGAAAGTAATTTCGTTTTTTCCCGACAGAGGATTTAATTGTATTTTTGTGCACCCAACTTCACACTTAAGCCGCATAATCATTATATGTTTTGAGAGCTGATATAGCAAGGCTTGTGTGTGAAAAAGTCCAATTGATTCTACGCAGTAGTTTTTGGTTGGTGTCCTTTTAAATATGGAGAGCAATAAGCAGCATTTTCGTCATATTTTACTTTTTTACTATAGAAAAGGTAAAAATGCTGTTCAAGCCGGAAAGAAATTGACCGATGTGTATGGAGAAGATGTGTTGACAGTACGCCAGTGCCAGAACTGGTTTGCAAAATTTATATTTCCCCATATTTTGTGTTAAAAGCTGATTAAGATACATATTTTGTTTTACCCATAACTCGAAGCGTGTCTGTGTATACAATTTACGAAATATAAACGAAAAATAGCGAGTCGCGTTATGTAGAACACCCTGTACACGTGTCTCTGCATATTACGCTATAGTGTAGACTTTCAAAAAATTTGTTTTTCTGCAATAAAAATCAATTAATCGATTACTATCTACGTACTGCGATATGTTGGCATGTTCGCTTCAAAATTACCTGCTTCTGTAGTTCCGAAATTCTACGAATTTCGAAATATTTCGAAAATTTCTTCGAGTAAGTTCTACCACAGTAGTAAAATATTATATAAGAAAAGTCGAAGTAGCGAAAACATAACGGACTCGCCAAAATGTAAAATGTATCAAGAAACGTTAAATCGATGTCCAAAACTGTCCGAAGCGGTTAGATGTTGCAAACGATTCTTTAAACAACCCGCACCAAAGGTATAAAAAGCAAACACTCGTTGTTTATATAAACTTCAGGACAAAAAGATGTCGAATTACGATTTACATTAATTTTATTTAGTCACACACTGCAACCGAAATTTATTTCTTCACGCTATTTCAAGATCCGATCTTACCAACCGATTTGCTTCGTGTTTCAACAAATTATCTGCAAAGGATTCTTTGGTGAATTTCAGTGCAAAGAACAAGCGGTTACCGAAGATTACCAAGAAGCATGTACGAAGATAAGGAATCACGGAAATTCATTCTTAAAAGATGTCCAAGTAAAATTGAGTTCTACGTTAAACGAGCTTAACAGTTATGTAGAAGCAGCAAAGAAGAACGAAGAAGCTGAACTGGAAAAATTGTTCTCCGACAATAAGGCGAAACTGTCTGAGTTAATGAGTTTGGATGTTTCATTTGCTTCAGGGCAACGAAAATGCGCTTTATCCTTCAACCATCAAACTCGCCGCCACATTGAAACATTGCGACGAGATCTGATGTCTAGAGTACAAAGAGTGTGCAAAATGGCAGAACGTGTCGAACAAGATACAATGATTTGCATCGATCGGGCAGAATGCCTTATAAATTCTTGTCGCAAATGCAAAAATGCCGAAGCGTTAAAGGAATGTATTGAAGAAAACAACGACTGTGCAACGAGAATATTGGAAGAAGGATTTAATATAGCACAGAACAGATTAAAAGAAATCGACGCGTACAAGCATAGGACTATGAATTATTATAAATTAATATCAGCTGAAGCGATCAAAACGTACATTAAGGAAAACGCTATGTTTGCGAAATACTTAGACGATTGTATTTATGCCATCACAAAAAAGCGTAAATAAACAGTGGTTAAAACACGAATAATTAGTAGAAATTTGTATCGTTTACCGTTTTGTAGGAACATTTGTCTGGAAAAGATTTTAACAGGACTTGGTGGAATGCAAAGAGGAGAATTTGTCAGAAACGCACGTCTGACCTTACTCCATTTGGAATCTTGTCCCCGTATTCTTGATGCTATTGACTCTTCGATGGCCGATTGCTGCATGGACAAACGAGACACAGCTGTTAAATCAAGAAACAATTATAATATTCGGTGTTAACCGTAGCTAGTTAACCCCTTGCTTTACAACGAGTGAGGCTCGTAACGAAGATTTCGAATATAATTTATATTTAGTATGGAATAATTTCTTTAAATAGTTAGCTGTGTTTGACGAGTATACTCGTCATGACACAAAACACTGCCAATTCTCCATGAAAGGTATACTCGTCATGCGAAAAATTCAGTTACCATTAGCTATTTAATCAGAAGTGAAAGAACAATTCTTTTTACTACGCGACGATAATAATTTTAAGAAAAACGCTGTCCATTCTTATTTCAGAATGTCTAAAGAATAATTACTAATTTTTCAGCCGTTTTAATTTTCTGGTATGCATGACATCTCACGCGTACCACATGAAATTTTTATACGATACGTACTGTAAAGATAAACCATAAGTAACCCCGTTGAAATACGTAAACTATATTTTAATTTAAATAATTTATTTAAAAAATTAATTTAATGTGGAAGACTGGCTCGATGGTCGTGTTTTTCTACAAGCGAACTTGTGAAACGAATTGAAAGAGGACAGAGAAATTCCTTGTACTGAAAAACAGGAAAGGTAAATACATACCTCTCTATAGAACCGTTTTCGGAGTAATTCGTCGCCTGTGACGACTTCGTCATATTTATGACCCGTCATTGAGACGCGGTCGCATGTCGAACGCACTCGGAACGAATCGCGCCCCATAGTAAACATTCGAAACCCTCTAGGATCAAAACAAAATTTCCACGACATTGTCGTCACATTCCTTGTAGAAAAACACGACCATCGAGCCAGTCTTCCACAGTCTCTTCCGATGGAAGGACGTCGCGAGCGCGTTATTGCATTATAATATTTTTTTAATTGTTCTTGTGCGGTGTGAACAACGGATTGGAGAATATGTGTGAAACGTGAGTTTTAGGCATTGGGTTAAATATTAACATCGTCTTAAATATTATTAAATAAATTATGGTATTAATTTTTAGTGATACTGCCACCATCGAATAGGAATCAGCTGATGCACTGTTCTGCTGTCCACATCTACAACCATGCAGTGGATTTATAACTGAATGGATGAGTTTACTGTTAATGACACTTTTTAACAATTCTTAAACACACATATCCTGCATGTTCTTTAATGCGATTATTTATTATTAAATTAGTTTTGCGAATCGTTCGTTGAATTCTGTTAGGACACAGAATTGTTTAAATTAAAATATCGTTTACGTATTTCGACGGGGTTACTTATTGTTTATCTTCACAGTACGTATCGTATAAAAATTTCATGTGGTACGCGTGAGATGTCATGCATACCAGAAAATTAAAACGGCTGACACGGCTAAATTGTTTATTATTTCAGGTCTGAAAAATTAGTAATTATTCTTTAGGTATACTGAAATAAGAATGGACAGCGTTTTTCTTAAAATTATTATCGTCGCGTAGTAAAAAAAATTCAGAAAGTTTACACTCTCTGACTTGTTCTTTCAGTTCTGCTAGCCGGCGGACGTTTAAGCGCTTTGACCGAGCACGTGTTTGTTCGCGCGCTTCTCTCTCATTGGCCAGTGATTTTTCGTTCACAGCTGTATGTTAAAATAGCCACCTTAGATTTTTGTTTAAATAGATTAAGCCATGTATGACAATTTTTAGTTACGCCTTAGAGACGCCATTCGAGTGGGTTGTGCGTAAAAATTGCGAAAATTGACTCGATGCTCTTCTAAAATTATGTATTACGACATTTATCGCACTGTAAACATTTAAACAGGTTTAAAACCATCTTTAAAATAATGTGTACATTCGCTAGGTGTCAATATTTTTCGATTTTGTTCAATTTGTTTTGAAAACTAAGAGACTGAGTCGAAATCTATCTATATCGCATAATGGAGCAGCCATCCTTCGTGTAGAAGCCATCGAATGGAGGCACTACGAAGATTTTGTGTTTGAGAAAAGAAAATAATTCTGTGAGACACGAGCTGTCATCGGTAATAGACGATGTTTCATGTTGCGCGATGGGGATCGTCAAACGTTCGTTAATGGTTTTTGTATGAAAGTACTCTACTCTATCGTGTAGCATACTTAATCTCAATCTCGATTCTTTAGTATTCAAAATCAATTGAAAAATATTTGCGATTGACAAGCTATTCGAGACAAGTTACAGAATATTCCACGCAAAAATTATTCACTTTGAAAGGGTGAAAACAGCTCTCAAAGTTGGGGTATTTTTAAGATATCTCGCAAACCAGAAGTCAAAAAAATTTGAATTTTTATTTAAATTGTGTGTTTTTCAATGGGAAATGTAGTCGCGCAAGAAAATTTAAACAAAAGTTTTTTGTTTAAATAATAAAGCTATAAGCTCCCGTAAGTTTCATCAAACTCTGAATATGTTCCTTGTTAGAGGCGCCATTCGAGTGCAAAGGGTTAAAATTTCGTTACAAACTCAACTTAAAAATTGTGTTCTCATTTCTTTTAGCATTCCAACTAATTGCAGTTTTTCGAAAATAATCTTTTTATCGTCTAGTAAAAATTCAAGTTGCTTCGTGCGAATTTTAAAAATGTTATCGCGTCCTAAACAGAGTCCGAACATTTTCAGGACCGACTGCATGTGTGCGAAATGTGTTATTCGTGTTAATCCACTAACGATAAAAATAAAAGGGGAAAACATGCTAACCTGTCGTTTAAACATTTTAGTGGACGACTGTTCTCGATGCATATTTCGAAGTAGAGGAGAATTTCCGCTAGGAGTGTGCGCACTGGAGGAAAGCGACGAATTAGATTCTGGAGAGGGCACACACCTGATGTCATCATTCAGCGGAGGGATTGTGATCGTCAAAGATGGAGGAGGCCTCTTCGATGTCAATCTTGCACCCTTTTCCCCAATTTCATTCGATGGATATACGGTTCCAGTCTTTTCTTCTGCGACTCGAATTGCTTGCTTCTCTTGACCATTCTAGTATTAAAGATGTTTTGTTTAATAGATAGAATATAATAGAATAGATAGAAGCACAAATAATGTAAATTTCACAAAATGGTTCCGTTGGTTTCTATCTGTAGATAACTTGTAAGGCATTTACTTTAATGTTTCAGGCTGACGATGCTGACAACCGTTATCAATATTGTTATTTGTTACCTCAGAAACATTATATAATTTAGACGTATGCGTTGTCTTATAAAAAACTAAAATCATTTGGTAAAATGTGGATATATTAACATGTGACTTGGAAGTTACAGGGCACCATAGAGGGTGAAGCCTTTCCTTACATCTACTTGCACATCATAACAAATGTTGGAAGGTTTGTCCACCACATTCTAACCACTTTTTCGTTCGTGTTTTAATTGTTATTCATAATATGTAACTATGTCGCCGCCACAATGCGATTATTTAGGTCTTCAACAATTTGAATTGACCGTGAATAGACTTTATTTGTTAAAAAGCCGCAGGGGAAAAAGTCGAAAGGCTGGTGATCGTGTTGATCACCGTAGTGGTCCTCGTATCTCAATCTAAAAATTGGGATATTTTTATTTAAATAATTCGTAACTGTTTTGACATTGTGTACCGGAGTACCATTTTGCTAAAACTATTCAATTCCAGATCTTGCATACGACGACATGTCCAAATCGTACGAAAGAATTGATAAGTCATTTTCCCAAAATCGTCGATATCACTGTCCGTTTAGTCAGTTAACTGCATTCGACGTGTATGCACGTCACTCCAGAACTACATTGCAGTGCGATCGACATGTGTACTCGTCTTATAAAATAAAACAATCAAAATTTACTATAAAAACTCGAAGTTTCAATAAGAACTAACACAAATGTTGTTTCAAAATATATTTCCTTTATATTACCAATAAAACTGCTTTATATTTTATAAACAAAATTTGATTATTCTCTCGAGTACATTGGGTATTCTTCAATTTTCCTTGTTTATGAATTTTATTGTTTTATTGACAATTTTTAAGTTTTTAGTAAGTATAACTATTACAACAATGAACTGTTGATTCTTTAACGAATAAAAATCTTTCTCGATTTGTTTGACTTTTTTCGTAAAATTTTGAATAGAAGCATTTGCCCTGCATTCGACGTGTACACTCGACGTTGCTTGATTTCAATTCCGCACCCTTTGAGAGATGTCTAAAACTAAATTCCGCAGTTAACCGGTTAAATTACCGTCCAGAAAACAAGACCCAATAACCTAGTTGTTAAAGATATCGCAGCAAACGTTTACACTGCACCTTATTTGATTATGCATACTTGGTCGTGCGTGAATAGGGTCGCGGACGTAAGAAAACGCTTGAAGGCACGTATAACTAGGAAAGTTGAAATATCTAGTAAACGGTTTACGCAAAATGGCCCAGAAAATCGTTTTATATAAAAAAAAGTTATGCAGTTCCATTAAAAAAAAATACAGCTGCCTTTGCAAGTGCATCGACACACGAAACTATATAAGATTGGTACAGAAATGTAGAACATGCATTTAATTTTGTCTTTTGACATTTCTTTCGATTTCTAACAGTTTTAGAGATGCCCCCTCCCCTCCCTCCCAGTTACATAAGGCACCTTATATATTCAACAAATGTCTATATGCTAAAGTTGTTTTTTAATCAAAATGTCACTAAATTTCTCGACCCGGATTATTGTGGCCCATTCTGATACTCTTGCAATATTCCGTATTTTATATAGATTAGTATTGTTACCCCCTCACAACCCTCACCGCAACCAACTTCAAACCGTGTAAATGTTAGCATTGAAGTAGATACAGCAGTATGAAAGATAGAAATTGTCTTTTCTTTTCTGTCACATTTTTAATAGCGAAGATGTTATAACAACTTTAGTTACAAAGAAAATAGTGTGGCAAAGGGTTAAGAAGCGAATAACCTTTCACAATGAACGTGTTTTAACTCTTAACACTCTGAGGCGACATTCAAAATTGCCATACTATTATTCAAAACAACTATTACACGACCATATTTGCATTTAATAAATCTTTAAAAATTGGACTGTTGTACATACGAATAACAATAATAAATTTAATATGCAAGGAAGGAAATGAACCATGTACAATGTAATTATTTTACGTAAAAGAAATGTCTTGATTTTGCAATTAAGATTGGTCAGAGTGCAGAGGGTTAAAACCTATCAAAATTCTAGAATGTGGGAGGTTTAAAATTAAACTGCAGTTAGGTTAACAAAACAAGAGAAAATAGATAAATATTAGGCATGGTTAAAGGATTCAGTTACGATCGGTTTTACGCGCTGGGACTTGTAAATGCGATTCTTCGCAAACGTTATATCAGATCACTCTCTAGCTCACTAGCTAACTTTTTAACTTTGATTTTAATACTCTTCCGTGGACAGGCACGTTGTCTTATAGGTATTCTTCAGTGGGCGTTTTCTCTACGTGATCCAATCGCTAGATTTTCCGACAAATTCCCACCATCCATAAAAATACACAAGTTTTATGGTGCGACCATTACCAAAAAATTCGGAATTTAAAACCTTTGAAATTCTAGAAAAAAATCTATTTAACACTAGAACGACGGAGCATTAAACTATACCAATATACACTACTTTATAATAATTACAAGATTGCAATTATTCAAAGCTTCTCAAACTTCTGTGTTAATAAATGTTCTAATGAAAAAGTTTATGCGAAAATTTTTCGTGGGGACATTCTTATAATTTCAACAACTGTCAAATAAGAATTAAGTGACTAGTCATTTTGACACGTTTCGTCGTTCTAGCGTTAAAAATGAATTCAGCATGAGTTCTAGACAAATTAATGACATACAGTGGCACACGAAAGTATTCGGACACTCTTTAAATCTAAATAACTTTTTCAAAATTGAACCAAACAACTTGAATTTTCTGGAGCAACTAGAAGCATTGATTTACTAAATGATATGCAAAAATAATTTTAAAATAATTCTAATTGGTAGAAATTACATGAGAAAGTAGGAAAAACATTTTTTAAAATATTTTGATTTCAACTCGTAATGAAAATTTAAAATATGCGTTTTTCAGAACTGTGTTAGTTATACACATGCTGAAAATTTCACTGCAATCGATTGATGCGGGAAAAATTGCACGCATAGAAAGATGTAAGAATTTGTGGAGTTTAAACAGAAATTGACCAAGAATTGTGAAAAATTGCGATTTTCACCATTTTCGATGGCATGTAGCTCGTGTGTATATCGATCGATTTCAATGAATTTTTCTGCGTGTATATAATTATCATAGGTCTACCAGATGCGTCTTTAAAATATTTAGTACGTGGCTCAAGTAAAAAGTATTTAAAAAGTTCCTTTCTTATTGGTTATGTAATTCATACCAATTCCGATATTTACAAAATTCATTTTGCATATCATTTATTAAATCGATACAACAATACGACTCTGTTAAGAATCAATTCTAATCTGACACGACGTTATGAGGCAAGGGATTAAACCATCTAGCTTTACAGAAAAAATAAAGTAGCTTGGTCGATTCGTCAAAATGTTATTCGGATTTAAAGCGCGCGATCATTTAGGCGAGTCACGGGTACGTGAAAGATTTATTGGGAAACCTGTTATCTCAAAACATAATATTAGTTTTCGTTGCTTCGTGAGGCTCTTCGTAAAATTAGCTACGTTGATTTCCCGAAACTTACATTTTCGTATCAATAACAAGAGGCGAAAAAAAAATAGAACAGTTAACGAAAAAGTTATTCGCATACGAAATTCTATTCTGAATTTTGGTCTACCCTGTGCACCATTGTATAAACACAAAGAATTATCGGATACGAGGAATCGAATCTGGAATCTTTCGTTTGCCAGGCAACTGCTTTGACTCTTCTCCAAATTCATGTAACGCGAACATAAACACGCTGTATAGCCACCGCCGCACTCGAAAGTTTACAATTCAAACGTAAAGTAACGGAGAATAGTCCCGATTGTATCAATCGTTAATTGTTGGACTATTTCCAAAATCTTTGGATATTTTTGTATGAAATTTTTCTCGAAATAGAACATACAAAGAGATAAGTTTAACCGTCTCAATGTAATCTCGTTCGCCTTCAATGAATTCTTGACATCATTTCGCCAAATGGCTGATGCTCCGTTCACAAAATTCCGTAGATTTTTAATTAACAAAGGTGTCGGCTACAGAATTTATTCATACAGTGCTGTGAATATTTATAAACAATTAATATTTTATTGGGTTGTCCGGAAAGTTCTTATCGATTTTGACGGAAGATTGAAACGCAACGCATTTAAGTTTTAGTATACATCTTTCGTGCGTATAAAATTTATTGCTACTACTGGCACGTACAACGTTTAAATTTCGACCGATATCTGCAAACATAGTGATGTGAAGTTATTTTAAATAACAGTATGGCAATCTTCAGTGTCGCCTCAGAGACGCCATTCGGACGCTAAGGGTTAAAATGTGATTTCAAGATATTAATTCATTTGCATGATTCGGAGATATGGAAAATTGGCCCAGATCACGAAAGTTCTTTGCAATTACATAAAGATAGAAATGTTTCAATCTCTGCGCTCTGGTGATAATGGCCAGGAAAATTCCACGCATGTGTAAGCTTATGATGTAAACGGGTTAAGAAAGTGTGCTATACAATCTGAAGAATTAAAATACGAGAAATGTTTATGAAACGTTAACACTCTATGGTGCCGTGTAACTTTCAAGTCACATGTTAATATATCGACTTTAACAACTGGGATATTGGGTCTTGTTTTCTGGACGGTAATTTAACCAGTTAACTGCGGAATTTAGTTTTAGACATCTCTCAAAGGGTGCAGAATTAAAATCAAGCAACGTCGAGTGTACACGTCGAATGCAAGGCAAATGCTTCTGTTCAAAATTGTACGAAAAAAGTAAAGCAAATCGAGAAAGATTTTTATTCGTTAAAAAATCAACAATTCATTGTTGTAATAGTTATTCTTACTAAAAATAACAAATAACAGTATTGATAACGATTGGCAGCATCGTCAGCTTGAAATATCAGAGTAGATGCCTTGCAAATTGTCTGCAGATAGAAACCAGCGTAACCATTTTCTGCAATTTGAATTTCTATCTATTTGATTATATTCTATTTATTAAACAAAGGGTACATAATAGCTTTGGGTTTGCATATCAATAACAAGGTATTTATTTGCAATTTCAGTAACCATTTTGTTACTATTTATATATGATACAGTTTTCTGATTTTCAGGTTACAGTTGGCTATTATGATTGATTTTAGTTATTATTTAGGATTTTATTTTGGTTATTATTTTAATTTGGTTATAATTTTTATTTGGTTATTGTTTATTATATTTAGGATAATGCTTGTGCTTTCTTCTGTTTTCAGAGTTATATATCATATACCCAAAATATGGATACATAATCATATTCAAAGTAATAGAGGAATTAGGATTAGTCGCATTAGCGGTAATAGATCCGCAGATTCTTTATTAGATTCTCAGTCCGATGAAAATCAACCAGTAGTTTTTACCCAACGACGGATGAATATTATTAACATTCACGATGAATTTAGTACAGAATCATCATCGGATAAGGAAAATTCGGGACCGCAAAAAATTGTTTAACAATCAGTATCCCAATCAAAATGACAGGTTCCTGATTTTTACGTTTACAATTATTGAAGTTATAAAAACATTTTCACGAGAAAGTTTCAAATGAATTTCTTCATTGAAGCATACATTACGATAAAATTGTACGAGATCTGAATGAATACAATTTTGTCATTATTATAAAGCAATATACATCGGTCGGATTTATTATTCGGTAGTTCTAGTGTTAAATAGATTTTCGGTCAGTAAGATGTTAATAGTAATACATTCAAAGGAGGAATTAACAAAATCCTGTTAACAGGACTGGGTAAAATACTGTTTCAAATAGTAAACAGTAAGTAATCCAATTTATTTGAAGTGTATAGGTAACTTTGAAAATCAAATATTTCATTTTATTCGATAAATTTTTAAAATAGTATTTGAAAATATTGAGAATATTTAGATTTTCTATTTATATTAATTTCAATTTATTTACAGATGCAAATCATTTTAGTGAATATTCGCGAATCTTACAACTTCGAAATGCAAGTATCGTATCTTTGAAAACCGTATTACTTGTGAGACAAGAAAAATCACTTTAAGCAACATTACAGTATTTTGATTTATGTCAGACTATGACAGATTCAGATTGTTAAAAAGCAAACATCTTATTTTTCAAAATTTTTCATTCTATCTGAAACACTATTTAATTCGAAATCGACGGAATCCGAGATGCTAAACGATATTTAAAATGTTTATTTCACCAAATATTACCCAGCACTGCCTGCTGGTATAGTTAAATTAACGACATCTTAGCGGCAGAATAAACTTGCTAGGCGTGGCAGTTTTGCGCGCGTATTATCGAAGATATTTTTAAATCGCAACATGTTCTCTGAATGTCTGCAAGACATGAACGACTATTCGAGCATTCTTCTGAATACAAAATAAACAGCTCAATAAATATAACAACAACAATAGACAGATATAAAACTAGCCTTCACAGTACCGTGATAGTTGCTTAGATTCCTCAAATGTCAAATTACAAATAATAATAGAAAACAGGAGAATCCATTCACGTTGATTTTCATACATATTTTTTAAAGAAATTGACTGGCAAAAATATAGAAAAATTCTCAATACAAACAAACTACGAACGAATAAAATAAATTATTATTTAAAACTAAACCTACCATAAGGAGTCAAATGACCCTTTGCAGATTTTCTATTTTATAATTACTGACGTTAAAATATTGTTTTCGCAGAAATCGATTCGATGGATTTTTCTATTCCAACATACACTGCAATCAAAATTGCACAAAATCCAAATAAATGAATTCTTATCACTTTTATAGGACAATATACATTAGCCAAGTTTACTGCTCGGTAGGTTTAATGTCTGCTTTTCACAATCGATACAAAACATTTCTGTTCCGCGTAAAAATCCGCAGTATATTCGCGACGAAGCAAAGAGACGTGTTTCCCTGCAAAAAGTATCACAGCATGCGTTTAAAAATATTAAGAAGCTAAGTGCTGTTAGTACAAAATCCCTGATCAGCTTGGTCTTCGCAAACTCACGTCGTTGGCCTGTTCAGCATCCAGCATGCCGGCGTTACGATCGAGAGATTGGCTACGCCTATGTTCTCTTTCATCATCTTTCGTTTTCGGGTGCTCTGAGTGGTTCGATATATTTTTCAGAGAACCTAGAAGGAAATTAGGATCAGGTAAAGCTATCATCGTCTAATTCGACGAACGTAATTTAACGGTAACACCATAATATGATATCATCTCGCACATTCGTAGAAGGCTTCGTTCGACAAGGACGCGGTCGAGGTTTGACTGAAAGGTGTCCCCGTGTCGGAAACGTCGTCGACGTAAAACGAAGGACTGCTGCTACCCGAATTTCCGGTTTCAACATCCGGAACACTGAGATACTTGGCCGTCGGCGTGACAGGGGTTGTTGGCGTTGTCACAGTGAGCGTGTCCATCGGCTCCGCGGTATCGTTCGCATAAGCTCTTTCCCATTTGAACGCAGCTTTGACCCTGGTCCATTTCGACACTTTCGGCGCGTCCTTGGAGACATCGTCTCCGGACGTCTGCTTTTGGAAATCGAACTTGTTCCTCGTCCGTCTGGACGTTCGAACGTTCCTTCTCTGGAACGCGGGCTCTCTGCAGTTCGATATCATCGCGTCCAAGAGAGAATCCGCGAATCCCGTGTCCTCCTCGCAGAAATCATTCGCCGCGTCGTAATCACTCGCGAAAACGTCATCGAGCGCGCGATTCGCATTCTGAAGCACCTTCAGCTTCTCCAAATTTCGTACGCGTTTGAAGAAGTTCGTGGTGCGATGCCTGAGCTCGAGGATCTGCTCTGTCAACGAGTAGAGGCGATTCAAATGATCGAAAGCCTCCTCCATGCAAAGATTCGGTACCGTTATGGTGGACGTGGTGGAATTTCTCGAAGGGCATTCCGAGGCTTGACTGTCCGAGGGTGGAGTTTCAAGGTCCGTGAAGTATGCTAGCATGTCCTCGTCCTCCTCGAAGTTTCGGGGCTGCATCATCTCGGTCGGGATGTTTCGCAGATACCATTGACTCAGCCACGGATCCAATGGCGGAGTAGGCAGCCGTGTCTCGTCCTGTTCGATTCTGTCTTTTATCTTGGCCCTTTGTTCGCGAGCAACGCGACTCCCGGCCGGCCGTTCGGTTTCTTTCTCGATCTTTTGCCCATTGTGATCCGAGATCTTTTCATTGTTAGCCATTTGACGTTGCGGTTTAGCAGGTGCGTATCATGTATTCGAATTTAATCTTAGACCCGCTTCGACCGAGGATCCTTCGAAATTTGTTGATTAAGAATCTCACGCGTGGTTCGCACGGTTGCATAAGTTTATAAATAGTCAGTTTCGCACGACATGTCGCACGAAGAACAATTTCTGACGGCAGCCAGGTAACAACGGCGCCTCTCCCGATGCTCGATCCGAGACTCGGCTGTACGAAATGAACTAGCCGAAACACAAACTCGCTTTTTGTATCACTCTTTCGGCGCACATGAGGGCTATCTTGGTCGGCACACTTCTTTAACACTGGTCCAAGTGCAAACCGCGCAGCCCGTAATTGTTTACGAATCGAAACTTATACCGTTTGGTTAATGGTAGCTGTACGTAGGCAGATCGGTGGATGTTACAGCAATTACTTTGGAGGTTCGCGTTGGGAATGCATTTTTTTCTGTTGAGCGGCTTCGAGAGAGTCGCGGAAGAAGTGGTCTGAAATCGTATCGGCGTCCTCGCATGATTATTTTCGGTAGTGAGCATTCGGTATTCGTATTTACGACGAATACGAAAGCGTTATTCTTGAGATGAGGCGTTCCATGCTCGGAGAGCATGCGCGAGTATACTCGCGGTAGTCGAATGGAAGAGCGGATGAGCTTCCTGTTCTTGTCGAAAATAGACGGCGAACAGACGGCGGTCTAACACTTCCACATGCCCGTTTCGACTTGTATTTATATGCGTCTGAATACCTGACACACTATTACAATTACTTTGTTCCGTTCTTATTTCTGCACAACTATGCGAAAACTTTCGTGGCGGCCTCTACGAACCGGTACACGATTCCCTTTTAATTACAGTCGAACCTCGATAACTTGAACCTCGAGGGAACGCGAACGGTTCAAACTTTTCAAATCGCAAAGCTCGATTTGAAGGTATACCCCTTCTTAAAATCGCGAAAAATCATTAGGTCTCCGATTTTGTCGAGTTCGTCGAGTAGCAGAATTTTGGCAAACGAATATGCAACGATCCGCGACAATACTGAAACACGGCGTTGTAGAAGAGCAATAAATAATTATTAGTTATTCGATTAGATTCGGTATTCGTATTGGGAAAGCCTCGATTCGGTATTTGTCAGTCAGTAGTTTTTACTTTCGATTCCGCCTGTGCGAACGCGATCTATAATAAGGTGGTATCATAATAAGTAAAATATTTCTTAGGTATAACACATTGGTACAGTTATCGAGACAGTGGTAGGAAGATCCTTTTCTTTTGCCATGATAATGAATATTTCAAATACCATCAAATTTCAAATGATTTCTTTAAAAAGTTTTGAAAATAAATTCACGGACACTATAACTAATATGTGTTTGATATCAATTTTAGTATCAATAAAATTAATTATTGGTATTACATTTAATATTTTATTACGCGGTAAAGATATAACTTGCGTTGTGCAGGATACAAATAAAATAGTTCAGGATGATTAATAATTTTTATATCTTATTTATTTATAGAAAGATAAATCGTCAGATACACTTGGGATATACAAATAATATTTTTATTCGCAAAAATTTTAAATAATGAATAAGTATAATTCATTTATTGTTCGCGGTTAAATAATGAAATTTATTTATTATTCTGAGCAATATTTGCCCAGTACTATTATAAGATGCTACAAAAAACTATAATTATTAAAATCATAACAATAAAACTGAAAGTATCTATTTTTATTATCTTCTTTATAAAGGTTTAAAACGAATTTAACTATTTTTATTGATCATATACATTTTACAGCCCTCTGTTTTTAAATTCGTTACTATTTTTTGTTTTAAGTACTTTTAGTTTTCATCAACACACATTTTTAATTTTTTGTCATTGATACTAGGTTTGGGGGAATCTTTAAAATGACGCATTCTATTATTTCTTTTCACGGAGATTCGTCAAAATGACGCATTTTATTATTTTTTATTTACAGGGTTTCGTGAAAGTGACACATTCTAATATTTTTTATTTACGAGGACTTGTCAAAGTGATGCATTGTATTATTTTTTATTTACGGGGATTCATCAAAATGACGGACTCTATTATTTTTTACTTACGAGGATTCATCAAAATGACGGATTCTATTATTTTTTATTTACGGGGATTCGGAGTCACTGACGCATTCTATTACTTTTTATTTACAATTATTGAAAAATTATTAATATATTACTAATATAATTACTTACCAATGTTAATTGTAACGGTGCATCGACGAGGAATAAATCAACAGATTTATTTCGTTGGGTATACGTTGTTCCTTCGATCTGAAATCGCATCTATTAATCCTTTGCCCTACGATTTGTTTTACGATTGCAGTGATTAGAATTTCTTTGACGTTTATAATTTCATTGAGGATGATGATACTTAAAATTTGTTGGATGCCTACGTATTTTGAAATAATTATATATTGCCAACAATAAAATAGAATTTCATTCAGAATTCAAGGGAATTAATAACATTTATGTTTAATAAATTGTCTTCGAATCTTTATCACGAGTCTGAATCGTTGTAGGGCAAGGAATTAAGTTGCTTCCTCTCCTTTAGTAAGCTCAAAACTTGATGCTTCCTCTTTACAATGATGACTTAAAAATTGATGTATGATTCTTTTTAATTCTCTTAATTATTTGTTTTTACAAAATAATCACAATTTAGATATCGACAATTTTTACGAGTCTGAAAGGTAGTGTTTAAATTTTTCTTTGATTCACTGTGTATCATATATCACTTTGATTAACCTATTAATAATTTATCCAGGCCGTGATTGGTATATAAACTTATTATCTTCGATTTCTTTAAATTTTATTGAAAAGAATTACTTCATTAATCTCTTTCTTAAATTTCTGATTAGACAACAAATTATTTGCGATAAAGAAATTCTTAAACTGATTGAAGAGTATTGATTATGAGATTATCAACTTAAGACATAAAAATAACCAAATTCTTCTATCATATCTACAAAGATTTATAACAAACAATATGATATAGTTTATTAACTACACTAGCATTCTATTATTTTAATATGTTCTCAAGCAGAATACTCCCTTTAAATTTATGTTCTTATTAATACTCTCGTTGATCGCACAAAAGTGATCATCCATTACTTTACAAAACCATTCTGATAGAAGTTATAAATATCAACGTTATAATCATCGTAAATATTGTAGAAGTTTTAGATATACTCATTATAGTTGACAGACTAAATATATGACTGGATTGGTATATGTAAATAATTTGTATGAACAATAAGATTATATAAACACACTTGTTTATTGTAGAAAAATTAAATAAATGATGTACCTGTTACAATTAATTTAAATAACACTACATATAATTATGAAATTACAGTTTTCTTTTTTTAATAAGAAATAATCTAAAACAATACAAGTAAGTTAAAAATGAAAAGAGGTAAACCACTTTATTTGTTTCACTTATGTGCTCTCAAAATATTTTTTCGAGCCAACAACATCAGGTTTAATAGTTTTCTTTCCTGGTTTCCAGCCAGCTGGACATACTTCACCATATTTATCAGTATATTGAAATGCTTGAACCAAACGCAAAGTTTCGTCGACAGATCTATATTAGAAAAAATGATATTAAACATAAAAATAATATTAAATTATATTTCGAAACTGTCACATTTTAAAATATCTTACCTGCCAACTGGTAGATCATTGATTGTAACTTGACGTAAGTTTTGTTTGTCATCTATGATGAAAAGACCACGGAATGGAACACCTGATTCCTCATCAAGTACACCATAGTCCCGTGCAATTTTGGTACTCTTATCAGCAAGAAGGGGAATGTGCATTTCACCAAGACCACCTTCTTGTCGAGGTGTGTTTACCCATGCCAAATGACTGAAGTGAGAATCAGTTGATGCTGCAATGAGTTTGCAACCAATTGATGCAAATTCCTCAGCACGATCAGAGAAAGCAATTATTTCAGTTGGGCAAACGAATGTACTGTAGAACAAGAAATTATCAATTATAACATCAGCAAAAATGGTAATGTTATATTTATATGATTAGAAACAAGATACTTACAAATCTAATGGATAGAAGAAGAGAACAACATATTTTCCTTTGTAGTCAGAGAGAGAAATCTCTTCAAACTGTCCATTAACAACAGCAGTACCACTGAAGGGAGGAGCTGGCTTCTGAATAGCAGGAACAGGCATGATGATTTGCTAACTTCTGCAATTCAAAAAGGTCTATTATGAATATGTAAAGTATAATTGTGAATGTACAATTTATGAAAGTGTAGTAAGCAACTAACTTGATTACTTTGAATAACTATCAAACCATGTACTTTATGAAAATTTAAATGGCTTTGAAAAGTCTTTTTTCATACGGTATATATTTCTTTTACAAGTAAAAAAGTTTAATGGTGACCTTGAACTCTCAAAAACACCTTTATCTAAAAAGAAGCATGTACCATATGGAGAGTGACCTTCAAAGTGATTTAAATTATGTATTTTAAATTCTTCATAAAGTGTATGATCTAGCAGTTATGCAAGATAATCAAGCTGGCTGAAAATCTCCTGTCCACACACACACACATACACATACTTTTTTTTATTTATTGATAATATATTACACACGCTATAATCTAAAAGTTATAAAATATTAATACATAAATGTTTAAATAGTGAAAATAAAGAGGGAAGGGTTAAATATATGTAGAACAATAAATAAAACAATTTCGTATTCCATAATCGAACAACTTAGAATGCATATTTTCTTATTTTATTATATTCATATTTAATTCATAGATTCAAAGCCGCAGTTTAAAAACGGATCGTTGTTCTATTTAATTCTAGAATCACAGGCGACGTTATAGTAGGTATATAGTATTGTTAGTGTCAATATTTTTTTTCAATAGTAGGTATACCTACAGGTATATATATAAGCATCAGTGTTTAAAAATTCTTAAAACGGTAAAACAGCGCGATAAATGCACAATCAAAGCCTTATGTACAAACTGAAAGTAGGAATATGGTCAAGGACAAATGTCTAGAAACGTACAAAACTTCTAACGTCTCTAACATTTAAGCGGAAGTAATGAAAATGCGGTATATGTATATATATACATAATAATAAAAATGTGTGAAAGATTTACACGCATTAATTCATTAGTCAAATCTTGAAGAACCTTGAATTACCGCTGTTTCATTACATTACGCAGCAAATTTTCGTATAATACAAATGAATTCATATAAAGCGGTGTTATGGACAATTCAAAAGTACAAATCTGTCCTTCATGTAAGGACTTTCAAACATTTGAATAAAATTTTGAAAAGAAGATTGATCGAAGGACAAAGGGGAAGTGCCAAATTACGTAACCTTCATTTCCAACGATCACGATAAAGACAATTATCCACTACAGTTCTCGATACTTAAGTATTGCATTAATATTTGCAATTCAGCATCGCAATTGCTTTAACATGCATTTGTATGGTTATGTAAATAGATTAATAATTGTTAAAACGTATTCAAAATCAATTAATAGAGTCGTTAATATAAAAATTAGTGTAATTATGTTGACGTATACCTTTTTCTTTGTGTAGAAAAATCTAGAATATGGTTGAACTCGTCACACTACGTACTTGCACGCTGTCAAAAGAATGTCTAACCGGCGACCGGTTTCGAAGAGACGAATACTTGATTCGCAACGGAAAAAGAGGAATTAACGCCATCTACAGATTGCAGTGCCTCCTATTTTATAAATAAAATGATTAATACGATGCTTATACACTTAAATTGTCGTTTTAAATTGAAAATTTGATTTAAATCATTAAATAATTATCTGTATTTCGTTCAACTATTTCAACTAATGTTTAATTTCTGTCACACTGTTACTTGGAAATACAATACGTATTACCAACACAACTGCATATAAAGTGTGTCGGCAACAGGTGGGAAAAATTTATGGCAAAAACCAAAAGTAAAATCTTATGAAGCTATTTTGTTAATAGTGGCGAATAAACTTTTATCAATAACAGCTTTTGTCACTGTCTTGTGTAAAGTATGTCGCTGTTTCTTTTCATCTTTTTATGCACCCCACTATTGGCGGATTAGAGATTTTTAATTAGCAAAAACTAATAAATTAAATTCAAACAACAGTTTGTAATACTTGATTTTTATCTTATATTATTATAGAAAATTAAACTTTCTTCTATTGGTCACTGTCTGTACAAATGCGAAGTTATTCTACATAAAATTAATGATATTAGATTTGACCATGGTGTAGGAATATTTACAATGAATATTTTGTTAATTACTTAACCAAATATATATTAATTTAGTTAAAATCATGTAAATTATATATCAATATTTATCTATATTACTTTAATTATAAACATATATTTCCATTTAATGTGGCATGAGCATATAATAATATTTTATTTATAATTGAATAAAATCTACTTCTTGATTAAAAAATAATAATTGTAAAGTTTTTATCACGTGGAACAGAGTTATTCGAATGAAGAACTGACAAGTGGGTTTGTCATGTATTATAGTGCATAGGTTAGTCTAAAGCACATTTTGAGAAAACAATAAGTACATAGATACAGTATTATTTCTGTTCGTTTGACAATACTTGTACATTGAAATAAACTCAGGGAAGGTACGAGTTTAATTTTGAAAATATTGGTTATTATTTGAGGTTGTTACAAATAAAACATTCTTTAGATTCATTGATTATTTTCGATGTGTGTATGATAAATAAATAAATATAAAAATGCATGACCCAGAACGTTGTAATAATTTTAAATTAAAGTATGGATCGTAAAATGTGGTTAACAAAATGTAATTACAAGTCAAAAAGCTTTTCAAGAAGACTGTATGCATATGTACGCATAAAGAATTGTTTAAAAAGACTTTAAATTTATTGCCACAAGAAATACATGTAAACATCTTTTTCAAACAATTGTTTGATTACGTTATATAGGAGTCTACTGCAAAACAGAATATAGTATTAATAATAAAACATATAAACATATTTGGCAAATACTTCTTTCCAGTTTCAAAAGTCATGTTTAACAGAAATTAGATTCATTCTGTGATTATGCTTGTATAGTGTGGTGGATGATCATTTTTTGGATAAAGAAAAGTGGAATAATATAATAACTAGTTTTTACCTATGTTTTGTACCTTCAAGTACAGAAATTTATTTGAAAAAATTACATAACCAAAAGGAACTATGTTAACTATTAAAGAATAAAATCATCAAAGTTTTATTTGTTATAAATTATTTATTTAGATTAGATACTTTATTTAGATTAAATTAGATTTTAATATTAAACCGTTTTGTTGACTTAAAAACGTTATAGTGCTTGATAAAAATTGAGGATACTTATTATTCTTAGAATGAGTGAAATAGTTCAATACGTGCTGGTGCGTGGAGATCTTTTGAAGAAGTTGAAGTGGCCTGTTGGTGCTGTTATAGCTCAAGCATGTCACGCTTGCACAGCAGTTACTCATCTTTTTTATAATGACAGTCACATGCAAGATTACCTCAATAATTTAGATAATATGCACAAAATTGTACTTGAAGTGAGTATATAAATTTTGTGCACATCATTTTTATTTCTTTGAGTGTAGAATATTTGAAAACTGTTTTATTTACTGTAAGCTACTAATTTTTTTCAACAAGTATGTTGTTCTTGTGTGTGATAAAATATTAAAAGATCTAGATTATGTATATGTGCAGTTATTTAAGTAAAACTGAGCAAAAGATTATTGTTTGATTCATTGTGCACATTATTATCATAACACTCAAAGAGTTGAAGTAGTAGCAATGCATGTTAACAATTACTATATTTGCATATTTAAACATCAGGTTCCAGATGAGACCAGTTTAAATACTTTATGTGAACAATTGAAAGACAATGACATCCAACATAAATTGTGGATTGAACAACCTGAAAACATTCCAACGTGTTTGGCGATAAAACCTTATCCCAAGAATAAAGTGCAATCATACTTTAGGAAATACAAATTGCTTCAATTATAATTATAATAAAGCTCTAATTTACGTGACTGCAAGTTGTTCTTTTATATTGTATCTTGATGATAATAAAAATTATCAGTTTGTAATAGTGATGCATATCTTCTAAGAGGCTTGTGTATAATTTCTTATGCTTCGTGTCCCAATAATAATATTATAAAGTTTGTACAATGTTTTCTACCAATGCTTAATCCATTTTTATTTAAACTGGTATACATAATCCATGAATTTCTGGGATGACAATAGATGATTGCCTAAATCAAAATAGAAGATGTTTTTGTAATTATAATAACATAATAATCATTACATACAAAATATCCTTTTACTTCACATAAAGAGGATTATGTATTCTGAATTTTTCTATGGGCAGTAATAGTCATATATGAGCCATTGTGTTTCTCCTAAATGATAATCATACAGAAAATGTAAATGTTGATTCCTCTCCCCCGCAGACCACTTCATTTCGCATTATTGAATATGATATACCTATTTTTACGATTATAAGCCAATTTGACTGATAAAATGAAAAAGGCCAGAATATTCCGGATATACACTTATATTTTATTTTACAATACTTGGTAATATTGACAATGTGTACACATTATTCTTTCGCTTTACAGCTAATGTAAATCTAGTCTAAAGGAAACTTACGTAACGATATGCTTCATTAACTGATACTCGTATAAAAATTAGCCTTTGCGATTGTGCAAAAATATGCACTTTATCTGACACACCGAAGGCAACAAAATTACACAGGTACACGCATATGCATTGTTCACGAAATAATACGTATCTGGAAAATAAGTTTTAACTATTCTTTTTGTGTTATTCTTTTCGTCACTATAACGCATTCTACAATCATATCCACGATTCGCACGGGGGAAAACGTTCGAAGTTTCAAAGACATTTTAAAACGTGTCGCTTTCGAGTCCTCAGTAAAGTATAAAATCGGACCTCTTTCAAAAAACAAAAACGGTACAATTAACATTTCGTTTCTCGTTTATCCTTAAAAACATTAATGATATGTAAAATGGTCGTTAATTAATATGATCATGTATGAATATGTAGATAGCATTTGTGCTTAAACGCGTTCGATTGTATTTGAATAAAAAATAAATTAACGGAGTAACTTAACGCTGATTAAACTTTACCTGAATATAAGTTAAACAGAACAATACTTCATTAAATAACGACTTAAATCGACGGGTTTATGCAGGTAAAATTATCAGTTCTGGTAGTGTGTTTGCGTCACCTCAAAGTGTTTCGGTTTTTTTTTTTATACATATTCCTTTGTCTTTACGAATTTATCGATAGCTAAGCAAAATGTATTATGACGGTTGATATCGCAAGGATGATATAGTACGACGGTAGATATTTTAAGAAAGCTATATTACGATGGTTGGAATTTCAATGTTACCTAATGTTCGCTTAGTTATCTACCTTTTCGCGTTCGATCAGAATTGTTGCATAGCGCGTTTCCACGAGGTTTCCGCGAAACATGTTCGCGAACGGGTCGCCAGCATAGAAACACGATGGCGAATGTATTTTTTTTTTTTACATAGGATGCATTATTCCATAGCACTTTTGACGGAACATCGTGCACGTTATACTTGTCCAGCAATGTCGCCGGGTCGATAAATCAATTATTTTCTTTATTTTTTTCTCTTTTCGCCGCGTGTTTTGTCACGTGACAGTTTTGTGCGAGCGGTGAATTCGTTAATTTCGACATCGTTCTTACTTAGAAATAAAGTAATTTATAAATTATTGACACTTATCTTCGTAGACGGTAAAATCATATTCGGTATCGTTCTAACCGCGTTCACGGTAATAAGCTCTAAATATTTATGTACACGCACTATTTGCGGACGCTAATCACTGTAAGTACATTTATTTACAACACTCGATGGCAAGATGATTAGTTTGGCATATAGATAAATATATGCAAAAAATATGTATACGTAAAATATACATATATATTTAATTCTTTTTTTTTTTTCTTTTTCTTTAAACAACTTGATCAGTACGTCAAATGGGATGATGAGTATTTTCACGATGAAATATACACGGAGGTCCCTGGAAATGTGTGGCTATCTTCATTGCGTGTCTGTTTGTGTGTATATATATTGTGTGTATGTGTGCGTGTGTGTGTGTGTGTGTGTGTGTGTGTGTGTGTTACTGCCCTTCGTCTTCTTGTTCCTCTTCCTCTTCCAGCCATTCTCGAAGAATGTTGTTTCCTCCCTGTAAGAACGACAGAACGATCGTATTATAAATGGGTCTCGGTCGATGCGATCTCAAAATTTCTTAAGCAGGCCTAAAAGACTCGTGTATTACAGTATGCTAAAAAGAAGTAAGACAATTCATAGCGTCGAAACGTACAAGTGCACTGTAAACCGTGAACGTACAACACGTTCACGCGTAAACTGCGGTTCCTTTAATAAAGGTTCCAGTTTTCGTCGTGGCATCTCATTGTTCATCGAAAGCAATTAGGCGGGTATGTGTCAAGAATTCATGCAATCGAAATTAATTGTTTACAGCGTTAAAGCAGTCTATGAGCAATGTTTTAATAGGTACGTTCTATTCCCTACAGGAATGGAGGTTTTATTGACTCGAATGGAATCTCTCACCTAATTCGCGCAACATCGTCCTTGCCGAGCGATGCAATAAAATATTTCTAATACGACGCAGTAACGGATTTATCAATAGTTTAACATGTGTTGAAGATTTTAAATAAAGTTTAACCCCTTGTCGTATAATTTTCTCTGTAACCGAAGTTATTATACAGTGGCCGGCGTTAATATTCGGACACCATGATACTCGAGAAGTTCTAGCTACATATCTCCATTGTTAATGGACTTCAAGAATTCATCGTTTTGTAATGATAAAAAACACTTATTTTAAAAGCTAGAAACATAATTTTTATTTATTTAATTTGTACTATTTTCGCGTTAATCAATGTTAAACAAAATAATGCTCAATTTTGATGTCGTAAAAATATTCGGATACTTCGCGAATTATAATTTTGTAATTAAAAATGTACACATACTTTAACAAAACGATATTGATTTTAGTACTTTGTTGGATTAATTGTTGTTTAATTACTTGGCTCTAGAAATAATTTTATTTAAATATTCTAGCGGAATTCGTGACCATTCTTCACTCAATTTTAATTCTTCTTTCTATCTTATCGGTGATACTCTGATTCGACGATCTAAATAATCCCATACATTTTCGATTGGATTTAGATCCGGTGTCTGTGGAGGAGGTTGCAATATTTTTGGACAATTATGCAATAAATATTCTTAAAATATTCGTGATTTGTGTTTCGGATCATTATTCTTGATAAAATTTAAAACTGTGGTGAATGTTCATATTAGTGGCGCTTTATATTACATTTTATT
Organism: Agapostemon virescens; assembly: GCA_028453745.1. Lineage (NCBI taxonomy): Eukaryota > Metazoa > Arthropoda > Insecta > Hymenoptera > Halictidae > Agapostemon > Agapostemon virescens. Next base: position 8,914,889 of record CM052096.1, on the reverse strand, counting down.
TCAGAACATGTAAGTATTTATTCTTATCCAAAATTCCATCAATGAAAACTAATTCGCCCATTCCAGCAGCCGAGATACAACCCCTAATCATTACACTTCTTCCACTGTGTTTCAGGGTGAGTCTGAGATTTTTTACAAAAATATTGTACTTGCTTTCATCTGCAAAATGACACCTTTCCACCATACTTATTCTTTAGAACTAGGATCTTTTTTCATTTTTCTAATCGTATTATGTTTTTCAGGTATGTCAAGCAGTTTTGGACTACTACGCTGAAGAATGGATTCGATTCTATCCCGAAGATTATGTCATCGTATGATGTTCGCTACAGTATTGGATTGCAATAATGTACCGATTTTTTGGTATGATTTCCCTTTTGCTCTAGTAAAATCATTTGCTCTAAATCAGCGAATATTATGATTTTCTTTAACACTAGACCTACCGAATCAGTCAAAATGACAGGTTCCTCATTTTTTCGTTCACAATCATTGAAATTATAAAAACATTTTCACGAAAAAGTTTCGAATGAATTTCTTCATTATTTTGTTATTATTACAAAAGAATATACATAGGTCGGATTTATTATTACATTATTATTCGGTAGTTCTAGTGTTAACTCTAAACGGTTTGAATTCAAATGTTTTGAATCGTTAATACAATTTTTACACGATCATAATATGTTTTTAAATTGTAATGGTCTGAGTGGAATAATCAAGAGGTAGCATACCTGTTTCGCGTAATAAATGCATTGTATTCCCCACAGGGATTAAAAGTATATTATTTACGTGTACATCGTGTAAACGTAAAGCCATAAATTCCAAATGCAATCGAAACGCACAATCGAAAAATAACAGTTATAGAAGCGAAACCAAAACCGATATACCTTGCAGTGGTTATGAAATTTTTGCGTTTCTCCATAACTATTTTAGTCAGAATAGATTGTATAACAGTTTGAAATAGTTATTCTCAGATCTTTTCCAATCCCTTGCTATAAATACATAAAATTCCTCAGTCTAATTATAATTTACGTTTATATTCTGTTATATTTTTCTTTCCTTTTTTTTTTAAATTATGTTTCAACGTTGCCTCAACATGAGAAGTCATTAGCAACGCTGTACTGTTCAAATATTTACGTTTCACTGGCCAGTAATTTGATAGCATATCATAGTCTTTGATACGAGTAGTTGTGAGTTTATCATGCGGCTGAGATTTGTTTTAAAATTTTAAAAGATTTTAAAAGATTTTTGATATAACATTTACATTTTTAAATTTAATATATGTTACTTGAAAATATGTTAAATGAAATTTTATATATGTATATTAAATAAAAGTTTGAAAGATTGAAAAATGTTTAGTGCATGGCTCAAATAAGAAATGCTTAAAAAGTTTTTTCTCTATCTGTCATGCAATTCATACCAATTGCAACTTTTACAAAATCCTTTTCGCATATCGTTTAGTAAATCAATGAATCTAATTGCTCAAGAAAATTCAGGACGTTTGATCCAGTCTTAAAAAAATTATTTAGATTTAAAAAGCGTTCGAATACTTTCGTGAGCCACTGTACCGTATAACGGTTACGGGATCTTTTCGATTTTCTATAATCATTTCAAAAACCGAAACCGATATCATAACTGTTTTCAACTCCTGCTTTCCGCATTAACCCCTTGCTATATTACGACGAGTCAGACTTGTGTTGACCATTTTAAATAAACTCTAACAAATATAAATATTGTGTTTTTGTTTTCAGGCGAAATCTATAATTCATCTGTTTCCTTTGGTAACGTTTCTGTCGGTGAAGGCGCTATAATTCTGTAGCCGCAAAGACAATAGTATGGCAAAGTGTTAATGCATAAAATCCATAGTCTACTAATAGCACAAGGGAACTACAGTAGAACCTCGCGTATATAATCAAGTTAATGCCAAGCGTTAAATTTACAAACCCAAATGACTTTTCAGAAGCAACGGAATCTTTGGATCAACCTCAATTTCCCAAACA